>CM028363.1:32723444-33323444 GCA_016624345.1 Platycodon grandiflorus
TTTTCACTTCATTTCAAAAATAGATTTAAACAATTTAAAATGTATCAAGATATTTTTTATTTTTTTATTTAGTATTGAGAAATTAAGGTCATTGGATAATTAAAATTTAAAAGAAAATTGTCTTCATCTTAAACATTCATTAAAACATAATGACAATTCTCATATTTGGTATATTAGATTTATTCACAGAACTAAATTTTTAAGAGAAATTATACAAGTGAAAAATGATACACTAACTAACATACTTAATTATATAATAAGACTTGATTATTTTCTATATGCGTATATCGCTTATGGAATAATGTTAACGGTTCGCGTAACTGTTGATTTGACAGAAAGAAATTTTTTAAAACTAATACTAATAAAATCTTATCTAAGATCGACAATGTCTCAACAAAGGTTAAGTGGACTAATCGTATTTAATAAATGATTTTGCATCCCAAAAAGCAGGAAAGATAAACTTTAAATAAAAATATAATAATTTAAATAAAATTTTATTATTTACTTCAAAAGACCTCATTATAGAGTTCGTTTTAGGCCTCCATAACTGTTTTGGACCGGCTCTGGTTCTCTTTTTAAACGTGCTACAATGTAAGATTTCTTTTAAAACATTCTTTCAGACGTAACATTATTTTATAATTAATTATAAAAAGTAAAAAATAAAAATTACTCGTACTATAACTAATTGACGGTAAAAAATAGAAATAAAAACTGATGGAAAATGAGGGGGATGAAAAGACATCATCTATGTAACCCTCTAAAAGTAAAGGATCACGAATTTCCAACTAAGAGCCCGTTTGTTCGCGCGTTTTGGCCAAAACGCAGGGTTAAAACGCAGCTTATTCCTTAACTTAGCGTTTCAATGCTGCGGTAGAAAACGCTGCGTTTTCAAAACGCAGCTGCGTTTTAAAACGCTAGAATTCCTAGCTTTTTCCCAAAACACAGATTTTAAAATGTAGTAGGGAATAAAAAGCAGCGTTTTGACATAATATCCCAAACGCATTTATAAAAAAAAAAGCCGTGTTTTAAATAATCTGCGTTTTAGAAACGCTGCGTTTTTAAAACACTGTATTTTCAAAATGCTACACCAAACGAGCTCTAAATGTCACCTCATAAAGGTTTGCATTGGAGAAGATTTTTTTTAGAAAATTTATTTTTCCTACGTTTCTAATATTTCTTACTAGATAAATTATTGGATTAGAAAAGCTCTAACTCTCTAGGAAGTAGTCTCTTCTGTCTTTATTTATTTGACTTTTCATTGTTCATTTGCAAGTAAAGTTTAAGGTAGTTTTGGATTCGTTAACTTTTTGTTGAAATGAATTTGTTTAATTTTAAGTTTTTAGAATCTAGAGTTATCAATAAAGTTAAATAATTGATATCGACTACTATTAAATTTTAATGTTGATATAATCTTGATTTATGCATAGTAAATTTGCAATATTGGTTACGTTGTGTCCCAAAGTTCTGTTAAGTTTGAAAGTTGGACTTATTTGCATGAGTATCCCCAAATTTGGGTGAACTTCAAGTTGAAGTGATTTCTTGATTTTTTCTTCTGCTCAAAAACATAACAACCTAGTTACTTACATATGTAGTGCAATATTTGACATTTAATTCAATATCATTTTATTTTTTTGGTCTTCTATGACTTGTTCTCAAACCACATTAGGTTCGAGACCCCAAGAAATTTTTTACTCCCTCCATTCCAGGCAAAGAGTTCACTATACTATATTAGAATGTTTCACTTAACCAATTCACTTTCAAAAAAATTATGCTTATAATTTTCATAATCTTTCATCTTTACTCTCCACTTGTGTTGTAATCATTTTGGTTGTACTTAAATATTTTTATAATTATGACCAAATACAATGACACTAATATATCCATTAATAATTAGACTTTTCAAACGTGGACTCTTTAGTGAAACAGAGGGAGTACCAAATAATCCAATATCATTTTGAATTTGCAATATTTGACATTTAATCCTAAATCACAACTTAAAATGATGTTTATGTCATCAAATTTTCATTTCCTATTTCGTAGTTAAAATATAAAATTTTACTCCCTCTATCCCAAAATTATTGTATTGTTTCACCTGATACACGAATTAAGAAAAAACAATTGACTTAATTATTAATATTGGTATTATGTGTAGTTTCTTTTAATGCTCGTGTACATGTGTGATCAGTAATTAAGGTACGAAGAAAAAGTAAAACTAAAATAGTAAAAATATTATCCTAAAAAAAAAAACTTTTAAACAGAGGTGTAAAGCCTTGGCCTCATGAACTTATTAATGGTGGTGAGCTTCTGCTTCATGAAAACCGTCAACGTTCCAGCAATAAACAGACGATCAGAAATGAGCACACAGCCCCTCCAGTCCAGTCTACATTTAATTATTACAACTCCTCCGCGAAAAATGAAAATAATGGTCTGTTTTGACTTTTTAAAATTAAACTAGTGCTACATCCGTGCGTTAAACGCACGGGCCAAATACTATCCTATTTCACGGAAAGATAATATTTTATGCAAAGTTAGACATTTAGAAAATATAGATGAATTATGTCACCCTGAAAAAAAAAAAATGTAGTTAAGAACAGCTTTTCATAATACTTCTTGATGAAGCCCCATCCTGCAGCTTTTCATTATACCAACTAATGTCGACATTTTTGTACATGTGCAGGTTGGTTGATCTTGACTTTTGTACCTATGCAATATACGGGATACTAAGGTTATGATCTGAGTTCAAGCTTATTTTCATTGACTCCATTATAGGAAACATATATACTCATTGGTCCAAAATAAGTATCTCCTTTTCCTTTTTAGGATGTCCCTTTTTAGAAACAAAATAGAAAAAACAGAAGTAGGAGGAAGAAGAAAGGCTAACCTCAACATCCACCAGAAGCAGCTCAAAAGATGGAGGAATCTTCATATCATTCCCAGGTTTTACTTCCCACTTTCGTGCTAATCTTACCTTAATCAACCAATCTGATCTTCCTTTTTTAATGTCTTTCAATAGAGTAAAAGTCATTTTATGTTCTTTGGCTGGGAATAATGCAAAGTATATGAAAAAGACTGGAATAGGATGAAAAAGAAACAGATTTTGAAGAAAAACCGTATTATAAACTGGATAAATAAACCTGTTGATATTCCCATTTACTAAATTGGGGAATCCGAAAATAATCTTACTATTTGACATTAAATAATTTCAGATTTCAGGATGACTGTCTAAATTCCACGGTGTATTTTCTAGGAAATTGCTGGAAAATGTATTAAAAAATAATGGAGAAAGATTATTTTCGGATTCCCCAATTTAGTTTTTTTTTAATCCGAAAATGTATTAAAAAATAATTATTTTAACTGTAAAATGTCAAAACAGAACACTTAGGCAAGGAGGAAGTTTTTTTATTTTTTATTTTTTTTGTGTTTTTCACGAGATGTTTTCGTATCGCATTGGGACTGAAATTAATATTGTCCTACTAATGGAGCTTGACCACCACTTTAATCTCATTGAATGGATCGCTTGATATATAAATGACTGAGCTAATCATTTAGACTAAAAAAGTACTCCCTCCGTCCCTAAATTATTGTCTGGGTTGACCCGGCACATGGATTAAGAAAACTCAATTGACTTGATTATTAATATTGGAATAGTATTGAAAAAGTGTGTTGTTTTCTTTAATGCTCATGTGTATGTGGCCCATAATTAAAGTAGGAAGAAAAAGTAAGGGTAAAATAGTAAAAGTGATGTTCTAAAAAGGAAAGTTTCAAACAAGACAATTATTTTGGAACGGACGAAAAAGGAAAGGAAGACAATAATTTAGGGACGGAGGGAGTATCATTTTACTTCCTCCGGCTCGGATAAATGTTCCTACTTTTTATTTTGGGATGTTCCAACTAATGTTCCTAAAGACTTTTGATCTACCTATTCTCTATCATTCTTCCTAATATACCCTTAAAGCTTCATTTAATATAACACATCCCAAACAAGCTCAATTATTTAAAGTAGTTTAACTTAATTAATGTTCATGAATATTATGGTCAGAACACATTTTACAGCATATCATTAATTATATTTCTTAATTCTTGTGTTTTATCCACTAAAAATATTTATCCAAGACAAAAGGAATAATTAACAAAAATATCTTTTAATGCGCAGTTGGATTCATCTATTAAGTGTGTTAGTCCATATGTTAGGAGGTATTTCAAGAAAAATGATTCAGATAGAATGTCCCACCACATTATCTTATTAATGTATTACGACGTTTCACTCACCTTTTAACATACGACAAAAATAACCAATTAAAATAAAATAAACCCCCTAAATTTGAGATGATTTTAAAAGACCTTATATCTATCGCCCCAACTGTAAAAATATAATCAATAGGTTATACCACGTCATCCTATCGGGAGATAATTATATATTCCACCAAATAATTTCTCGTATTATTATTATTATTATTATTATTATTATTATTATTATTATTATTATTATTATTATTATTATTATTATTATTATTACGAGGGATTAAAGATAAATTAACGGAGAGGTTCGGTCTATCAAAAACCAAAGACGTCAGTATCACGTCACTGCAAGCTAATGGAATCCAAATAAATAAAGAATATATTGTAGTAAATAAACAAACTTGTAGTATGAGATTATAAGATGCATACTCATTAGGACAAATAACTTTTCTCTACTTTTGTGGGAGCCGCAGCCGATATATATGTACTTGTGATTCCCTCCCCAGGCCATCTTTTCCTTTTCTGTACTAGTAGTAATCTTTTCATTTTCCTATTAAGAGGCTTCCTATCTTTTTCCTCGACAAACCTTTTATAATCACCATATAATTAATTAATTATACTCCATTACCTAAATTACTTTAATTTCCATGCTCTAATCATAATCTTTATCATCAGATAATGAATTTTGATTGTCTTTTCCCCTGAAATAATGATGCTCAACTTTGTTTATTTTCTTTTCATTATATTCATTTTGTATTTCAATTTAGTATCCTTTCATGACCTACAACGCAAAAGCGTTATGTCAAGGCGTAATTACAACCCAGAACCTCTCAATTTTCGAGGTTTCTGCTAAGTTTCTAATCGTCCTTAAATTATTGTCTTATTTAACTTTTTTCGATCAAATAAGATTTTTTCAAACGTAAATTTAACCTATATATTTTTTATTTTTAACTTTAATAATATCAATGTATCTTTTACTCAATCAAAGATCAACAAACGTGAAAAACGTGTTTCCAGCTTAGATGAATAAATGACAATGTTAGTAAGATGTTATAGCTTGCAGAAGAATTTATAATTAGTTGAAATAGTAATTATAAATGACTAAAAGCTCAACACAAGTAATTTTTGTATGTATAATATTATTATATTTTTTATATTGGATCAGATCAGATCGGATTGTTAACGAATTGGATCATCCTTAATCCAAATCTAATTTGTTAAGTTGTTAGGTTATCGTACTCGGATCACAATAGGATAATAGGATTAAAAAACTTAATTCATATCTTAAAAATAATATCAGACTCGGATCGGATTCAAATCGAAATCCGATCCGTTAACAATCTTACACCTCACATTATCACTCTAAGTTGTGATATACATATAGTGCATTATACCATATCATTCTAATGACATATTGTGACTGTTCCACCGACTAACTTATCATTCAGAACGTAGGGTGTTGCTAATAGTGGACAGTTATAAGTTGTGCAATGGGCTATTGGGAAACAGTTTTATTTCTCGTTCAGTTTTTGGCCCAGTGCAAGACACCACGACCACGAACCCCGCGCAACTAGGTTTTTCAGGCAAACAAAGGGGCAAGGCGCACCTAATAAAGAAAATATGTTGGCATCAGGGAAAAGAGACGCAGATGAGCTATGGAGACAAAGTCTCCATAATCAATCACCCTTTGAGCTTTTCCAGACTTTAAGAAAAGGGGTAATATTAGCTCATAAACATGCTCTCTCTCTCTCTCTCTCTCTCTCTCTCTCTCTCTCTCTCTCTCTCTCACACACACACACACATTTCTCTCTTTCAGTCATAAGGTCGCTTTCAAGTCCTTCCTCTTTTCTTTATCCATCTCAGTGAATTTGTATTTTTGCATGCATGAAAGTAAGGGAACACTCAGTTCTTAAAGTTCTCATCAGCTTCTATACTTGGATACATCCTCTCTCACCCATTCAAACTCACTTTATCTCTCTCTCTCTCTCTCTCTCTCTCTCTCTCTCTCTCTCTCTCTCTCTCTCTCTCTCTCTCTCTCTCTCTCTCTCTCTCTCTTCTAAAGAAAATATGTCCTTTGATCTCTAAGTAACCACTTTCGAATGATTCCCGAAAAAGCAAGAGTGAGAGAGAGAGAGAAGATTCATCGGTCGTTTTTACGCTTCACTGTGCTAAAACACTCACAGAGAAAGAAAATCAGTAAAGAGTCATATATAGAAAGAATGCATTGCAAAAATAGGAGAGGACCGGTCAAAAAAGAAGGAAACACACGCGAATAATCCAACGAGATGTGGTGTTGATCACGTTCGCGAAATGATGCTTCTTTTTATGATTGTTCCGTCATTTTCCTGTTCCATCATCTCCAAAGAAAACCAGAGAGAGAGAGAGAGAGAGTGAGCGAGCTCCAGCGAAGCCTTCTAGGGTTTGTTCTCTCTCTGGGGGGTGTGACGATTCCTTAGCCTTACTCTCATGTAACCTTGTTAGCTGCAGGAGTACTTAAATTGAACTAGTGAACGAATCTTCTCTTCTTTTTTTTCAATCGTTACTGATACTGTTTATAATCTTATTTTTAAGTATAAAGTTTTTGAATATTTAATTACTTCCTTCATCTGTTTTTAAATTATTATCCAGTTTGTTTTTTTTAGTCAAATCGATTGTTTTACTAATAAAAATTTAATTTATATATATTTTTTTCAAAATTATAAAATACGTAAATAATTACTACTATTAGAAAGGGTAGTAAATTTCAGTGATAGGGATAAAGTTAGTAATCAAAAGTCATAACAAAATTTTATTTTAAGCCCTCCCACTCTATAATTAGTATAGATGAATAGGCAAATGTATAAAATAAATATTCTGCATGACATTTTGGTTCGATGAGATGGTCTATTGCAGGGGTTTTTTCATAAATGGCCATGTCAAAGATGTCGAATTCATAAATAGCCACACTTATTCAAAAACATCTTTTATGGCCACTTTTCATCCAAAAACCCTAAAATAGCCTTACTGAGTCGATTAATCGACCCATGGGTCGATCAAAACAACCTTGAGTCGATTAATTAACTCATAGGTCAATCAAAACAACCTTGAGTCGAGGTAATCGACCCATAATCGACCATAGGTCGATTAATCAACCCATAGGTCGATTAATCGACCCACCCATAGGTCGATTAATCGACCCATAATCAACCCATAGGTCGATTAATCGACCTAAAAGAGAGAGACAGAAGGAGAGACAGAGAGAGACGAGGACCTAAAAGAGAGAGACAGAAGGAGAGACAGAGAGAGACGAGTACCTCGATGGTAGTGACGAAGGAGGCGTAGAACGACGTGGTTGAGACAAAGGATGACGGCGGGGGATATGACATTGTGAGGGAGAAGGCGACGAGAATGGCGGAAGAGAACGACGGTGAGAGGCGGAGATGAAGAGAGAGAAGACGTCGCAGAGGGAAGGTTAAGAGTAGTTAGGGTTTGGGGAAGAGTTTGGGCTATTTAGGAAGTTAACAAAAAAAATTGGTCAAAGGCCATAAAACATAATTTACCGGGTCAAATGGCTATACTTGACTAATACCACTACAATCTTTATTCAACCCACTAACTATTCGGGTTTGAGCTTAAAATGTGGAAGAGTGATGTACTACCGGAATAAAATTAGAGTATCTCCAATATTGTCATCTAGGTTTTTTTACGTGATATGCTTAAATAAGAAAACCTCTTTTGTATAGTAAAAAATTTGAAAGATAGAGAGTCCTCTTTCAAAATATGCTCGCAAGACTCCTTTAATAACATTCTTTCCACCGCAAATTTTTTTCATAATTAATTACAAAAATAAAAATTATTTCATATATACCGTAACTGATTGATGGTAAAAAATAAAAGAAAACTGTCACCTCCTGAAATAGATGATTAGAGGATGTCTTCACAACTGAATGTCACATCATCTCCATCTCAGCATAAGAGGTTTAAATTGAAAAAGTTTTTTTTTTTAAATCTATATTTTCTACGTATCTAATATTTTGTACTAGATAGACGATTGCATTGGAGAAGCTCTTAAAAGTAATTCTAGAGTCACCTAGGGCTTGCTTGATTTAGAATTTTGGAATGTATTTTTAGTTTTTGGCTTACCATAAGTAATTTTTTAAAGCGAAAGAATAGTTGGCTCTAGTTGCGTAGTGGTCAAGCAAACAACGGTATCAATGGAAATGAGAAAGAAAGATCTCACGGGCGTAGCTCACTTGGTTAAGAGCTAGTAGATTTGGAACAAGATCAAGGATCGAATCCTAGCAACCGCAGTGTGGGGGTTTTATCCTCTTGTGGGGATGGCTCCTTGTAAGTACTAGGCACGTGTCCTCCTAGCTACTTAATCACTAAGTTACCGTAATTTTTCCTCCCACATTCTCATGAGACTGGGGTGAGGGGGCTCTCGGGGAGAGATTTTTGGAACGGGAATGAGAAAGAACCATTAAACACTAATCAGGCTTCTCACGAGGCGGGTAAGAAAGTTTTCCAAAAATCACGCTGAAGACATTGAAGAGGCAAGTGCAATTGATTCCTCTATCCTTATTCACACATATAACAGCATTTAAATTTGTCCCCCCAGTAAGTTTGTCGTTTTGGAAGTATTTGAAGATAAAGAGGAATAACTTGAAGCTTATATAAATTTTACTACGTCTAACTTTGATAAATATGAACATATTTTTAAAAGTCTAAATGTGAATAACTTTATTCTGTTTAGCTAATCGAAAAAAGAAATATATCTTCCATCTCAACTATTAACTTTTTTATATATACTACTGTAAGAGGTATTTCTTTTGTTCGATAAATTTTATGTCTTGCTTGTTGTAGCCAAAATACACTCTAATTGGTTAGGCTTTAAACCCCTACTTTTATTTCTTTTCTTTATTAATAAATTTAGAAGGTGTTCCCCTTCTTAAATTTTTTATTAAGTTATTTTTTAAGTGTTTGATTTGACTTATATTATAATAAGTCATAAGTTATATACAAGACATTTAAAACAGATTTAAAAGTCACATATTTATTTTTTTTTTCCACTACTCACACACACACACACATATGCACGCACAGAAGTGCCTAGTAGATAAATCCTAGGGAGAGAAAGTCTTCCCTCTAACTCCTGGGGGGATCTAGTAGATAAATCCTAGGGAGAGAAAGTCTTCCCTCTAACTCCTGGGGGGATCGAACCCATGACCTCCAGGTTGGAAGCCATGAGCTCAAGCCAGCAGGCCAAATCCCCATATTGTAAGCATTAGACTTTGTGCTTATTTTTATTTTTTAGAAACACGAAATCATCTTTTTTAATAAAACTTTGTATAATCCAAAATTACCCTTATTTGCAAACTAACAATCTTTTCATTCCTTTTATGTCTAAGATTATCCTTATTTCACTAACTTAAGACAGCTCATCAGCACTTTGAAACATCTAAATCAAACAAACCCTTAATGAGCACTTTATTTAGTGTATAAAATGATATGACATTTTATGTGTCATTTACTATGCATCACTTTTTAACTTACAGTGGAGCACATACAATGACAAATAAGATACTCCATGTAAGACTCCACATCAATTTATGCATGATATTAGGTGCTTATGAAGTACGTACACGTAGCATTACTCTAAAACTAAAAAAATTGTGTATTCTAGAAAAAAGTTTCTAACCAAAGCGGTAGGTGAGAGCGAGAGCTCTTTGAAAGCATCTATAATTTTATTCATATACGATATTGCTAATCTCTGGATGACTAAATTCTTATGATCCGTTCTTGATTTAGTGCTTTGTTAGTTGTTATAATTATTTTTCTTTGGCCTCGCTATTTTTCTGTCTACTTCTTTCTTACTTTTTATTTAATCATTACAAATTAAAATTTTAAATTCTAAATTCTAAATTTTAAAATCAAATCACTAAATCGGGATTGTAAAACACAGATCACCGTGCATTAACTAATTTTAGGCTTTGAATGATATTTTACCTATGTTCATCCGATCCCCTATTAGAATTATTAATACCCATATGGTGAATGTACTAGTATTTGTTTTTGTTTTTTCAAAAAAAATAAATAAAAACAACAACCATGTACTCACCGTAGCTGTTAGAGTCTGGAAAAAAAAATGTTCAAAAGATTGGGTGCCAAGCTCCACGCCGCAGCATGACCGTATTTGAATACGTGATATTATTTTTATTTTGTGACTTTTTGCAATAATCTATCTATACTACTATTTGTTAAGTAAATGGAGAAATTGATAGTAAGCGATTTTGTTACTCAACAAAACCCCCAGAAAATGCTTCGTGACGAAATGAAATTTTGATTTGAGGTGGGGAAGCGGAGGTTGAGAGCGATGAAAAAATTATAGGGATATAAAGAAAAAATATACTCCCTCCATTCAACCCCAAATAGTCCACGTTTAAAAAGTCTAATTATTAAGGGATATATAAGTGTCATTTGAGTTGGTCATAATTACAAAAATACTTAAGCACAACCAAGATGATTACAACACAAGTGGAGGGTGAAGATGAAATAAAAATAATTAGTTACTACTCCCTCCGTCCCAAAATTATTGTCGTGTTTAATCTGGTACACGGATTAAGAAAACACAAATGACTTGATTATTAATATTAGTATAGTGTATAATTTCCTTTAATTCTCATGTACATATGGCCCATAATTAAAGTAGGAAGAAAAAGTAATGGTAAAATAGTAAAAGTATTGTCATAATAAGGAAACTTTCAAAGACAATTATTTTGGGACGAAAAAAAAAAAGCAAGACAATAATTTTGGGACGGAAAGAGTATAATTTATAAAAAATAAATAAATGCATATGTCATAGTTACTTAGTTGAAATAAAAATAAAAGAGGAGAAGAAAGATACAATTAAAAAAGCAACAAAGAGAGAAAAAAAAAGGATTATTTATTTTTGCCAAACCTCGGGTATTCAAGAGCACTCATTGTTTGCGGTTGCGGCTAGTAAAGCCAGAAGCAAGGATCTCTCACAAACAAAGGTGGTTGTAGAAGCAAAATTTTCAGATCAGGCCAAAGCATGACTTGAATAATGTTGCTGTAGTTTTGATACTAAGCTAAATTCCATTTACAGTTTCTTAACGGGACAGAGTAGAGTGAGAAGGTGTGTTTGTTTTCGTCATTTAATAGCTTGATTTTATATTTTAAACTAGTATTACACCCGTAAATGCACGGACATATATATTTTTCAATTAAATCTATACTTAAACAAAATAAAGAGGATAAACAAAATTAAGAGAATAAATTTTAAAAAGTAATGTCTACTTAAATAGAAATTTAGATTTATATCAGTAATATTATAAATTCTGAAAAAAAAAATTTATACACAACATTTGTTGTTTTATTTGTTGGCTTTTCAAGAACAATTTGTTACCCTAGAAACGGCGACATACAACTGTCCATGGCTGAACGCTGGCTTTTTCAGGAAGAGTCCTACATGACAGTGATTGACCTTGACTTTTGTTAATTGTCATTGAATACGAAACTACTATTGGAAATAATTGTCTTCTCTGAAACTTGAAAGGCAATCTCACATATGATGGAGTCAATGACATTCTTTGGATGAACACTTTGTCTCCAACATTGCTTCCATTCAAAATTTTAGCTTCAACAATTTGATTCTCAAGCTTTGTAATGATTAGTCTTGTTCCATTACACAATTCTGCAACATGGCCAATGTTTTCCAACAACATCACCGAACTCCAAGCTTAACCGTTAGTTCATGGCTAGGCAATCCCGAACACTTTATAATATTCAAATACTCCGTAGAATAAATGTCATCGAATAATCTCAGATTCTACTCTGCCTTGTAAATAAAATTTAAACTCAAATAAGTTCTTCCTTCTAATTGGTTGTTAGAAACCATGTACTCATTTATGGTGTCAACAACATCAAGCGCGTCGAGATAAGTATAGCTCTTCCTTACAAATATGATACGTCATCAAAAGACTTTAAAAATGACGGCTATGTACTTTTAACTATTGACTAAACTAAATAATCTGATGTATTTACCAAAAGATCATTTGAAACTTTTATTGTTGGAACACCATCATTTTCACCCCCACATGGTATCCATCCTTAAAAAAAAAAAATGAAAAATTAAATCAGGTTTGAACTTAATTCTTGATTTACTCATTTATAATTGTATAAAGTTAGGGACATTGTACTATAAATGAAATGCACGTCAAGAAATATTAGTCTGGCTAGAACCTGGGAACATGTTAATAGTTCAGCTACTGACATAACTTCTATACTTTCTGACTCAAGTTCCTCCGCTGCACCTCCGGTAGTGGTTTGGTTGAGGACAGTTGGACAATTTTCTCGGATGAATTGGAATCCCCAAGCAACATCCTAATGAAATTTTTGTAATTAAATAATGTTAGTCTCATGTTATATTGCTTCAAGTATCATATCTGTTATTTAAATGTTGACATCTTTTTGTAATCATTTAATTACTGCGTTATATATCGTTCATTCTTGTCATCAAGTAACATAATAAAAAAAATTGGATATCCACCTCTTGACATTATTACCTGTTCATCTCTATCTATTTCTAGCACCATTGTATCAACTAATATTTTAGTTGCAAAGAAAGTGTTTGAGATTGTTATTTGCCCAATATTGTAGAATATTTCAAAGCACTCAAATTTAGCAATAATAAATATGTGTTGTATATAAATAGTTTTAGGATTTATACTACCTTGAAATGTCTTAGGCTTGCATAATTGGAGCAACAATACTAATGTATCATTGCTTATTGCTTCAATATGTGTCATGATCTCATCGGCATAAGTTCCCCACAATGTGCACTTGAATCTATTTTTTCTACAATCATATAGCTAAGATATTTAAGAAAGAATAACACAGATGTATAAATGACAAATTGCATTTAAAAAGGTTAGAGGATGTACTTTAGGTCCTCTAGCTCAATGTCAATGTACTTGGAATTTGGCATGGAACCATTGTATAGCTAATGCTTCAACAAACCCTTACCAACAACTTTACATAGGACATCTGCATTTGAAAACATTTTTCATATTAATGAAATGGAATATATGAATAAATCAAGTTAATATACATAGGTGATTACCAGAAACTACCTAGTAATCCAACTTCATCCACGTTAGTGATTGACATAATTTTTGGAAATTTTGTAATTTGGTAAATTGTCTTTGGAAAGTTTTTGTCCCCAATCGTAAATACATTAGTTGCAGTCATAAATAGTAACTTGTACTTGTGGGTTGTTATACGGTATTTGCCCCAATTATCGACCACACAGACATTCGAAACGTAGTATAAGCTATTCTCTCGGAATAATAATTCTAATTTCTTAACTAATGATTTGTTAATCGACGTTCGCCCTGCAACTCGAAGAAAATAGTAATATCATGCTCAATATTGTTGTTTTAACATAACAATTTATAACGTTACAAAATAAAAGAATTGTGAAGATTATTTATGTGTTATAACAAAATAAAAGAATTGAGAAGATTATTTATGTACGTACCTCAGCATTCACAACAACCAACTCCATGCTTGGCGGGAGTTTCAATTGATTATCTACTGGAACGGACCACTTTCTTACAAGTCGAACCTTTAGAATCCAATCCGATCTACCTTTGTGAATGTCTTTCAAAACTTTTGTTCCAAAGACTCCATCTCTTCCGGACAGCTTCTTGATTAACTTATGAATTTAATTTAATTTTTTTTTGCAGATGAAAGTCACTCAAATGACAAATATATAGGTGAAGACGACATGCATTGTGGTGTATCTTTTGAGATTTGTTAGATTTGTTCTATAAAATAATACTCCCTCCGTCCCTAAATTATTTTTTGGGTTGACCCGGCACACGGATTAAGAAAATTCAATTGATTTGATTATTAATATTAGAATTTTTGTTTCCTTTAATGCCCATGTGTATGTGGCCCATAATTAAAGTAGGAAGAAAAAGTAAGGGTAAAATAGTAAAAGTGATGTTCTAAAAAGGAAAGTTTCAAACAAGACAATTATTTTGGGACGAACAAAAAAGAAAAGAAAGACAATAATTTAGGGACGGAGGGAGTATTAATTATAGTTACCTGAGAAAAGTGTAACTGTGATTGGGTTCACAGGCATGCTGCAAGGTGTAATTAAAGATTGTATTAGTACTCCCTCCGTCCCTAAATTATTGTCTGGGTTGACCTGGCACACGGACTAAGAAAACTTAATTGACTTGATTATTAATATTGGAATAATATTGAAATAGTGTGTTGTTTATTTTAATGTTCATGTGTATGTGGCCCATAATTAAAGTAGGGAGAAAAAGTAAGGGTAAAATAGTAAAAGTGATGTTCTAAAAAGGAAAGTTTCAAACAAGACAATTATTTAAGGACAGACGAAAAAGGAAAGGAAGACAATAATTTAGGGACGGAGGGAGTATTATTTTATATTTTTAGTTTTGTATTTTCGAGAAAAATTTTAAATGTATAATCAGTTTTATCTATATGAAGATGACTTTCTATTTTTGGTAAGTCATTTTTAGCGGGATTTTTTTTTCATATTTAGACTTATTAGGTTTTATATATATATATATATATATATATATATAGATTTTATTTTCTTAATAATTAGAAAATAATTGAAAAATTAGGGAGAATGTAGACCAAAGAAAAAGTAAGTCTTAACCTTACCTAGAGGTGCCGAGACGGTTAAAACCGCCGGTTTGCCAAACCGTTATTGTACAAAACGTAACTGAACCATATATGATCGGTTATAGTTTCCTCTTTTTTTTAAATTTTTTTGTTTTATTTTTTTAAAAAAATACTATTAAAAAGTGTTATATTTTTTAAATTTTTGCAAAAGCTATAAATTGTAAAAACTTTAGCTATAAAATTACAAGTATAATTTTTTTTTGCAAAAATTTGTAATGATAACAAAAATTTGAGAACTCAAAAAAAACTTACAATAAAAGTTTAGGAAGTGAAAAATAAAAAGTTAAAAAAAAAATAGAGAACCAGAAAAAACAGTAAAAATAAAAGTTTAGGAACTCAAAAATTTAAAAATTGTGAACTGACGGTTTGGAATTGGGATTGAACTAGCGGTTTGGAACCAGAAAAGAACCATCGGATCACAATTTTTGATAAATAAAAATTGAAACCAAACCATAGAACCAACAGTTTCAATTTAAAGACAATTCCAATTTTCGATTTTGACGATTTTCAAGACGGTCTGAACTAATAGGACACCTCTGCCCTTACCCTTACCCTTACCATAAGGCCAAACGGGCCGAACTGAATTGACCGCGCTTTTGCTGAAAGCTACAGTATCTCTCTCTCTTGTCCTGCATATCGCCATCCCCCACCAATGAACCCTCTTACATCAATTTATGCCGTTGCCGCCTAAATCAACTCGATTCTCTCTTCGTTGGCCGAACACGCAGCCCCAATTCGCTCCTTCACTGTACGTTCTCGCTTTTCCCTCCCTACTCAATCTCTTCCTTTAATTGGCTTCTTATTTGTTTTTTCGTTTCTCAAATTTAAGCATTAAATCTCATATTGCATATGTTCTCCCGATTTCCTCTCGGCGCTCTTTCGTTTTGTTAGCAGCAATGGCCATTCTATTCAATTTTAGTACAAATTTCATTTATATAGCATGAACATAATGAAGATTGCTGCGCAGCAAACGAGCACTTACTGTTTGAAATGGTATTTAAATTTTCTGATTGCAATCAACATTCATAAGTCATAACTTTTGATAAGTTTTGTGGGATTGTATGCAATATCCAGCCAGTAAATCAGCAATTTTTCGAGCATTTTGTTTTATGCCAATTACTGTGAATTGTGCTTGTATTGGAACTTTTGGGATTTTCTTTTTTTAAACTATATCGCACATTTATGGTTTTCTGCACAAGATATTTATGCAACATAGAGTTTCTGATTTCTTAGAGTATCAGTAACTGTTCTTAACCTGGCCCTTACCTGGTTCGAATACCACCCTAATTCTGATAGTTATGCAGTGGATTACCCTAAATAGAGAACTAATCGAATAGAAGGTAAATGTGTTGACAAAGTGCACTCTAGTCAGGGGTGGATCACCTTGCATTGGCTGCATTCGCATGGCTGGACTCAATTTTTTTTTTCCCATGCCATTTTTCATTGCAATTGGATTTCTGAAAATTCATTCTGAAAAGTGGGGGCTACCGTGGTTATACATGTATTCAAGAAAGGCAGGAAGCTGGATGAAGGTCCATTCTTACGGTCTATTTGTCGAAAGCCAAAGTTTAAGCCTGTATGAATCTAGTTAGGCTTTGACGATGCCTAGTAAGTTTAATGGGGTGTTCTGGAGGGCCTGTTAGTGGTTACTACTTGTTAGTGGGCAGGGTTACTTGACCTGTTTTAGACTAACTGTGTATGACCTGTTTCAGACTAACTGTGTATGACCTGTTTCAATCATCAGTGATCTCAGTTGGAAAATGATAGGGTTTCTAACTTTTTAGCCCAAGTTTTCATCCCAATCTAGGTTGCAAGCATATGATTGGTTAAATTGTGGCCCCATAGATTAAGTGATGTGATGTCTAATCAATCACATGCATTTCTGCGGAGGCTGGGATGAGAAACTGGGATAAACTGTTGGATCCCTATCATTATTCATGTCAAAATAAAGAAATTTCAACAAGCTCAATAAAGTTCTGGCAGCACGATGTCATAGATTCATCTAACTTTCATCAAGAACTCAACCTTTCCTTCAATCTCAATTAAATCAGACCGAGCTCAATTGATTTCCATCAAACAAATTATTTGAGACTATGGCATCAGTGGCTAGTTAAGCCTACTCCATGAGCACCTAATTTGTACTGTTTACGTCTTGGTGGAATATAAAACTGCAATGAAAATTTCCAAAGAAAGGGCATGAATCAAAAGAAGAAATTGAATTTTTAAAGGATAATGTGTTAATGGAACATATATAGAATATTATGCATACTTTAAACTTGGTTTTATGCTATTAAATACTTTATTTCATATGTATAGTGCGATTGCATTCGTGGAAATCTGGCTCCGCCACCGACCCTAGTATTCATCATGCAGTTACATGTATCAAACAAGATATTTATGTTCAAGTTTACAAAGGAGATCAGAGTTTAACTTCAGTTGTCTATTCTCCACAAGATTGAATTAACATGAGGAGCTTTCAGAGTTGGCAAATATACTTGTCATAACTTGTGACAACCCCAACGACCAAAGGGTATGTTATCAGATAAAAATGTTATAACCAATGATAATGTACAGATAAATGAATGTGTGAGAAGATGAGTTTGAAAATATCTATAATTTTTAATCTTCCTTTCTCGAATCTTTGTTGCTCATGCTCTTCAAACGACAACCAAGTAACTTGTAGTCACGTAAACCATTGGACCTATCAGGTATGACGCCCCTACGCCTAGTATAGGACTAGCTTCAGGATTAGCTCTACATTGTCGAACAAGGTAACTCTAACAGGACCATCTTTCAACCAACTCAAGTATTAGTGATGAAGTTTCCCTCCATGGATATCAGATGTGGAACCCATCATCTTGCTAGAACGAGCGCCACCCTTTTAATGACTTTTGTCACCGTATTCAGATGCTGGACACCTGAAATGCTTGAGAGACTAAAGTTAAATGAAAAGCTATCAACGTTGAATAATCTACAATAAGGACCCTATGTGCTCCCCAACCAATGAATTTCAGATGCTGGACACCTGAAATGCTTGAGAGACTAAAGTTAAATGAAAAGGTATCAACATTGAATAATCTAAAATCATGTGAAGCTAGCGCATGGAATTCAAGAGTCCAGTTACTGTTCTTTGTAGGGTTCATGGTTTAGTGAATTTCTAAAGATATAAGAGTCGAAAATGAATAATAGAGTGGCTTCATAGGAATATGGCAATGATTAAGTTATGAGACCTAAAATAATTAGTAAAAAATTGAAGAAAAACCTTAATGTTTTAATTATTCACATTGTTGATTCACGCCATCTTCTGCACTAATTCATCAATTGAGGATCCAATTCGGGATTTTCCTTGAGAAAATCTGGAAGGAATTGAAATGGAATAATATCTAATCAAGGTGGGATCATGACATTGGACATAGGTCTATTAAGATGATTTTATTCATCCCAATTTGCTGGAACAGAACCTGGCATAAGCTTTTTCTTTTTTTTTTTTGGAGATCTTGAGGTTGTAACCTATGTTTTGTCTTTTGGTTACAAAATGGTTTATGCATTAGGCTGTAGCTTTTATATGTTGGAAATATCATTTTGCTAAATAAAAAAAAATTGAGCTTTGCTGCCTCCTTTTTGCATGTAATTTCGTTTTTATCCACTCCTTCATTTTTACGTTTTCGGGTGCTTTTTTTCCCTTGAAGGACTTGTTGCCTAAATTTTCCTGGGTGTTTACTGCAGTTTGCATGGTTATATTTTATGTATACACTGATAATAATCTTCTTTGGCAGTATACCTTTCTTTCTCTTTAATCTTGTTCCTGGAAGTTTGCTTCAACTCATCTAGCTTTCAGCAAAGACCAATGCATGCATGAATCGATTCTGTACCGTTCATCGTAAAGCAGCAACTACCTTGCCCAAAATGTTGAAGTATCAAATTGACTTCTACAGAAACTTTTTTACTCTGCATTTCCCTCAATTGCTCCAAAAATCCCTCTCATTTACCAGCCATCATCCTTGTTTTTGACTGCCTGAATCTCCCCCTCAGATGCTCCCCAACGCTCTGAGGAATGGTTTGCGAAATTGATTCAATTTTTTGGTCTGGGTTAATCTTTCGCACTAATACTTCCAGTAATCTTTCGCGCTAAAAATCTCTGAGTCTCGTAGCTCGTAGGGGGTGATTTCAAAATTGGTCTGGGTTAATCTTTCGCGCTAATGTTTCCAGTAATCCTGATTGCTGGAAAGATTCGGAATTTTCGGTCCCAGGAAGGTTTGATTAATCATTTATTTCGCGTTACTTAGTTGGCCATATTGTGTTGCTGTAATCTTTTAATTTAGGGGTTATCTTTTCAAAAAGTTGCTTGGTTCTTAGGTTTTGTTAGTTACATTTCACATTGCTCTCTTATATTATGTCTTGCGGTTTTGAACTACTACCCCTCAAAGAAAAAACCCTAATCAAATTCATCACCCGCAGTTTGATTGGAGAGAGTAACTAGGGCATCCGATTATACTTAAATAGATGGCTCGTTTCCGCAATGTAAGTAATTAGCTCCCTTTCGTTAACTAGAACATCAATTTCATCTCTTTTTTTTTAGAGAAAATTGCGGGCCGGTACACTTTGGTGGATTTTTAACTGCTTGAGTACCCGCGATGCACAAATGTGCCTTTTGCCAGTTTGAAAAAAATATAGGGTAATCCACCAAAGGGGACCGGCCCGAATTTTTCCCTTTTTTAATTGTTGCTCATTTAACCTAATTGCTACATGAAATTGTTGTTAGCCACATCTTAAATAGTTTTTGGTTTGAATTGAATCAGAAAGAGAAGGTGGCATTTGTAAAGCCTGTTGCAAAAAGCAACAGCAGCAGAACGTCGATCATGTAACTGGCGACAAGATACCGAGGAGCTTTGTTTTTTCTAGATGCAAATTGCCTGGTTCCCTCAGGCAATTGCAATCAGACTTGAGGAAGCTTATGCTTCCCTTTACTGCCCTAAACCTTAAGGTGAAATTTGCTGCTCGTTTCGAATATTATATAATGTGGAGTTATTGTTGGAACTATGTTTGTTAGTATACCATGATAAATATGTTCTTTCCAACATATAAAATTTCATGATTGAGTGGCAGTCGTTGGGGCAATGGGCATTAGGTTAGAAGGGATAGTTTTAATTAGTTCAACATTTTGAGGTTATTAGCCGAAAACGCTTTGACCTCCAAGGAGGATTCTTCGTGATTTATGCCTTTGAAATGTTAAGCAGGGATGGTTAAGCATTTCTGTATAGTTTTAGAGTTTCGGCTAGTATTATGATGACATATGCTAGGCCTATAGTTGCTATGTCCATTTTAAGCGAATCCAAGTACTGATTTATTTCTTCTTTGACTTAATAATTTAGTTGGAGCATTGATAAAGTAGCTATAAATCAGAAACAGCTCAAGCTGTTTGTTTTGGCTTTTCTTTGTTTCATTTTTTCTAAAGTGGGTAGGGTTTTATAATAATTTGAGTTCAGCTACTATGATAGTGCTTCAAGTAGAAAGAACTAGCTCTTCAAGGCTTACATTAAGCATTTTTCTGTTGTGCCACTATTCAGTATTGTTCCTGCCATTACACGTTTTGGTTCATATTGGTGATAATGAATTGCAGGAAAAGAAGCGTAACAATCTCAGAGACTTCTTGAACGTTGCAGGGCCTATGGGTGTTACTCATTTTCTCATGTTGTCGAAAACTGGAAGTTCACCGTACTTGAGGGTTGCAAGGACGCCACAGGGTCCATCCCTCACGTTCAAAGTTAATGAATACTCTTTGGCTGTTGATATTGCTCAATCCCAGTTGCGTCCTAGATGTCCCAAGGATCTTTTCAAGAACTCCCCTGGTAATTCTTGTTCCGAGTGTATGCTCACACATGCATGGTAGATGTTTTCCTTTCTGCTGTATTTTCTTGAGGTAGTAGGTATCATTTTTTAAAATCTCCCCAATTATCGGGTTGTAGTTGCAATTTCATTGGGAAATATCTTTTCATTTGCGCAACAAATCAAAAAAACATGACAATTGGTCCTTTGGTTATCAGCTATTTGATATTATGCAAGTATTATGTTATATCAAAAGTTAATTTTCCGTATTACGATTTGTAATGCGATTTTGCAGATTGTACTTTCTGGTTTTGGGACTGGAGAGCAGCACTTAAAGCTCACAACAATTATGTTTCAAAACATTTTCCCAGCCATCGATATCAACACTGTGAGTTATGAGAGAACATCAATTAACTAATGGTTGAGCCTTTAAGCATTGTCTTTTCCCTTAATGTTTCATGCATTGCAGGTCAAACTTTCTTCGTGCCAGAGAATAGTGTTACTCAATTACAATAAGGAGACAAAGCTTATCGATTTTCGGCATTATTTTATCAGATTAAAGACTGTTGGTGTCTCGCGCAGAATTAGAACGTTTGTTCAGAACCATCAAGTCCCCAATTTGAGAACTCTTCAGGACGTTAGTGATTTTGTGACAAAGTATGCATCTCTACCTATCTTCTTTATTTCAGGGCAAAACTTGTACTGGAAGGATATGAATCATCCCCTTAGACTGCATGTTTCAATGAACTAATCGCAAAATCAAATTTAAGTACGGTACATTAATAAAAATTTTGCAGCTATAAATTTTTTCTTGAATGGATTGTTGGTAATCTTGTTCGGGTGATTGGAATAGTGATGAGACAGTTTTGTCCCTTTAGATTGTTCATTAAGGCTCTTTTCCTGAGACATCACTTGAGTAGAGGACGATTATCAGTTGGTCTCATAGCAACATAGACCTATCATGCTATGCCAGCTGCATGCTGATTGTTAGCCTTAGCATCCTGGAGAAACCATGGGAACAGGCTGTTCAGCCAGTCTTGATGGTTGCTCGCATGTAGATATCCCAACTCTTCCCGTGCATAACCGTATGACTTGGTATAAATACAGGTTTTGCAACCTCACTTAAGAAATATTAGACCATTAGTGAGCTGTCTCACCCGCAAGCCTTAATTCACCAATTTTACTCGAATTCGTTGCCTTGGCTCCCATGGAGATCCCTGTTATGTTGTGGTAGAGTAGTGCCACCAATTCATTACCTACTAGACTTAGTAAACCTTTTTTGGGTTTGTTCCCTGGATGTTACTTCTTGCTAGAGGAAAGGGGGAATAAAGAATAACAACGTTAAGTTAAAAGGGAAACTGATATGTGCAACATTATTCTGATAAGTGTTTTATTTTTTATTTCCATAGTTATATTGATATTTTTCCTTCCCATCCTCGTGTACCTGAAGGGCTGGTTATGGATCAGAAAGTGAAGGAGATGAAGAAGCAGCAACTGTAAGTTTATCAAGTGATCTTGGTAGAGTTAACCGGGCTTCTATGAAAAGTGCGGTTAAGCTCCAGGAGATTGGACCTAGGATGACTCTTCAGCTCATCAAAATTGAAGAAGGATTGTGTTCTGGTGGAGTCATTTTCAGTGAATATGGTAATACTTTCCACAAACTACAACATATTCATTTTTATTTGTTGGAATAAGAATCTGAGAAAGTACTTGCGAGGCAAAATTTCATAAAACAGTCCCTTCCATGTCCTTAATAGTGGTATAGATGATGGTGTACTGTCTCTATTTAGCATGTTGACTTGCAGCCCTCTTTCCCAGAAAGGTGGTCCATCTTTTCTTTCCGTGAGGTAGCAAAAGAAGAGTCCTATTCAAATCAAGCAACTAAGTGCCCTGGCTTTTCATCATTATAAATAAGATTGAAAGCTATAGTAGATAAAATGGGACCGCAAGAGTTTCCTTTTATGTTTGACTTTCAAATTCAAGTACCCGCTTTTTGGGAGGGAGTGTCAATCGGTCTACATCCTTAGGATTTGTTGATGCTTTCTGTTTTCCCAACTAGATTCCAATATCATGGTTCAGGTTTTACATTTGTACGGAAATCTGAGCTGCTTTTCTCGTACATGTAGTAATTCTCTGTCTTACCCTCCAATTAGATAATTTTCTAATAATTTCATTGTATCATCGTTATCTGCTTGTGTCAATTTGGCACTAGTATGGTTACTACTGACATAATTCTGCACAGATCTTTGTTTTGAGCAGCTTAATCTGATAGAGGCTGCTGATTATCACTGAGTTCCATGTTTACCTACTTATTCAGTTCCCAAATCAACTTCCTTTTACTCTATTATTTACTTACAGTATTGAAACATGTAATCATTTTCTCCAAGCTGCATGCGGCTCTTCCTATTCCTCTCATCTCCTATTTAGAATCATTGATTATGAAGCTAGTGGTCAAGTTACTCCATTAGTCATTTAAAGTTTCCCCATCAGTCTGCTCAAAGCTCCAACTTTTGTTCTTCTGGACAAGAAACTTTTGCATCTACAATTAGTGAGAGGTTTATGTCACTCGTTTTCTTCTCCTTGTTTAAAAGTATGCTTCTTTCAGGAAATGTTGAAGAGAAGAAAAAGCAGGAAAGTGAGGATGAAGAAGAAGAGGAAAGTGAAGGTGATGATTGATGAAGAACAAGAAAGTGAGGGTGATGAAGAGAAGGAAAGTGAGGGAGATATGGAAGAAGATTAACTCCTTGTTATTAAATTTAACTACTTTTTATTTAAAGGTGTCTGACCAGCATTAGCTATCAAGGCAGACGGATCAGCGCTCTGAAATTTCATTTTTGATTTAGTATTACTTGATGAGTATTTGTATAAAGGGACGACAAATTAACTTTTTAAAATGTTTAGTTTGCCAAGATGCAAGTGAGTGGGTTTGTACAAGGGAAAGAGAAAAATACGAAATTATTGTAGTATTAAAATTATTATTTTGTAATTATTAGAATGCCCTTATAGCTATTTAAATATTTCTTCCGTTCCAATGTTAAGTGTATTATTATTATTATTATTGTTGTTGTTGTTTATAGGGTAATGATACGTATAGTGAAAATTAATCATAACTTTTAAAGCCTACACATATGACACAAGGAGATTACTCTTATCTTCCTCTCTCTAACAAAAACACTTGAATTTTTAAAAAGTTATGATCAATTTTTGACTATGTATATCATTATCCGTTTGAATATCATAAGAAAAGATGCAGACTTTGCCCTAACTTGCATCTTTCCTCATCTTCTGTTTGCCCAATCGCTCGTGTCCGGATCACTAAGTCCGGCATATACCCTCTATTTGAAATTATTGCCCGTTTAACAGATAAGTACAAAAAGCATTTCACCATTTTCCCTAGATCTCATATCAATGATTTGCTCCAAGTGAGAAATCCCTCTTGAACATCCATCCTTGAAGATTCACTCAAATTGAGTTACGAGTAAAATATAATTCACATGCTTTACAATTGAATTACGTGGGCTATGTTTTCAATTTTACCAGAATATGTTGGCAAGAAGCGGTTCGTGAGCTTCGACTATCATTTTAGTGACATCTATGTCACCATAACATATAATGTAAAGTAATTCTCGTAATCATTTTTAGTAACATTTAATGCCACTGAGAAATAAAGTTAAGCGTTAATTGAATATCTTACTTTTAAAAAGGTAAATGACGAGCTCGAGCTTGTGGTATTCTCACAAACTTTAGTGTTATTCTCGTTAAATTAAATTTACTTAGATCTCTACACCATCATATCAAATTTGCTCTTTTCTAAGTAATGACATGGACAAGCTTGTAAATTTGATCCGAAAATATAGAGATCTAAATAAATTTGATCTGATGACCTTACAATAAAGTTTATAAAAATACCACAAATTTGAATCCGTCTGGCCAGCTCAACCCGCCATAAAAATGAGTTGGGTTAAGTTGATAAATTTTGATACCGCCTAGGAGAAGGGTCAAACAGGTTGAACCCGTGCGGATTATGGGTTGAAGCGGTTTGGGTTGGGCTAACTCGCCAAATTGCTTGACTATATAAATTTAGTTTGACTCTTTGATTTTTGAGAAGTGTAGTTATATTCCCTTAATTTTTTTGGCTTTAATTTGTTAGATTTTTTCTTAGCCTTTTGTTTGATTTTTTATTTCATTAATTAGAAATTGAAAATAGTTGTGATATGTTTTTTTTTTGGCAAACTACACAAATGGTCCCTGTAGTTTTAGTGTTTTTTGTAATTCGTCCCTGTACAAAAATTTTTTGCTAGTCATCCTTGTACCAACCAATTGAATGCAATTGGTCCCTCCGTCTAGTTCCGTTAAATTTTTTCCGTTAAGTCTTGACATGTGCATTGCACGTGCATTTTGGACGGGGTAAAATAGTCATTTTGCTTTTGAAAGTACAGGGACCAATTGTGAAATTGTAAAATTGGCTCTCTTTCTTCAAACCATTTTTACTCTCTCTCTCCTCCTCTCTCTACTTGCAGTGTATATGTTGCATTCATGGAGAGTTTTTCAATTTGGATCCCATATAATTACCTTTCTAGCTGAAAGGCTAATTAGGATTGTGAAGAACTTGCGTGTTTGTGGTGACTGTCACACTGCAATAAAATTTATATCCAAATGTTCAGGAAGACTAATCATTTTGAGGGATAACATAAAGATATCGAAGAACCAGGAGATGCCGTTGAAAGGGACGATGATTGTGGACCTAGTGGCAGAGGTCTTCTCAGAAATTTTGAGGTAGTGTCAGCGTGGGTTCTCCTTGAGATCGAAGTAAAACAGCTTATGCTCCACTTGTAAAGTCTAATAATAAAGCAATCCCAATGCCACTGCCACTGCCACCTCCACCGCCCAAGTTGCTGTCCATCTCAAATTTTTGCGCCCCTCTTTAAAATTGAGCTCAAACACTAAATCTGTTATTTATGATTTTTCCTACAGCCATCACCACTCCTCTTCTCTACTTCTCACACACTCACACTTAACCTGAAATCGTGCCTTACAGCCTTGTTGACAAAGACTTGGCGTCAAAATAACATCGCCGCAGTAGCAACCTTAATCATTAATCACAAATTCAACTTATTCCTCATGTCAGCTTTTATCTTCTCCGGGTGAAACACATTCGAACAGAGCTCAATGCAACCACTGAATGCTCTGCCACTGTCTTCATACCTTGATTCTTTCCGCCCTTCTCCCTTTACAAACACATTGCCATACTCCACCCATATCTTTACATCATCCTTCTCAATCCCAAGCATCTCCATTCTCACAAACAAACCTTCATCAACTTTCTTCGCCGCGGCATCTCCACCCATCATCCTTCTCAATCCCAGGCATCTCCACGCGGTTACAAGCACACCCATATCACTTTCTCTCTCTAGAACCAGAATGAGCAGAGGACACATCACCACATACTCCCCCAATTTGTTTCCTTCAAATTGACTTCAATTTCGTTGTTTTGATCAAAAATGAATACTTACACCGAAGATTCAAGTATTAATTTCGCAAACAAATCCCTAATTTCACTTGTAAAACCTCCATTGATGAAGAGATTGAAAGCTCCTGTTATTGTTATTACCTTCAGTGAGGTAACAAAATTCGTAGACGGAACTATTTTGAAAAGCATCCCGAGAGGCTAGGGTTTAGCCCGTGAAGGGCGGGGTGTTGGCGACAGAATTGGGGATTGGAGGCTATGGATTGCCAAAGCTTGCAGAGGTACTCGCATTTGAGAACGGATTTTACAGGCAAATGCAAGAAGATATAGGTGATGAGGTCTTCATAATAAACTAACCTCACCAGTGTATGAATGTGTGAGAGACAAAGAGAGGGATAGAAGTGAGAAGAAGACAGAGGAGGTCGAGAAAATGGAGAATCTCAATTTAAGATCGGAAAGAGAAGAGAGAGAGAAAATGATGATTGAGGAAGAAAGGAAACTAGAAATACTAGTATAATGCATATTATCAGATCACGGTGTGTGCTTGTCATTATCATCATCACAGATTTTCTAATTGTATTCATTGATTTTATTTTCTTGATTTGATTCTACATTAAAAAACTAAAATTAATTTGTGATAGAAGAGAGAAAAAATGGTGAAGCTACAATCACTTTTAAGTGTATTTAATATTTATAATTCAAGATTGGTCCCTGTATTTTTCAAGATAAAATGACTACTTTACCCTTTCACAAATGCACATGAGTGACACGTGTGCGCACTTAACGGTAAAAAACTAACAGAGTTAGACGGAAGGACCATTTGTGTAAAAAATCTCGGTACAGGGACTATTTGCGAGGTGTAAGGATGAAATGCAAAAAACACTAAAACTACAGGGACCATTTGTGTAGTTTGCCCTTTTTTTTTTTAACTTTAATTTGTTTGACATTGAGTTTATTTAAAAAAATAAAATTGGCGGGTTGGCCCGCCCCAACCCGTAGCCCATGGCGGATTGGGTTGGGTTGAGTTGAGTTGAGTTGAGATATTTCAGCCCACTCATTTGACGGATCAGCCCAACCCAACCCGTCTAATTGCCGAGTTGTGACAGGTTGCAGGTCAGCCCAATCAGCTGGCCCGTTTTGACAGCTCTAGTTTTCTCATTACTTATTTATGTCCACTAAGCCATGACTAAGATCAGTTTTTGTCTAATCAAGAGTTTTAAGAATACATTGAATCATGAATGTAACACAAACTCGAATAAGTCATATCAGCACGAGATAATTTTATCCCGCCTTTTATCCAATGCGGTGTTTGGTAGCCTAGTTAAAATTGGTATTGCGTAATTTATCCATAAACACCCTTAAATTCTAATATTACATATCATTACATCTAGACAACAATAGTAATATATAAAAATCTCCAATCAATACACTAGTGCAAAGATAAAATAGGAAACTGTGATTTTCTTTCAAAGTAATGAGATAAAAAATACAAAATTTGTATAATACATAAATTAAACAGTTGGTGGTGCATACAAAAGTCCCTAGCAGACCTATGACATAAACAAATCTACCTAAAGTCAACATTATATGACTCAACTTTCCCATGCCCTGGCCACCCCAACACTACAGCAGATCGGAAAAAGTATACCCAAAGTAAGAAGGTTATTCTTAATTCTCCTTCCTGAACAACTACATTAGACCCCTGCATTTTCTCATACAGGGCAAACATCTCCTCTTACATCTCTTTCCATTATATATATTCACATTTTTTACCAACTCAAACATAGATTGCAGGAGGTATATGTAAGATAAAAGCAGCTCTAAAATCCCATATTAGGATTAACAATCTCTCCAGTGACATTCATACTGAATTGCGTCATCAAAGCTTTGCCCCTCCCTCCACATACAATAAGAAATTACCAACGATGTGGACCGTGAGACACTTTCACAACAATGTCCAAAGACTTTTCCACGTTGTTCTCTAACATCTTCAAAGTAGTCAAAAATAACATACAATATGCTAGTAATATCTTCTGAAGGGCTATGTCGCAACCAGAAAGTCCAATATATGAAATCTACCTGGAAATATTCAGTGTAGACAAAACATACACAATTGAGAAAATATTGATGCCAAGTCATCTAATGGAGTTATTGAATAAAATTTATGCAAGCATTCAAAGTTAACTACATGGATTCTCACAAGCATTTTAACAAGCAACTGATGTGCTTCAAGCCTTGTACAAATTAGGCATGCAAACTTTTCAAGTATCTACTCATGACGACCCGTTTTGTACCCTTATAGATCACGGAATCAAGAAATTCAGTTATAATTATACATGATATTTAATGCTTCTTCGTCATTATGATATTATATATATTTGCCATGACCAGACAAATATTAACATTCAAAAAAAGGAGGAAAACATAGCTGTTGCTCTACAACTGAATTTTTTTTGAATGATTCCTCAGCAGAAAACGAAAAGTATTAAGCATCTTGGAATGTGAATAAGCAAAAAAAGACTCGAAGAAGCAACTAGATACTACCATGAAAACCCAAATCATAGGTTTCCAAATCCTTTACACTAAATTTTCAAACCCTAAACTTGATTGCAGAAAGTGAGTCAAAGAAAAACACTAGAGATTTCAGAAGAAAACATACCATAATATTGTCGGAGAAGAAGTAAATCGGAGAGGAGAGTGGACATAAATCACCAGAGCAAACTGTGGATGTGAAATTTCTGCCAAAAGATAGAATACGTTTGAGTTTGGGGTAATATATGCGAGGGCAATTTGGGAATGATAAAAGTAATCTCTGATCTCTCTTATCGTGTACTAAATAATAACAGAGGAGATGAGGTATTATTTATTCCGGATAAGGGGATTATCCGAGTATCCGGATAATTTTATTCGACACACAAAAATCCTATCAAACATCGGATTAGGATAAATTAATGTTATCTGCCTATTTATCCGGCTACCAAACGACCCATAGTGAATATAAACTCTTCCATTTATAAATACATAGTGTTGTGTTTTCTAAAACCCCATACAAAATGTATTAATTATGACGAGAGTTTCCCTTTCGTTATCGATTTCAATGCAATTTGCTATGGAAAATAAAAGAAGAAAAGCAAGAGGGAGTTCAATACAATTTCCCATAGAAAAGAAAAGAAGAATAACTGTCTATATTCCATAGTAAATAGCATCCATTCTGATATCTTCTTTAGTGATCTAATAACATAATCAAAGATAAGATTTATGATTTGTCGGTAGGATACAATTATAAGAATGTCTGTTTAGGTCCATTGATGTTTTAAAACCCAGTCACCTGTAACAAAATTACTGTAATCATTAAAATAAAAACCATCAGACTTCACTATCCATCTGCATTTCCGCGAACCGTTTTCATCACCACTACATGTATTGCCAATTTTAGAATTAAAAACGTCAAATACACCTTGTTTTGAGTGCCACCAAAAATGACAAAAGAAAAGAGTGGTCCCGAATAAGTTCCCCTTGAAGGACCAGTGGAGGTCGAATGAAGTAGTAAGATTGTGATATCCTATATCGTCATTCTTTGACTGGCAATGAACCAAAACTGTCTCTTTGAGCCAATTAACAACATGAACCTCAAATCTTGAAAATCCGGCTCTCTTGTTCTCTGTAAGACCTTTAGAAGTATGTGAGAAAACAAGGGAAAGTATGATAAAATATTCAAAGTAATAAAGAGCTCTCCTCATGACACGATTCATGTCTATTGCAAAATGATCTCTTAACTGTGTCTCATGTTATAGTTCTCTTCTTATTTATACATATATAGGAAGGGGAAGAACAACTTCTATATCACTATATGGTAATTATGAAGTCAAAGATGTCAAGACAATCACATTCACATGGAAAATAAAATTCACATGCCAAATCTAAAATGAATAAAGGAAAATGTAAAACTAAGAGCAACAAATAATTAGAAATGAGAATTTCCCTTGATAGGGATACAATTTTTTATTTCTATTTTACAATTTTTTTTATCATTATTTAGGTGACAAGTATGTAATTGGTTGGAGATGACATCGGTTAACATGTGATGTGACCCTTTTACATGGTTGACTCCTAGATTAGGATGCAAAATTTGTACAAAAAAGTTTATATCCCTATTATTTTCTTAAACCCGGAAAATGAAAAATATTTAATCCACATAATCTGATTAATGGACAAATATTTTCTTACTATTTGGACAAATATTTTCTTACTATTTATGAACTTTCTGGAGCAAATGAGCAATCCCGTCAAAGTTGGCCACATAAATAGATTGCAGGGATTAAAAAGATTTCAAAATATGATAAGTTACACTAAAGTACTTATCATAAAGATCAATATTCACCTTCAAAGGAACAAAAATGTAAGAATGGTAAATGTGTTTCTTAAAAAGGAACATTGAACAAAATACTTGTTATAGATAACCCTATTTGAGAAGATAATCAAGCGATGTAAGCAATATAAAATTACCTAATTAATTAATAAAACTCTGATACCAATACTAACGTGTAAAAATAAATAATTCCTAACACCTAATATGTAGTGAAATAATAATAACTAATAATTAATATTAATATCACTCAATAATATAATTTACCAATAAAATAATATGGAGGAGGAGTAATCAATCAAAACTTCAAAAATCAAACAAACTCATATGAAGTAGGCTCACGGCCTATTTTGTTTCAAACCGCCATAAGTGACTCAAGGCTCAATGGTCTTTTCTAACTCGTTAAATAAAATATTATCTTCTTATAATAAGGCTTCACAACTCACCTATTTATAATACTCTAAGTAAATTATATTCCTAGTAGGAAAGTTTATTTGACAAACATATTCCTAAATTAATTAGAAGACATAATAGAACTTGACAACTAATTAATAAATAACAATCCTTATTGGATTAGGCTTAGTTTAATATCCAACATTGCCTCCCTTAAACCAAACTCGTAAAAGTATTAGGTTCATCGCCATTTCGAGCAATAATCTTTAACGCGATCTCTGCAGCTGTCAGAAACTTGTACACTTGTATTTGATCTTTGGTCTTCATTTTCACTCGCGGTTGAGGACGAACTTTAAACTTGACATACAACTTCTTGACTTGTTCTTCACGATCAAAATAATCTTCCATGTTAACTCATTCATCTTTAAAGTCCATAAAGCAACTGTCCAATCCAACATATTCACTATTGCATGATCTTGAGAATTCATGAATTTTTCAAATAATCTTCACTATATAATTGAATAAAATATACATCTTCGTTACTAATCAAATCATGAAACTCATTAACTGAAGAACCAAAACAATACTTTAACAACTCAACTTTCGTAGCACTTGAATTCGGAGTAAGAAATTTTTCAGTACCAAGAAAATTAATGGGAGTAAAATTTCAACCTTCTCAACATATTGATCGACAACCTTCAAATCAACAAACTCAAAATCTTGAGAAACATCAAACGTATTCTTAAATTTCATATAATCCTCATTCACACTATCATCTAATATATTCATGCAAATTTTCTCACCCAATTTATCATCTTCAACAAACAAATTCTCAACACCACTTACTTGAAGAAATAAATTTTCAGCATCTCCCATATCACCAAATATAACTTCCAATAAATTAAAATTTTCTTCACTAATTTCTGTCACAACAAACATAACCTCTTTTTCTTCTTCACAATTAGTTTCTTTTTCAAAATTTTCTTTCTCACAACAGTTCTCTTTTTCAAATCCTTCTCCTAAATATGAACGATCAATTTCAACTAAATTAGATGTCATACATGAATCTTCAATTGATTCTTCCTCCTTTGCACCACATATATTTTTTAATACCAACTTTTCCTCTTTTGTATCACTACTAAGAGCCCGTTTGGTACAGCGTTTACAAAACGCAGTGTTTTAAAAACGCAGGTCTTTCCTTATAAATACGTTTGGAATATCACTTCAATATGCAGTTTTTTTATCCTAGTAGCATTTTAAAACCTGCGTTTTAGGAAAAAGTTGGGAATTTCAGCGTTTTAAAACGCAGCTGTGTTTTGAAAACGTTGCGTTTTCTGCCGCAGTATTGAAACACATTTTTTGCAAATAAGCTGCGTTTTATCCCTGTGTTTTGACCAAAACGCTCGACCAAACGGGCTCTAAATTCAAAACTTTCTTTCTCTTCCAATTCCTTTTCTTTTTCATGTAACACTTCTTTTTCTCTTTCTTTGCTTTACTTTTCCTCATCCATCTTCCTCAAAATTTCTATAATTTTATTTATTTTCTTTACATGTTCTCTTTATTGCTCAAACGTAAATCTATCCTCAGAATAATTTGTTGCCCAATATTCAGTAGGTACAACCGAATATCTACGATATTTAAAATCACGTTCAAGTTTCTTTCACCCCTCATAATTTTTGAAAGTATATTCAAGTTTTTCCCAAACCACCTTTAGAGATTCTGCAGTTCCCAAACGCAACAACCCCTAAATTCCTTTATGTATTGAATCTTGTAAAATTCGTCAAATACGAAGGTCTTTTGCTATTGAAAGAGTCTTTAACTCCGAATTATCAAATTGCTCAAATACATCATATCATAAGTAACAATTCTTAAGATAATTACTAATATTTATGATCCAAGAATCATAATTGGAAAGAACTAAATTGGGAAAACAAATCCTTGTAATCAAACAAACAATTCACTCACCATTATGAGCCTCTTCTTCTTCCGAAAATCACGCTCAAATTATCCTTGACAAATTCTTCGTAGACACCTTATCAAATAAATCTGCATCAACACTCCGTTGACTCCTTATTCAACTGGTCTTCACCAAGTACTTTAAAATCCTAATCTTGAGTAACAATATTTTCAACACAACTAACTAGGATCGAGCCTAAAGCTCTGATACCAAATTTAAGCAATATAAAATTGCATAATTAATTATTAAAACTCTGATACCAATACCAACGTGTAAGAATAGATAATCTCTAACACCTAATACGCAGCGAAATAATAATAACCAATAATTAATATTAATATCACTCAATAATATAATCTACCAATAAAATAATATGGAAGAGTAATCAATCAAAACTTCACAAATCAAACAAATTCATATGAAGTAGGCTCACGGCCTATTTTGTTTCAGACGGCCGTACGTGGCTCACGGCTCAATGGTCTTTTCCAACTCGTTAAATAAAATATTATCTTATTACAATAAGGCTTCACAACTTACCTATCTATAATACTCTAAGTAAATCATATTCTTAATAGGAAAGTCGATCTATTCGACAAACATATTCCTAAATTAATTATGAGACACAATAGAACTTGACAACTAATTAATAAATAACAATCCAAATTGAATTAAGCTTGATTTAATATCCAACATTCGATATTATTAACAATTTTGGTAAAGAATGGTAAAAGCGTCTTCAAAAAGGAAAGAAATGAAAAAATAAATGATAAATATAAAGTGACACTTGTTGAAGAGAAAATTCCACCGGAGGCAAGCAATATAATTAAATAAATTTTAGGAACATAAAAGATATAATCTCTTCGTTCTAGGTAAAAGTCTACTTTTCATTTTTAAAAGTTAACATATGACTAAATCAAATTAAATTTTTACATATTTTACTTATGTTTTAAAAAATAAAATTTTATTAATTAAAAACTACATTAAGAATGTTATAGATTACAACTTTTATAACTTTGTAAAAATAAATAAATCTATATAGATTATCGGTCAAATTTTAACTAAGTTGACCTAAAAAAATCAAAAATAAACTATTTGAGTGAAAGATTTGAAGTTGGGTGAATTAGGTTTTAGTTAGCGGAAGACAAAAAAAATTAGAATTTGAAGTTGGAAAAATAATTAGATTGATCAAAGTAATAGATATTGGCTATTAGTCGGCTACCAACAAATATTCCAATCATGCCCCTTAGCCTCTTATAAGCAAATTGTGTATATAACCTTAGTTAGAACGACGTAGTTTTGATTCATTTTCATAGTTTTCACTTTTCATCCCTCTTCTTTATTCATGATCTTAAATTACAATTGAAAAAGAACCCATATTGGATATGAAAAAGAGTGCACACCTTTCTCCGGCATTACCTATGGACTTTTCCTCAAACCCATAACAAGATTTCACCTGTTAGGAATACAGGTGATAACAACTACGTTTAGGAAGATGAAACTAAAGGAGTTCTTCGGAAATATAAAAAAATAATAAGTCCTTAAGGGGTGGCCCAGTGGTAGAGCTGGGGCTTTACAGAGTGTGAGGTCTCAGGTTCGATCCCTTCCCACGCCCCCTTAGGACATCAAAAAAATAATAATAATAATAATAAATAATAAAGTTCTAGGGTTAGTAAAGTCATTTAACATAAGATTGAGGGGCACCTTAGCTATAATTTTTAAACTTTGATTAATGCTATCTATTGATTTGACTCTAATATTACTCCTATTTATTTCTCAACCTGACCAATTCTAATATTTTTATCTTGGGTTAATTATACCATTAGTCCCTTGACTATAAATCTTTTTACAATTAGTCTCTTAACAAATTTTCTTTAAATTTCAGTCTCTTGAGTATCAAAATTAGACACGTTTAGGCCTTTTGTTGGATGCTGTTAGAATTTTTCCGTTAAGTCTGTCATGTGCCCAACACGTGACTTTGGTTAAGGGCATTCATGGAATTTCCTATTAAAAGACTTTTAAATAAAAAAAAGGAAAAATAAAAAGCCAAATCACAAGCTGAAGAAGAAAAGAGAAAGGACTTAAGTGGAGAGTTTTCTAGAATGTCCTTTTCTATTTTGATATCTGTAGTTGTACCCCCGATCTGGGAGAAAAACGAAGCTTGGGGAGCCAACTAGCTGACGAGATGAATAGACCTGTCCTCGCCTAGGAAGTCAGATTTTCTTCGGAGGAGTTCTGATTCCGCCCCAAGCTAGAACGATTTTCATTAGAAAAAGAATGCCATCTGGAAAGAAGGGGGAGGTAAAGAAGGCAACTCATATTTTTTTTATATAGTCTTTCGCTCTCTCTCTCTCTCTCTCTCTCTCTCTCTCTCTCTCTCACACACACACCCACCCACAGACACAAACACACCCAAATCCGGTGTAAGGACTGGTGGAAATAGGGTGGAGCCGGCAGCGAAGCAGGCACGAATTCCCAAATCGAAAAGGAGAAAAACAGAAGCAGCGAGCGTTCGAACAAAATCCAGCGGTTTTCTTCGAAGACTTGTGGTCGTCCTGAGAGTCGCCGGCCGACGAAAATAGGTTGAGGTTCCGGCGGTAGAGTATGGGTGAAGAAGTGGTTTTGGGTGTGTGTGCGAATCGAGGAGCTGACGGAGGAATAGAGATCGAACGATTAGGGCTTCGAAGAAACGACGTCATTGGCGGTGGTTTAAATGCAGAAAACCACTACCCGAAAACCCAATTTTCTGATGTTTCTCAGTATTCACCCCAAATTGATGTAATTTTGGAACAGGGTTGTTTTATTGTTTTTTCATCTTCTATAAATGCTGAAACCCACATCTCAAGGCTGAATATTTTGTGGGTTTCTTGAATTTCAGTCTATTAATTCCTTTTTCCTTATTTGAGTCTTCTCGGTTTTTGAACTGAAAAATATCACGAGAATTGTTTGAGAATATATGCGGTGGGTAAGTATCTTAAATTTCAGTCTGTTAACTCAATTCGCTTGTCTTGAATTTCAGCCTGTGAACCCACTTAAGGGTTGGTCCAATTGTTCTTACATTTACGGGGTTTGAGTTCGAAGATGATAACGAAGAGAGACAGAGAGGGGTGGGGAAGAAGGAGCTAGTGAAATTCCATTAATACCCAAAAAAAAAAAAAAGTCATGTGCCTTGCGCACGAGGGAGTTAACAAAATTTTTTAACAGCATCCATTAAAAAGACTAGTTGCGTGACTTTTTAATACTCTAGGGACTGAAATTAAAAAAAAATTGTTAAGGAACTACTGGTAAAATAATTCATAGTCAAGGGACTAATAGTGTAATTAATCCTTTTATCTTCCATTAACTGTAATCTAATTAACCCTATAAAGTCTTGAGGTAGAGAAAAGAAATAAAGTGAGTCATTTAAATTATAGAAATATCCCTGAAAAACATATAGATAGACATGTATAGATCCCTATGATTTGAATGACAGAACCATTTATAATATTCACTCCGTTCTTAAATTATTGTCTTTTTTTTTTATCCGTTTCATAATAATTGTCTTGTTTAAAAATTTTCTTTTTTAGGACATTATTTTTACTATTTTACCCTTATTTTTTTCTACTTTAATTATGGACCATATACACATGGATATTAAAAAACATACATATTATATTAACATTAATAATTAAGTTAATTATTTTTTCTTAATTCGTCTATCGGATCAAACAAAACAATAATTAAAGGAGGGGGGAGTACGAAATTACTTTTAGTATATTATGTCATCTCCTAATCATTGATCATTATGTTGGATATAGACGTAAATATCCAAAGCAACTAATTTCACATTGAAAGTTTTGTAACTAGATGATTCAATTAGAATACTTAATAAATTATAAATATTATCAAAGAGTAAAAAGTACAGCAAAATTAAAAATAAATAATATTTTATTGTAATTTTTATCTACTAGTATAAATACTTATAGATATGTCAATATGACCAAAAAAAATTTCTAGAAAATTTAGAACCCGTTATACAAAAATAACTAGTGAAACTATAAAAAGTTCCTAACAAAAATATCACAGATGGAGAATACAATTAACCACACAAGGATCTAAAATCCTATTGATTGTTTAAAGACAACAACAGTGGTCAAGGAACTATAACTCAGTTTTGGTACACTTTGAATCGAATGTAACAGAAAATGTTACAACGTTCTTGGTCACATTCACTGCGTGACAATATATGAGTGTTTGAAACTTCACAAGTCTGGAATATCTCTCTCAGTCTCTTTTTTTTTTTTTTTTTTTTGAATGAAGTACGAGTTCTGCATTATATAGACTTGAGAATTCTTTGGAAACAAAGAACGAACACACTAAACAAGGAATGTTAGAGTAAGTATAAACCTCTACCATATTTACTTTATTAATCAAGATCCTAGATTGACCTAATCTAAAGTCAACTACTATATATCATATTTATATTCAATCATCCTCTAATTATCTAATCAATCAAGATATATCAAAAATATAATCAATCACAATTTTGATTGATTGATTTCAAATTTTACCAAGAAAGGCAAAAACTAATAAATCAATCAATTTATTATTAATTTACCAAATTGACACAAATTAATGATTGATTATGAAAATTTTAAAATCCAACACACATTTCACTTGATACTTCTAATATCTATTTCTTTTGTTCCCACAACAGTGTTTTATTTGATTGGATACTTAGATTAAAGAGAACCAATTGACAACAATATAGTTATCTACATATATTTTGTATTCCAAATTTCACCTTAAAGTTGATGTGAAATATTAAAGTTTTTCCTTCGTTCCAAAATAAGTGTTTTCATTTGACTTATACGGAATTTTAAGAAAGTGGATGACTTTATATAATTTTTTGTTAATAACTCAAATGATTCCATAGTTAGAGATGTTAAACGGGCTAGCCCTATCGGTTTTGGGCCAGCCTTAACGGGTTGTGGCCCTAACGGGCCGCGGGCTAAACGGTCCAATTTTTTCGAGCCACTAATATTGCAGACCTAACCCTAACCCTAGCGGATTTCGGGCTAAACGGGCCACTATCGGGCCACGATTAAAGATATGATATAACAATATTTTTAAATAGTGAATCGATAAACTATTCATAACTTTGATAGTTTCTTATGTTTTTCAAAAGAAATATAAACTAGACATTTTTTTACATCGATGTGTTATAATTTCCAACTTGTTTTTCTCAAAATAAATAATGTAATAGCTATATTTAACAGTTCTTTCCAAAAAATTTGTTTATATTTCAATATTTATTCACAAGTACACAAAGAAGACCTGTAGTGCAAAGGATAAATATGTTTGACTTTGGATTAAAAGGTTGTTAGTTTTATTCTCATGGTGGTTGTTTTACGTATCTCCTAAACTTTTTACGGCCTAATTAATATTACGCGGGCTGGCGGGCCAACCCTGAAATCTAGCGGGCCAGCCCTAACGGGCCGCGGGTTAAACGGGCCAGTCCTAACGGGCCCTGATTTTAAACGAGCCAAAAATATTGAGCCCTAACCCTGTTTTTTTCGATTTAAACGGGTCAACCCTACGGGCCGTGACCCTTTTAACATCTCTATCCATAGTGGTATGAAATTAGTGGGTCCCTCAACTCTCATCATCTCACATTTGACAAAGGTATTATGAATAATTTGTTTAGAGAAATTGATAGGTCCCTTTTCCTATTATACAAAATATACTAATCACCGATTAAATTAATTTTGTAAAGATATAATTGTTTGCACGAAGAGTTATGATTGTTTAAACAGTTTAGAGCCCGTTTGGTACAGCGTTTACAAAATGCAGTGTTTTAAAAACGCAGCGTTTTAAAAAATGCAGTGTTTTAAAAACGAAGGTCTTTCCTTATAAATACGTTTGGGATATCACTTCAATACGCAGCTTTTTTTTCCTAGGAGCGTTTTAAAACCTACGTTTTGGGAAAAAGTTGGGAATTCCAGCGTTTTAAAATGCAGCTGCGTTTTGAAAACGCTGCGTTTTCTGCCACAGTATTGAAACACATTTTTTGTAAATAAGCTGCGTTTTATCCCTGTATTTTGGCCAAAACGCTCGACCAAACGGGCTCTTAGTTTGAGAGTTTAACATAGCGGATATATTTTTAATCAGTGATTCTAAAGACAAGTTATGACTTATCTTTTCTTGTTATGGCTCTAATTATGGAGTTTGAATCTGGAAATCAATTAATAAAAATGTTTGTTTGAGAAATAAGTAATTGAACAGTTATAGCACTCAAACCAACAAACAGTTAAGAAATGAGCAGTATTAAAAGAATTTAAGGGAAGCGAGATTGATAAAAGATTTAGAGTGGTTCAAAACTCTTATTCTACATTCAATTTCCTCACAACCTTCTGGTTCAATTAGGTTAATAATCCACTATATTCTCTTAATATACAGATTATTGCAAAGGAAAAAAAATATTATTTTCCTATTCTAGTTAGTAATCCAACTTGTACACAATTTACACTGAAATTTGTAGGTTGGTTGACTTGTGCTTCTTAGGAATGACTGTCAATAGTCTAATGAAAACTCTATTATAGATTTGTGCATGTCTTCTTTGCACTTTCAGTATGACAGATGTTTGAAGAACAACTATATTTTCCTTGTTGATTCTTGCAGTATTCTTGATCTTTTTATATGGTAGATACAGTGATAATTTGAATATAAAAATATCTCAAGTTATTCTTTAATTAAATATATATATATATATATATATTTTTTGGTTGAAGATTTGTTGTTCCTTGTTAATGCTTCAGCTCTTTTTAGTGTGACTATCTCTTATCTTTGTATTATATCTTAATTGATTCACATTGCACTCTTAATGATGATTTGATCTATATGTGTTTCTTATGTTATGTAGAGATCATCCATTGTCACACTCTCTATCTCTTCTTTTTTATAGGCAGAGACTGAGAAGATTTTTGGTAGAAAACTAGATATCTGGAACAGTTAGATGAACAACTTATTTGATCAGTTATTCTTCTGTGATGTTAGCCCACTTGTATTATTTGCAGACCACGTGCTTTGTTAGTTCATTAGCTGTCATTGTTGTGAGACTTCGGTCTCATTTTACCTTAATTAAGTGTGTTAATATTTTGATTGGGTTTTAGAATTATCATAGACTAGTTAATACCCGTCCTATGGACGGAAAATTTAAAAGTAATGCATTTCATATTTTAGTATAATCATATAAATTTATATATACCTAAATGTGAATAAAGTAATTTAGATTAACGCGTATTTATTTCAAATCGAGATATAACTAATCTATTGTACATATTGTTTGTTTAAAGAAATGCATTAGCATATTTTAAGCAAATACATACAATATATTACTTAAAATACTTTTTTTTATATATAAATCTATGCCGATCACTTTAAATACAATGACCGTGAAAGGGAACATTGACTTTTGTTGTTTACAGATTTATGATACAATTAAAGCCAAAATAGTAATTAGAAAAAAATTACTAATAAAAAAAAGATTTACAGATTTAGGATAAAGTTAATTAGAAAAGTTATGCAGGTTAAATTAATTAGAAAATTTATACAGTTAAATCTGACCATGGTAATTACAAAAAAAGTTATAAATAAAAAAAGATTTTATAGATTTAGTATACAGTAAAAGTCAAAACAGTAATTAAAAAAAATTACGCGTAATTTTTTTTTTTACAGATTTAGGATAAGGTTAAAATTAATTAGAAAAGTTAGAGCAACAAAAGTGATAACTCCCAATATCACACTCTAAACACCTTCCAGTTTCACTTTTTCAACACTCTAAAAATAAATCCACTCTAACAAGTACTATCTATATAACCTTCTAAAAATTAAATATCTATCATCTCAACTAACAAACATAACTACCATTCTATTTTTTCTCTATTTTATTTTTATTTTCCCACCACAATCAAAATAAAATATTTTATATTTAAATATATATTCTATAAAACCCTCCGTCCCTAAATTATTGTCTTGTTTAACGCGACACACAAATTAATAAAAATAATAATTTAATTAATTATTAATATTGATGTAGTGAGTAATTTTTTATTAATGTCCATGTGTATGTGGCCTATAATTAAAGTAGGGAGAAAAAAGTAAGAGTAAAATGGTAAAAGAAGCCACTGAAGGAGTGAGAAAGACAAAATGGAAGTTATTATTTCTTCTAAATTACTCTCTACCGGTAGAGAATGATTTAGAAGATTTTGGGGATAGAAGGTGGTTTTGGGACACCACTATAGGCTCCAGTGTGGTTAAATATCTCTAAACTAAGTTTTAGAGAGTGGTTTTGGGACACCACTATGGTCACTCTTACAAAGGTAAATCTAGTTGTTGGGTGGGAAATTTTTTACACAAAACCAGCCATGTGGACAGTGATCAAGAATAGTGACTTTTGTTTTAATTATTGTTAATAGATTGTTTGGGGACTTTTTAGGATTATATGATGGATTTTGGAGGTTCGAGGTCAATCGTGCGAAAGGATAAGGTTGAATGTGTTGGATAAGATCGAATGAGCGGATAAGAACAAATAATGAATAAGGATGGAAATGGAAAAGATGAAGTTGGATAATGATAAGGATAAGATCAAAATTGGATAAGTATAATGACTCATTATTTTATGGTTTTCTCATGTGATGACACTTCGTGCTTAGGTGGATAATGATAAGGATGGAAATGAATGATGAGTCATCATTTGATGTTTTCTTTTGCGTTGCACCTCATGCTTGGCGTTGACTCATCATTTTGAGTTGCTACGTGTCGCCGTCCGGTGAATTTGACTGTTGATTCATCGAATTGACTTTTTTTAAGGGCCAGGAAAAGTGGTACTATATATAGGGAGGTGTGAGACACTTTATTTGTCACACATAAACTTTCTCTCTCTCTGATATTAAGTTGTGATTTTTATTTAATGTACGATATTGATTAGGTTCGTGATGCTTTGGAGTTTTAACGAACCGACTCGGTATGATCCATATGCTTGAGGTGTAGATCGATTCTATTGAATAACTAGACGTTGGACCGAAGATATTCGGTATTGGGTTTTATCTCGACTTGAGGTAAGGGAGACTATGCAATACTTATTCCGAGTCAGTTTGATCACGTGATCATCTTCTTAAAATGTTCGGTTTTTCAAATATGAATTGTTCCATCTTGTTTATTAAAATGAATTTCAAAAGATGTGTTTATTATGGTTAATCATGATTTGTTTAACAACATGATCATGGAATAGTTTAGTATTATTATTCAGTGTATCGGTATCAGTGTGCGTGTTACTCTTATAGAGTTGGTAAACCCAGAGAACTGGGAACCAATGAATGAAATGAGTTGGTGGGCTCAAATGATTGGGCGCCAACAGTTAGTTTGGTTACAAGATGTTTTGCCACTAAGCCCGAACCCAATAGTAAACTAGACTGGGCTATATGATTGGAAAATATGTTTTGATGCTTCGAGCATGAATACCTTGTTTCAATCTTTATATGTTGAATTGTCACGGGCATGACATCGTTTTAAACATGTTTTGCCTTGAGCATTAGTTATTATCCATAGTTTAACTTCATGGGAAAGTGTTATTTGAATCACATGTCTCCGTTTTATTCTGTGGTATTGTATATATCCTTCCTTGCTGGGCTCACAAGCTCACCCCCCACTAATTCTTTGAGTTTTGCAAGTTTGATATGATCAGATTACGCAGCAAAAGCGTAGCTAGCTGCGAGGTGGGGAAGCGAACGAGCTGTGAGTTGGATTTGGTAGAAGAGATTGCTGTAATTATATTTGGATTACAATAGAGTTGTAATCGAATTTTGCTATATATGAAGATTGGTGATTTTAAGGAAATACTCCTTCTTTACTTGTTTCCACTACAAGTTAAGTATTGATTTGGTTGTTTTGCGAATTAGTAAGCAGGTGATGACCTTGGGTCGTTACAATTGTTCTTTTAGGGTTTTACAAGATGATTGTATCTTTGACGTGGCTTGTTGATAGTTGTTTGATCTTCATAGTTGTTTGCATATAGCTATTTTGTTGCTCATAGTTGTTTTAGCTGTTTCTTTACATTTCTTCTGTCATAACTGTTCTTCTTCATAGCTATTTGGTCTTGGATATTATAATCATAACTGTTTGTTTGAAATAGTTATCTCTTTTGACAAAAATTCTTTTCATATTTAATCCTATCATTGTTTTTGGGAAGTTATGCTAATTTAGGTTTGCAACATCATAACCAAACAATACAAGGTCCTACCAAGAGACACCCTGGTACTTAAATACTTTCAACGGACAGGTTGAGTGCTCAAGCCTCACCAGAGACACCGTTGTTTTTCGAGCCTAACCAAAGGCAAGTCGAGTGTTTAAGTCTCACCAAAGACACCGTTGTTGTTCAAGCCTAAGCAAAGGCACCATTTAGTACGGCACGATAAAGTCATAATTGTAGCCTTTCAAGGCATTAAATAATAATAAGAGTTTAAGTAAGGTTTATGTCTCCTCCAACTAAAAAAAAAAGTACTTTTGTTTCAAGAATACATTTCCATGGAATGATTTTAGAGGGATTTCAAATCCCACCCCCACATAGTACGTTGATAAAAAATGCATGTCATATCCATAAGTCTGTAGACGCAACTGCTTCAAGTACAATAGTAGGCTTCGCATGACATTTTTCAAATTGTCCACTCCAAGCGACAGGGCAGTTCTTTCACTCCCAGTGCATACAATCAAGACTTCCTAACATGCCTGGGAAGTCATGTCTCTGCTCATGCATTTGAGTAAACGTTGGGTATCAGTAGCATTTAGGCTTCTCAAGTATTGATCTCCAAACAATTCAATAACACAACTGTAGAAGTTGAACAAAATATCGATGGCAATTTTTTCACCCAAACGAAGGTACTCGTCGAGTTGGTTGGCCGGACCTCCATAAGCCAATTGACGGATAACTGCCGTGCATTTTTTAAGTGGCGAAAAAGCTTTTTCTAGAAAATGTATCGACCCTCAATTGAAAATAGTGAATGATTCTCCAATGCATTAACTATCTGAAGGAATAAATTTCTCCCCCTTCAGAAGTGTCGTCAAAATATTGATTCGGGATACACAGGCTGATTAAAGAAATAATCAGTGACAAGTTGAATGTGTCCATTTTCACGATTTCGGTTGTAGTACATTCTCGTTTGTCTTCTGTTTAACTTGGCTTTCTTTGCTTCAATAATTGATGTTGAATTTTTTGTGCTTTTATTGTGGCTGTGAGTATCTTAACATCTCCGAATTGATTCATAGCATCTACAGACACTTTCTTAACTTCTGCTTCAATTTTTCTTACTTATGCGTATTCTTGCAACTTTTTTGCAATTCCGCTATGCTTTGCCTCATTTTCACTGGATGTGGCAGCCTTGACTTTTCCTTTCCTCTTCGTAGCTTTTATCCCAATTAGACTATTGCGCTCACTAGTTTTTTCTACATCCACACTCATAGGGGTGTATCCCTCTGAACCGGATATCCTAGCCTTCTTTGCAGTATGAAGGATGTCTGATTGATTTTGAAAATGGGGAGTATCCTTCATGGTCCTTCAAACATGTTCAAATACAAATGGCTTTTTTGTTTCCGCTTTGTATTTTGAATAAGACTTACTCAATAGTCTTCCATGCTCCAACCGCTATGATGCTTGTTCTTCAATGTGTTATAGATCGCATTAAACCGATTCACGCTCAATATAATCATGTTATACCAACGTGGTTTTAACTGTTTTACATCTCTTTCCACCATTCCCTTAACCCTAGATAATTCGTTGTAATAGTCAACGATACGTGCCCATATTTGATTCCCCTTTTGGCCCCTACCGACACTGAACCTTGACTTGTAATAAAAAATGACGTTGCTAGGAAGATGTCTTCCGATTTTAACCATTTTGGCCTGCTGTTCTTACCTTTTTTTGGTTCTGTTTCTAGATCAACAAAATTTTCTACATCAACTGGCGCTTAAGTCTCGAGGACAAAGGTTAGAGTTGCCAGTTTTTTGTCAGATACAGATACATCTAAACTTGTCCATCGTGAGGAATTTGATAACATAGGTCTTGGAGAGAATCTATATGTAGGGCCATGTATTCCAAATTGGCTACCAATATACAAGTTGTGGTATGTAATTTACACCACGATGAGACTGAAATTTTTGATAATTTGGAATATTTTGGGAAGACAGCAAATTTTGAAAATTTTCAGAACCTTGGAAATTTACAAAATTTTGTTAATTATATGGATAACCTACAAAATTGTAAAAATTTGGTGGGTACTAGGGGGTCAAAGAATTTTAAGAGAACTGTGCATTTAGAAGAATACGAGAATTTTGAGAATTTGCTCCTCCATCGACATTTGAAGGATCAAAAAACAGTCTGAAAAAATATCTGAGTTATCATCCATCTTGAAAAAATATGCAATTGTAGAAAAATAAAATTCTGGCTAAACAAGAGAGAGATGGATGTTGAAGATATAAAATATGAGGAGGTTTTAAATGTACTTATAGATAGGAAATAATTTTAAAATTAAGATAGGCTAGAATTTTAATAAAAAAATAACTTTTTTAAAAAATGTAAAAAAATAAAAAAACTTTTTCAGAAAAAGTAAAAAAAATATAAAAAAATTCAGAAAAAGTAAAAAACAAAATACTTTTTCAAAATTATAAAGAACTAAAAACTTTTTCAAAAATAGTATCAAAAACTAAAACTTTATTAGAATTCAAAAAAATAACTTTATCATATTTAAAAAACAAAATTAAACTTATTCAGAATTAAAAAAAAAAACTACTTATTATTCAGAATTTAAAAAAAAAATTCAGAAAAAGGTAAAAAAAACAAAATATATTTTCCACCAAAAAAATGGCTTTTCCTTTATTAATTAAAACAAAAGCCAATTACTATAAAAGAATAAAAAAAAAAGGAGAGAGAAAGTTGGAATGTTGCAGGATGAGCGGGGTACGTGGGGTGGGACAGCCGGCAGGGGGGGCAGGAGCCTTCTTCACGCTGAAATACAGCACGTGCAGCACACTCTGGAAAGAATGGATGGGTAGCTCTCACGTGGGTGGTCTAAAAGTGGACTTGGAGGGTCCTATTTGATGAAGAATTAATTCCCAAATGGCTTATTTTGGAAAGTCAAAATTTAGAAACTCACATTTGGAAACTCATCCAATGTAAAGAAGTAGTTTTTTGAGTTGTGAACTCATCGAAGAACCCACAATATAATGTTCTTAGAATGGTTGGGGATCTTTTGAAATTGGAGTGTTTGGGAATGGAGGGAACAGACTAATCTGACCTCGGATTGGAGTGCCCATGGCTTGCTTGCTTTGACTGGAACTTTATGATACTTGAAAAAACATTATGTGTAGAATGTAGATTGGCATTCTTGTATTATGTGTGTATACCAGTATATGTGTGTGGCTGAGTATGTGTATATGGAGTATGTAATATGGTTAGTTGCTTTGTTATTGCTCAACTTACTTTCAGTTGTTTGTTGTAGGTTCATAAATGGCATTTGAGTTTAATACTGCGAGCATTTCCTTTTATGATCTTGGTGGTTTCCCTGTTATGCATAATGCATTTTGTACACCCATGTTTTCTTTCTATACTAAGTTAGTACCGGTGCAATGCATGATTTCAAAAAAAAAAAATGTATTTGTAAAAGTAGTTGATAATTAGAGATTTTCTAAATTTGTTATAAATAATTAAAAATATTTTAATTGAAATTTGAACAAAACTAAAATAGAATAAATATTAAAATTAACATATGAATACAAATCAAACTTATTTATAATAATATTTACAATGTAAACAATTAAATAGCATCTCATTAATATATAAATTTCTTTTAAAGATGGGTAAATGAAATATGTCAATTAAAATTTGTTGTAGAAAAGAGAACTTAAAAAATGTACATTGGAAATGAGACAACTTAGGAAATGAACAGCTTACTGTTAAATAAGAAATTACAAAAAAGACAGTAAATGGGATAGCTTTGGGGGAAATGAATATAAGAGCCCGTTTGTTTGTGCGTTTTGACCAAAACACAGCTTATTTTTTAACTTAGCGTTTCAATGATATGGTAGAAAAAACTGCGTATTCAAAACGCAGCTGGGTTTTAAAACGCTGAAATTCCTAACTTTTTTCCAAAATGCAGATTTTAAAACGCAGTAGGGAATAAAAAATTACATTTTGACATAATATCTCAAATACATTTATAAAAAAAACTATATTTTAAAAACGCTGTATTTTTAAAATATTATATTTTAAAAATCTAAAGTAGTTACTTCTTTTTTAGTAATTATTATAGAAAGGTAATGAATGTGTGAATTATTAGAATCATTCACAAAAGTTAAGTTTTTTAGAATCTAAAGTAGTGACTTCTTTTTTAGTAATTATTATAGTCGTGGCTTCTGCTAGGGTTAGTTTTGTAATATCATGTTTTTTCTAATATAAAATCGCTAGGAACCTAAAATCGCTAGTACGGCTCGTTTATCATATCTGGGCATAATTACACTTTATATTTATTGGTGAAAACTGAAAAGGCATGGATTCACACTATTCTTGTAAATTTTGAAAACGTATACACAACAACCCACTAGGATTTGATAAACACTCCGCCCAATCAATTCGAATTTAATACAAAGCAGTCCCAAGTGTCACCTCAACCCTCCACCTCCACCGCTCCACGGGACTAACTAAACTCACCTCACACCCTTCCCAAGAAAAATTTATCCGTTGCCCACCAACTTCTACCTATAACCGGCAAAACCAAGAATCATTTCCATACACTCCCCTCCAAATCCCACAACCTTCCCGGTAAACCACCGGCAATCAGTTCCCTCCCCAAATAAAAACTGTAGTTTATCCATTTAACAAACAAGTGTATTTTTTGTTTTTTATTTTTATTTTCATTTGTATAATTTTAGTTTAGGAGAGAAATGAGTCTAACAAAGCTCGCAACAGCTCTAACAGTGATCTTCGTATTTTCACTCGTAGCCCTCATCGCTGAATTATTGTTTGTTCTGTGGCGCCGCCGTGTTTTCCGCCGCCAGACTCCACCCACCACCACCGCCGCCCACCAAGGCGATCACCTCCACTCCGTCGGCGACTCTCCCGCCGCCACCTCTAAAGAGCAGCTTCTCTACTTCTTCTGTTTGAGAACAACCCAGTCTCGGATAGATTCATCCGGAGCACCGACCCGCGACACAAACGAGTCCTCCCCCGATGACCAGGTCATCGATGTTTTCAAGATGCTGGGTGGAATGCACGGGCCGTCCAGGGTTTTGTGTACAATAAAGGAGGAGGAGAGAGAAGGTGTTGAGTCGGACGATTCCGCTAAGAAATCGAAAAGGGTGTGCTTGCAAGCTTGTTTTGAGGTCGCCGGAGAGGCGGTTCAGGAGGTGTCGCTGACCGTTGAGGAGACGGATGATGTTGTTGAAACTACGCCGTTTTCAACTCCTTGTGCGTCTCCGCTGTATTTCACTCCAACCGCTTCTCCATCTCACGAGATCATAGAGTCTGCTGGTAGTACTGTTTCGGTTCTTCAACCGTGCCGTATATAAAATGGAATTGTATCGGCGACGGCAACTCGCCGTTGAGCCAGCGTATAGGTGGTTGTTGTAGAATTGTTGGGGTCATGGTAGATATTAGGATTAATTATTTATGGGATGATGATGGCGTTCTGAAAATTAATTAAGAACATAAAGCTTCAATGATGCTTCTTTTTCATGTACAGTACTATAAACTATCTCAATTTCGTTAATTACTCCAACCCTTTCTGAAAACAGATTTTGTTCAACTTCTTGTATATTCGTCTGTTTATAGCAAATTAAATTAAGCTGTTTTTGTTTAATTCAATGCTGGTTAAAGAAATAGGAAAAAACAAAAAATCAAAACAAAATAATTTAAGTGAGTGTTAAAGAAAGTCACTAAAAAGTAACTAGGCCCAAGTTTAGATGAACCCACTGCGACCAACACTCAGTCTGATTATAGCAAATTAAATTAGAGTGGTGCTAAATATAATATTTTTTTTATGCTAAATATAATATTTTTAGGTAAATTTACTATTTTGTCCATGTTATAAATAAATAAATATATATATATATATATATATATATATATATATAAACGTTTAAGAATATGGTCAGTCTTTCTCCTCCTCATTGATAGCTATGAAGTATTCCTGAAATTTAAACGTTTAAGAATATGGTCCCCTTTTATTTTTGGGTCCAGAGGGTTAGCAGCTTTTTGGAACCCATACCTGTTTAACCTTTGGAGGTGTGAACCCTTTAGGTTTAGGTATTAATCTCAGAAGGCATTCATAAAATTTGTGACCATGGTTTTTACAAAGAGAGCAGTTGTGAAAACCTTGAACATGTTTGATGATTTCTTTAGAGGTTTTCTGATGATCAGCAGTTCTGGGAATGACATATCTGCTGATGATAGGCTTATTGAATTTAGGCTGATAGTATACTTTCCTACTGATATTGGGCTTAGCTATTGTAGGCCTTTTACCAAAAGATTTTACATTTCCATGCATAGATTCCTTTAGCCTTTTATAAGTAGGGTTGTGGTTAGCAATCTTACCTTTGACAAATTTAATAGGCTTGAGTTGAGATATTTTTGACTTATTATCAGTTATCATTGTTTTCACAGGATGTCTGATAGCAGGTCTTAGTTGCTCAGCCTCCCTATTAGCAGTGTCATTGACATTTTGCTTACCCTTGGACTTGTCTGATTTGTTTTTGGAGTAAAGAATTGGAACTTTGTTAAAACCAAGTCCTTGCTTTCCCTTTTGAGAAGGATGCTGATCATAGACAACTTCCTCAGCCATTTCCTTAGCAATCACTTCAGCTATCTCATTTTCTTGAAAGCTAGATGAATTTCCTACATTGAACTCACTTTGAAAACCGATACCTGTTTTGTCATCAAGAGGTTTTTGTTTTGAAAGAATGGTATCAAAATTTCCTTTGGAGTTGTTCTAAGCACCAACAACCTTTTGGAGGTCATCTTTCTCAGAATTGATTTTCTTTATGTGCTCAAGTAGGAATTCCACTTTTTCAGTTAAAGCTTTGTTCTCCTTTTGAGTCTTGATATTCTCAGCTTGTTGTCTATTGAGATCTTTGATCTCAGACATCAAGGTAGATTTCTCAGAGACAGCCAACTCATGCTTTTTGGCTAATTTTACATAGGCAGTTTTAAATTTAGAAAATTCTTCTAGCATGTTCTTGTTGGTTTTGATGAGTTCTCCCCTCGAAGGTTCATTGAACTCATCATCATCACTATCATCCTGTTGAAATGGCAGTGATCTAACTTAGTCATGAGGTGATTCCCTGGCCATAAGACATATATTTGCTTCCTCAGCAAAGTCACAGGAATCATCCTCATCAGATTCTGTATCACACCAAGTGGGCATGTTGCTCTCATCAATGTCTTCAGCCACCATCCCTTTTTGTTTTTGAAATTTAGATTCGGGACGTTTTTTGTAAAATTTATATTTTGGCTTTGGACATTGTGAAGAAAAATGACCTGGCTTCCTACAGTTAAAACAGACAAGCTCGTTCTCTTTTTGGGAAACAGTAGTTTTATAAGGAGCAGCTATTCTATGAAGAGCAGCAGTCTTGTAAGGTGACTGCTTGTATGAAGACTTGTTAAATTTTTTGAAACGTTGATATTTCTTAACAAACATGGCAAAGGCTTCGTCAGAAAGAATATCATCACCATCACTAGATGTAGATGACGTTTCATTAGGTGTAGAATAGGAAGGTTCAACAAACATGGCTGGTAAAGATAAATTTTTAAAACTCTTTTCCATTTCTTGAGCTTGCTGAATTTCAAGCTCATAAACCGAAAGACTTGCATAAAGATTTCTAAGGGACAATTTATTCAAGTCTTTTGATTCTTTCATGGCTATAATCTTTACATGCCATAGACTGCCTAGTGCATTAAGAAATCTCATGTTTATTTCTTTCTTTTCATATTTCTTTCCTAAAAAATAGCAAAAATTTACTACCTCATAGAATCTGTCGTAGGCATTTCTTAAGGTCTCTTTAGGATCTTTCTTGAATGAATCAAACTTTTGGATGCAAATATACAGCTTGTTGTTCTTTGTTTCTCCATCACCTTCTAGATATTCCAATATAACTTCCTACATTTCTTTAGCTGTATCTAGATTGATGATTTGCTGGTAGGTGCTGATGTCTACGCAGCTGGTGATAATGTTGATAGCTTTTCCATCCAGAGCATCTGTCACGACCCGACCCAAGATCCTATATGGTACCTCGTTCGGTTCGTGAGACGGAACACAAAATGCACAATTTCAAAATCACTTTTCGTGCATAAAACCCTGTAATGCAAGTGTATGTTTGTTTGAAAATCAAAACAATGAATCACGGCATACAAAAGCCGGAACCTCTACATAACATAGCCAACAAATAACCAACAACCCACGAGCTAAGAGGCTCGGGACCAAACATGTAATATCATCAGAGTGCGCGGAATGTAAAAGTAAGTAACGTTTACAAAAGCCTGACATCCACGTCGGCATCAACAAAAGAATATGAATAAACCACATGTACGGGACTACTACCCAACTTTACAATGTTTACTTAACATATGTACCCTCGGCCTCACCAAAAGAAAATACCAGGCTCAAGGAGCACTACCAAAAGAATGACTGACGATGACAGCGGCGACCGATCATCGGGGTTTCTCGCAGCTCGGGATCTAAGGAAAACAATAAACAATGGACGGGGTGAGTTATAAAACTCAATAAGCTACTAATGCAACAATATGGCATGCGAGATGCAAGCAGTAATAAGAATTGCATATAACATGGTTGATGTAACATAATCATTTTCCAATCATCATCACATCAAATAAGGTATATCATAGGTCACATAGCATGCAACTCACATAGGTGCGATATGTAACACATATAAAAGGATACAGTCGAGGTACACCTCCGACAAACCAACTTCCAACCAACCAACCAATAATACCAATGAAGAAACCGTTGATGTCGTATCCGATCATCGAACCAAATAACCAAAACCAAGTGAACCGTTTTCCGTATCCACGTCGACGTGAAGACTCGGTCCCCAACGACCCGAGAAACAATCACGGTATAGCTTACCAAGGTCGCGTTTATTCCGTACAACACTTAGCGCTATAACCCCTACCGCGGCCAACGGTAGGGCGAGGGATGTATTGGCCTTCGGCTATTACGTAGCCCGGCTCACGCAATAACCGAGCGTCAATACACCTCCAACAAATATGCCATGGACTTAAACAATGCTCAAGTAGATGTTTACTCGACACATTAACTAATCAACCAAATGTTCAAGTAATATTTACTTAACATTAAATAAAAGCATTATACTCCAAAGTAGGGAGTATAACGACACCAACAACAACATGCTAATGTACACCAAATAATTCTAGTACACATAGCCATAAAATACCAACATCCAATTCAACACAATACCATTATACGTGTATCGCGTAACCAATTCCCCCAACGGGTCTCTCGAGCATCCAAAGAGCTCACAAAACACACACGTGGTCACATTAATTATCAAACCCTAACCGACTCCGTTAGAGTCATTTTAGGTTACTAATGATGACGAGTTACGAAAATGATCTTGCACTTTAATCCTAACATATTATCGCCCAATATCGAGTTTTCCAACATCATGAAACAATTAGCAACATACTTTACAAGTCCAAAAATGGCATCTATGGCAAGAATCACATATACACGTATCTAGCATGGTAACTTCGCATATTAGAAGTCCAATATGTCATATGAGACATAAAACAAGAAGAAGAGGGGGTAGTAGCTTACCACTCGTCGGGAAAAAGTGAAGAAAACGAAAATCCAATCGGTAGGAAAGCTTCCTCTCGTCGAGACCTTCGCAATGGTGTGGTCGGATCGTCGAGACTCTCTCTCAAACTCACAATGTCTCCACTTCCTCTCTCTAAACTCTCTCCTTTCTCTCTCTATGTTCTATGGCAAAAAGATGGAAAATGAGAGTGTTAAACACTCTTTTGGTCACTTAAGTGGCTGAAAATGGAGCTCTCCCTCGGTTGGTGACGTGGCCTCACGAGGGCCACTCAATTTAAATAAAAAGAGGGTTTTCGCGCAAGAGTTCAAGCTGGTGTGCTTCGCACGGCCGTGCCAAATAAGCTGCACGGTCGTGCCAACCTCGTACGGCCGTGCCAACAAGGCTGCACGGTCGTGCCAACCCTAAATGACTAAGTGTGGGTTCTGGATGGCTTCGCACGGCCGTGCCAAATAGGCTGCACGGTCGTGCCAAGCTCAATTCGCGATATAAACTCACTGGAAGGCCTCGCACGGTCGTGCCAACCAGGCTGCACGGTCGTGCTAAGGCTTGTAGGCCAAATGCAGTTTGTTTTCTTCTCTAATTCTTAGTCTCGATCACTCCTCGCTTATAACGCGTCTTAAGCGCGATGAATTAAAAGGTTTAAGCAACAATATATCACACGAAACTCATGTATTTATTCACGATAAAATGATGTAAATGATGAGATGAGATATATGAAAATATGCATGAAATTATGTATATGATGAAATGATGCGAATGAGGCGGGCGTTACATCCTCACCCCCTTAGAATAAATTCGTCCGCGAATTTACTTACCGACTTCACCAAACAACGCGGGATACTTCTCACGCATCTCCTGCTCGGTCTCCCAAGTGGCCTCCTCGACATTGTGATTCCTCCACAACACTTTCACGAGGGGTATAGTCTTTGTCCTCAATACTTGCTCCTTGGTGTCCAAAATTCGTACCGGTTGCTCAACATACGAAAAGTCGGGCGTCAAATCCACCGGCTCATATTCCAATACATGCGAGGCATCCGTCAAATACTTCCTCAACATCGACACGTGAAATACATCATGAATACCTGACATCGATGGCGGCAATGCAAGTCTATACGCCAACTTTCCAATCCTTTCCAAGATCTCAAACGGTCCAATAAACCTCGGGGCCAATTTCCCTTTCTTACCAAACCTCTTAACCCCGATCCGAGGTGAAACCTTCAAAAACACGTGATCACCGACCTCAAATTCAAGATCCCTACGTCTATTGTCGGCATAACTCTTTTGTCTACTTTGGGCCGTTTTCAATCTTTCCCGAATAATCTTCACACTCTCCGCCGATTCATGAACCATTTCCGGACCCCACAACTTCGCTTTACCAACTTCATCCCAACAAATCGGAGAACGACACTTCCTACCATAAAGTGCCTCATACGGAGCCATCTCGATACTCGATCGATAAATTGTGTAGGCGAACTCGATCAATGGCACATGCGAATCCCAAGTTCCCTTAAAGTCCATCGAGCAAGCTCTCAACATATCCTCAAGTATTTGAATCGTTCTCTCGGACTGTCCATCGGTCTGCGGGTGAAATGCTGTACTCAAATTCAATTTCGTCCCCAAAGCATTCTGAAGTGATTGCCAAAACCGAGAAGTAAACCGCGGATCCCTGTCCGATACAATGCTCACCGGCACCCCATGCAACCTCACAATCTCCCGAATATATAACGAAGCAAGCTTCTCCAACGAATTCGAAATCGCAATGGGAAGGAAATGGGCCGACTTAGTCAATCTATCGACAATAACCCAAACCGCATCATGACCTCGTCGAGTCCTCGGTAACCCTGTCACAAAATCCATTGCAATATTCTCCCATTTCTATTCCGGAATTTCCAAAGGTTGCAACAGTCCAGCTGGCCTCTGATGTTCTGCCTTAATCCGTTGGCAAGTCAAACACTTTGACACAAACTCGGCGATTTCCTTTTTCATTCCATTCCACCAAAAATTCTTCTTCAAATCCCGATACATCTTGGTACTCCCAGGGTGAATTGTGTATTTAGACTTATGGGCTTCATCTAACACTTGTCGTTTTACCTCCTCAATCGCCGGTACACAAACTCTACCCCGAAACGTCAGAATACCATCACTATTCATAGCAAAATTCGGGGTTTTACCCCCACCTAACTCATCAATCAATTTCTTCAACTCCGGATCACTCTCTTGAGTTTCCTTAATCCGCTGGAATAATACCGGCGTAGCCTGAATATTAGCAAAGATCACCCCATGGCTAGATTCACTAGGACCCCAATCACGTATGTCCTCAAGCATCTTCCATTCCCTAGTCATCAAACATGAAACATACGCTTTCCTACTTAGCGCATCCGCCACAACATTGGCTTTTCTCGGGTGGTACAAAATAGTACAGTCATGATCCTTCAAACGTTCCATCCACCTTCGCTGCCGATTATTTAACTCCTTTTGCGAAAATAAATACTTAAGACTTTTATGATCAGTGAACACCTCAAATTTCGCCCCATACAAATAATGCTTCCATTTATGAAGAGCAAAAATAATCGCAGCCAACTCGAGATCGTGTGTCGGGTAGTTCTGTTCATACTGAGTCAACTTCCTTGAAGCATAAGCAATGACCCTTCCGTTCTGCATCAAAACACAACCCAAACCTTCCTTCGAAGCATCGCTATAAATCACAAACCCATCATGTCCATTCGGCAATGCTAAAATAGGAGCCGTAGTCAACTTCTCCTTCAATTCCCGAAAACTTGCCTCACACCTATCATTCCACACAAACGGCTTATTCTTCTGAGTCAAAGTCGTCAAAGGGGTTGCAATCTTAGAGAACCCTTCTATAAACCTCCGATAATAACCCGCTAACCCCAAGAAACTCCGAATTTCCGTCACCGTCTCGGGCCTCTTCCAACTCACCACAGCCTCGATCTTTGTCGGATCAACTGAAATCCCCTTGCCTGAAACTACATGACCCAAAAACGTCACTTCCTCCAACCAAAAGGCACATTTGCTAAACTTAGCATATAATTTCCTTTCCCTCAAAACCGTCAACACAATCCTCAAGTGTTTCTCGTGCTCCTCCCGAGACTTCGAGTACACCAAAATGTCATCAATAAAGACAACCACAAAACAATCAAGGTACGGCAAAAACACCCTATTCATCAAATCCATAAACACCGCGGGTGCATTAGTCAACCCGAAGGGCATAACCACAAATTCAAAATGCCCGTATCTAGTCCTAAATGCCGTCTTAGGAACATCTTCCTTCCGAACCTTCAACTGATGATAGCCACTCCTAAGGTCAAGCTTGGAGTACACTACAGAACCTCGAAGCTGATCAAACAAATCATCAATATGGGGGAGTGGGTATTTATTCTTAATTGTAACCTGATTCAACTCCCGGTAATCGATACATAACCTCAACGAACCATCCTTCTTCCTCACAAATAACACCGGTGCACCCCAAGGCGATACACTCAGTTTAATGAAACCCCGATCAAGTAACTCTTGTAACTGAATCTTTAATTCCTTCAACTCCGCCGGCGCCATGCGATACGGTGCTTTCGATATCGGCGCGGTACCCGGTAACAACTCAATACAAAACTCCAACTCTCTATCAGGAGGCAACTCATAGTCATCAGAAAAGACATCCGAAAATTCACGCACAACTGCGACATCATCCAACATAACCACCCTTTTTGACTTGTCCACCACACAAGCCAAATACCCCGAACAACCACGATGTAACAACTTACGGGCTTTCAAAGCCGAAATAAGACGAACTCCACCCATACACTTATCACCAACAAACACAAAAGACGACATGTTCGGCATATCAAAAGTAACAAACTTCTTACGACAGTCCACAACGGCATGATGCGCATGCAACCAATCCATTCCCAAAATTACATCAAAGTCCCGAATAGGCAAAACAACCAAATCAGCAGGTAAATGGTGGCCATCAACAACCACATCACAATCATGATAAACTTCAGAAGCTACTTGGCACTCTCCCATCGGAGTAGACACCTCAAGCACATACGGCAAAGATTCAGGCATATGATGCAAATGACAGGCAAAATGAGATGCGATGTATAAATGCGATGACCCTGGGTCTATGAGAACTCGGGCTTTAACACTAGAGACGAGTAAGGTACCTCCTATGACGTTGGTGGCTTCGGGTACTCTATTCTGGTCTAGGGCAAAGACACGACCCTGGACTCTAGGGCGACCCTCATTATCCCTCTTAACGCCCACATTCTGCTGCGCACCTCCTTGTTGGACCCCTTTGTTCCTAGGGCAATCCCTCTGAAAGTGCGTGCCATCCCCACAAAGGACACACTTCCCTTGCTTCTTCCAACACCTATCCTCCGTATGACCAGCCCTCAAACAAAAGTTGCATGTCATCCCCTGGGCCCGCTGCCCCTGTGTGGTGTTCCCCTGATTCCCTGTCCTCTGCTGACCTTGTCCCCCACGACGGTTATCATTTCCTCCTCTGTTGTTAGTTCCACGGTTATTCTGGTTTCTCCACCTCGGCGCCCGACCGTTGAGTACCACTGGTATTTCCCCGCTGATTCCCACTGGTATTCCCCTGTTTAGTACGGTGCTCCTCAATGTCGTGCTCAATTCTGTAGGCCTTATCTACTGCTCCCTGATAGCTCGTCAACTCAAGTGGTATGAGTTGCTTCCTATACTCAGTCCTCAATCCTTTCAAAAACTGGTATACCTTCTTCTCCTCTGTCGGTAACAGATGTGTGCAGTATCGGGATAACTCAGTAAATTTGGCAGAATACTGAGCTACCGATAGACTCCCTTGCTCCAGACTAAGAAACTCTACTTCCTTCTTCGCTTGTATCACATCCGGAACAAACTGATTCCGGAACCGCTGCAAGAAAAGCTCCCATGTTCTCACTGTCTGATCCTGTACCCAGCTAGCTTCCAAAACCTTCCACCAATGTTCAGCCGCATCCTCCAATTTGAACGTGGCGAACTTAATCTTCTCTACATCCGTACATCCCAAAGCTGCAAAGATCTTTTCTGTCGACTCAATCCATCTCTCGGCTTTCTCCGGATCTGGCTCGCCATTGAAGCTTCTAGGTTTCATTTTCAAAAACCTCTCCAATCTGCGATCATTCTCCCCGACTCCCCCGGTCGGTTGTACTACTCTTTGACCGCCCACTTGACCCTGTCCATCCATAGCCTGTCGGTTCATGTCCATTGTCTGTCGGTTCATCTCCATCATTGTTTGCATAAAACCTTGCATGGTGTGCATGAAGGCCTCATTCTGATACATAGGACCTCTGACGACTGTCCGGTAGCTTGGTTAGGAGATGGGTTCGGTCCGGTTCGACGGGTATCCCTTTCGGCCTCCGTGGCCCTACTAGAACCCGCTCCATTTCGAGTCTCAACCATAATTGTTCACCTGCAACAAACACTCGTCGTTAACGACTCAGACACACTCAACCAACCCCCACCTAAGCCAAGGATACCAAATCCCAGCGAGCTAACTTATGCTCTGATACCAACTGTCACGACCCGACCCAAGATCCTATATGGTACCTCGTTCGGTTCGTGAGACGGAACACAAAATGCACAATTTCAAAATCACTTTTCGTGCATAAAACCCTGTAATGCAAGTGTATGTTTGTTTGAAAATCAAAACAATGAATCACGGCATACAAAAGCCGGAACCTCTACATAACATAGCCAACAAATAACCAACAACCCACGAGCTAAGAGGCTCGGGACCAAACATGTAATATCATCAGAGTGCGCGGAATGTAAAAGTAAGTAACGTTTACAAAAGCCTGACATCCACGTCGGCATCAACAAAAGAATATGAATAAACCACATGTACGGGACTACTACCCAACTTTACAATGTTTACTTAACATATATACCCTCGGCCTCACCAAAAGAAAATACCAGGCTCAAGGAGCACTACCAAAAGAATGACTGACGATGACACCGGGCGGCGACCGATCACTGGGGGTTTCTCGCAGGCTCGGGATCTAAGGAAAACAATAAACAATGGACGGGGTGAGTTATAAAACTCAATAAGCTACTAATGCAACAATATGGCATGCGAGATGCAAGCAGTAATAAGAATTGCATATAACATGGTTGATGTAACATAATCATTTTCCAATCATCATCACATCAAATAAGGTATATCATAGGTCACATAGCATGCAACTCACATAGGTGCGATATGTAACACATATAAAAGGATACCGTCGAGGTACACCTCCGACAAACCAACTTCCAACCAACCAACCAATAATACCAATGAAGAAACCGTTGATGTCGTATCCGATCATCGAACCAAATAACCAAAACCAAGTGAACCGTTTTCCGTATCCACGTCGACGTGAAGACTCGGTCCCCAACGACCCGAGAAACAATCACGGTATAGCTTACCAAGGTCGCGTTTATTCCGTACAACACTTAGCGCTATAACCCCTACCGCGGCCAACGGTAGGGCGAGGCCCAGTGTATTGGCCTTCGGCTATTACGTAGCCCCGGCTCACGCAATAACCGAGCGTCAATACACCTCCAACAAATATGCCATGGACTTAAACAATGCTCAAGTAGATGTTTACTCGACACATTAACTAATCAACCAAATGTTCAAGTAATATTTACTTAACATTAAATAAAAGCATTATACTCCAAAGTAGGGAGTATAACGACACCAACAACAACATGCTAATGTACACCAAATAATTCTAGTACACATAGCCATAAAATACTAACATCTAATTCAACACAATATCATTATACGTGTATCGCGTAACCAATTCCCCCAACGGGTCTCTCGAGCATCCAAAGAGCTCACAAAACACACACGTGGTCACATTAATTATCAAACCCTAACCGACTCCGTTAGAGTCATTTTAGGTTACTAATGATGACGAGTTACGAAAATGATCTTGCACTTTAATCCTAACATATTATCGCCCAATATCGAGTTTTCCAACATCATGAAACAATTAGCAACATACTTTACAAGTCCAAAAATGGCATCTATGGCAAGAATCACATATACACGTATCTAGCATGGTAACTTCGCATATTAGAAGTCCAATATGTCATATGAGACATAAAACAAGAAGAAGAGGGGGTAGTAGCTTACCACTCGTCGGGAAAAAGTGAAGAAAACGAAAATCCAATCGGTAGGAAAGCTTCCTCTCGTCGAGACCTTCGCAATGGTGTGGTCGGATCGTCGAGACTCTCTCTCAAACTCACAATGTCTCCACTTCCTCTCTCTAAACTCTCTCCTTTCTCTCTCTATGTTCTATGGCAAAAAGATGGAAAATGAGAGTGTTAAACACTCTTTTGGTCACTTAAGTGGCTGAAAATGGAGCTCTCCCTCGGTTGGTGACGTGGCCTCACGAGGGCCACTCAATTTAAATAAAAAGAGGGTTTTCGCGCAAGAGTTCAAGCTGGTGTGCTTCGCACGGCCGTGCCAAATAAGCTGCACGGTCGTGCCAACCTCGCACGGCCGTGCCAACAAGGCTGCATGGTCGTGCCAACCCTAAATGACTAAGTGTGGGTTCTGGATGGCTTCGCACGGCCATGCCAAATAGGCTGCACGGTCGTGCCAAGCTCAATTCGCGATATAAACTCACTGGAAGGCCTCGCACGGTCGTGCCAACCAGGCTGCACGGTCGTGCCAAGGCTTGTAGGCCAAATGCAGTTTGTTTTCTTCTCTAATTCTTAGTCTCGATCACTCCTCGCTTATAACGCGTCTTAAGCGCGATGAATTAAAAGGTTTAAGCAACAATATATCACACGAAACTCATGTATTTATTCACGATAAAATGATGTAAATGATGAGATGAGATATATGAAAATATGCATGAAATTATGTATATGATGAAATGATGCTGGTAGGCTTAGTCGCACGCCCACTAAATTAGACCTAAACTCGGCCACTAATAATGTAATTAGGGTAAGTCAGGGTCGATCCACGAAGAACAGTGATTATTTGCGAACAGTCACTTGACCAGATTGGGGGTTTAAATGGAGTTCTTGATTAATTCCTACAACGGGAAAAATAAACTAAGTGTTTAAAACAATAATTTAAGGGAACTTGATTTGATCATCACCGGATTATAATTCTAATATCATTGATAATTCTTTTTCACCATAATACTTATTCACTTGATTACGAGATATATTTCAATCTCTGTCTCTTCTTTCGTTTAGTTTATAGCGGTGGCACACTCACTATAAACCCTAATTAAAATTAAACCTAAAGCGCACGAAAAGGTCTAAAGATTAATTGATGTCGTTTTAAGAGACTAAAATCAAGAACGCTTTCTAATGTTAATTAGATAAACGTCTAATCTTGCCTACTTCCCGAATTGCTATGGCACATAAACAATTCGTGAAGACGCTACAATGAAAACTCTAGTTGGCGCGAGCGAGTAATCTAGCAAAGATTAATAAAGAGGATAAGTGAATTGGCCAAATCCACAACCCTAGAAATCAATCTAAATTAATACAAGCAAGATTATGAACAAGAATTAATTAAGAGAAAGAAATACCTCAATAGAATTAAGAATCCGGATCAAGCTCTCAAATCCAAAGTTATGGAGTTTAGTTCTCCATAGAAATTCAAAGCTTGAGTTTTTGATTCTAGGAAAAAACTCCAAAGTAGATGATAACCCTAAAACTAATAAAAGAAATAGTATTTATACTTCCTTCCTAAAACCTAGATAAAAAAAAAGAAAAATAAAATAACTCTAAATAATAAAAGCGCTAAAAATACGGCCCACGATTTCGGTCTCGACGGGGACGACTCGTCCCCCAGGGGACGACTCGTCCCTGAACCTTCAGCCCTTCCTGAATCAGTCGTCCCTGCTGGGGAATAGTTAGGCCAAATGGGGACGACTCGTCCCTAAGCCTAAAATCCCAGAAATCTTCAATTTCTTCGTGACTCTTTAGCTCGCTTCGGGTCTTCTTTGGTTGACTTTGTCTTGACTTTGTTGACTTCCATCGATGTAGGATTGATGATCTTGAGCTTCTTTGAGAACCAAAAAGGATTACATAATAAATCTCTAAATTTCTCTCGAATTACATTGATTCTCTCAAAATCCTCACAAAACATAATTCACTCAAAAATACATCAAACCTATACTAGATACATGGAAATAGAGAATAATAAGGATGGAAAACATAGGAAAAGATAGTATAAATCCGTCCTATCAAATACCCCACGCTTTGACCATTACTCGTCACGAGTAATATCCTAAACTCAATCTAACACCGGTCTAAAACAGATGCATGGAGGGTAAATGATTCCTAGTCTCCTCTAATCCGCCAACACAAGTCCATCAAAAGTCACAAACAGTACAAGAAACTCTGTCTCCTTATATCACCAATAGGAATCAACGGTGAGAACAAGGACCTTAACTTGATACCAACTCCCGATATAAAACGGTATCCAAGCTACGGTCCCACACAAAAGCCAAGGGAACTAAATATGACCTATGTTTCCCCACGCTTGGCTCACACTACATCATCCCTCAAAATAAAAAGTTGCTCGGGTGTTAATCCTCACAACTACCTCATGGAAAACTCCTACGCCCCTTATTACTCCAAAACGAATGAGGATTTCTATCCTAACTCCACTAAACCAAACCTCCTACTCCAATGCAAGAACCTACCGAAACTCGAATCCTCCCTTATGACTCCACACGGGTGATATGCAAGAATTGTAAACAAATCACTTCCTCACCTTTTGCCTAGGTGCCGTTTCCGGTTTTCACCTAGCCTCTCTCTTTTCTTTTTCTTTTTCTTTTTTTTTTCATTTTTTTTGGTTTTTCTTTTTTTTGTTTTTGTTTTTTTGTTTTTGTTTTTGTTTTGGTTTTTTTTGTCTTTTTTTGTTTTTTACAATTACGGATAGATAGAATACGAAAGAAGCATGCATCCCCATACCCCCACGCTTAAACCGCACAATGTCCTCAATGTGTGAAATGAAGCGTAAATGCGATAAAACGAAAAAGGGAAGGGAAGAAAAAGTATACCCTCACCGACGAGAGTGGAGCCTTACCCCGATAATAGGATTCTTTGGGAAGAACGCCTCTTAGCACGATCGGTGGCTCTCGGCGCATCATAGCCAAGTAGTCATCCAAGGCGGCTCATAGCTCGGGGCTCGGGTTGCATTGCCCATGCTTCTAACTGCCGAGATCGGGCTCCCAAAAGGGCAACATCATCCTCCAAACCCTCAAACCGATCCTGCACCTCTAGAAAGGCTTTCATCATATCCCATTGAGCAAAAGAACCCGACTGGCCCTAGATCGGCTTACCACCTGATTGGAATGAGGAGAAAGATTTTGTTGTAGGGATGGGTGGATGGTGGATTTAGGTGGTGGCTATGGAGGGTTTGGGTAGTTGTTTGTAGAGAGAGAGAAAGAAGAAGAAGAGAAGGATAGGTTTTGGGAGGCACGACTCGTGCAGGCTAAGACTTCTTTCTTTTCTTTTTTTTTTTTTTTCAACAAAGCGTGACTTCTCGGGCACCGGGGACGAGTCGTCCCATAGATCACGAGTCGTCCCTGGATTTTCAAAGGCTCTGAATCGATCGTCCCGATTGGGGAAGAGTTGGTGCAATTGGGGACGAGTCGTCCGCTTTTCTTCACAAGTTCTGATTCGATCGTCCCGATTGGGGAAGAGTTGGTGCAATTGGGGACGAGTCGTCCCTTTTCTTCACAAGTTCTGATTGATCGTCCCCCTTTGGGGAATAGTTGGCTCGGTGGGGACGAGTCTTCCGTGGTTTTTTTTTTTTTTTTTTGAATAGGCCGGGCTTGATCCATTCTCCTTTGCTTCACCTGCACCACCACAAAACAAATACCTTCAGCCACCGATTCATACATAACAAAAATAATAATAATAACAATACATACAACAACAATAAAAACTAAGAATGATGAAATTAAATCCGGGTTGCCTCCCGGATAGCCGCCCTTCTTTACCGTCTTTAGCTAGACCAAACGCCTTACCATAAACCGGAGCACCACCCGAAAGACTCATCACCGCTTCCTTCAAACTCTCGGAAATTTCGAAGTCCATCTCGACAAACCCCAAAGCATTCTCTAAAGCCGACTTCATATCATCATTTGTACCACTCACCTCGAACACATCCTCCACCACCGGCTCAATCACATCCATGAAACATAGGGAATGGACATCCTTTAGGTATTTCATGGAGTCAAAGATGTTGAACTCCATGACTTGCCCATCGAATTCCATAGATAGAGAACCATTGGTCACATCGAGCTTTGTCGAGCGATCGACATAAAAGGCCTCCCCAACAGTATAGGAGCTCTTGGATCCGTCTCCATCTCAAGCACATAAAAATCTGCGGGAAATATCATCTCCCCCACTCTAACCAGAACATCCTCCACCAATCCCTTCGGGTAAGCATTCGACCTATCCGCTAGGCGTATCACAACTCGGTGTCTGCGGTGGTCCCAACTTAAGAGTTTCAAACAACGCATAGGGCATGACGTTGATTGAAGCCCCCAAGTCTAACATCGCCTTATGCTCGAAGCATCCCCAAAGTGCTGGAATCACGAACATCCCCGGGTCACCGCACTTCTTAGGCAATTTCCTCTGATACACTGCAGACACGTGCTCTTTAACCTTACCCTTCTTCTTACTCCTCTCTTTCTGATTCCTCTTCATAGTACACAACTCCTTCAAAAACTTCGCATACCTTGGAACAGTCTGAAGAAGATCCAAGAAAGGAATATTAACCTCTAACCTCTTGAAAGTATCATAAATAGCCTTGTCAGGCTCTGGCTTTCGATGTTCTTTCAAGGCCTCGGGGAATGGAACCTCAGGCTCTTATACAGGAGCCTTAACCTCAGTGCAACTTCATACGATCGATTCCTTTTGTGCGGCTCGAAATCTCAACCTCAACCTCCGGTTCCTCGGCTACACCCTTATCCCGCAACTCCTTACCACTTCGAAGAGTGATCGCACATGCGCTTGGGATTCGGCTCGATGCGTGATGGCAACTTCCTCGAATCCCTAGCCTCCATCCGTCCCACGCATACGACCCATCTGTTTCTCCAAGTTACCAATGCTCGCATCGGTGCGGCTAGCGTCTGCTGAAAATTCGGTTCATGGTGCTAACACTCGTGCCAAAGAATTCAGCAATGCCTCTCAGACGTCCCGGAGAATTTTGCTGCCTTCCCATATGGTGGCCTATAAGAGTTGTGCGATTACCACGATCTGCTGCTGGCGATAACCTGCTGATTACCTGCGTCACGACCACCGGTGATTCTGCTGACTTGTACCCCATCTGAAATTGGGATGATTTCTCCAGCTGGGGTTATAAGTGTTACCCATTGGTCTCTGTCCCGGCTGCGCAAACCCAACTGCATTAACATTCTCCATATCACCCGTCTGCAAAGAAGGACACGAATCTGTAGGGTGCGTAATTTCATAACAAATCCCACACGGCTTCGGCGTCTGTCCCAGAACCAACTGCTTTACCATACCCTTGAGGTCCTCCAAATCTGTCTCGAGCTTATTGATCGACCCACTGTTAGAACCCACTGCACTAACCTGCCTCATATTTGACCTCTTGCCATGGGTCCTCGTACTCTTAGCGAGCTCCTCGATCAACTTTTTAGCTTCATCAGTGGTCTTATTCAGAATACTCCCTCCACAACATGAATCCACTAATCTCTTATCCTGAATGGTCAACCCTCCATGAAAATAGACAATCAGCTGGTCCTCAGTAAACCCATGAAAATAGACAATCAGCTGGTCCTCAGTATAAATCCGTCCTATCAGATGCGAATGAGGCGGGCGTTACAGCATCATTCTTTCTATCTTCATCATCCCATTCTGCTTCTGGTTTTGGAATTTCAGGATCAGCAGTAGGATCAACAGCAGCTAACGTATTTGGCTTCATAGGAGTCCTTGGACCATCTGTAACACATTTCCATAAACATTTATCAATAGAGTTCATGTGTCTTTTAACCTTGTCTTTCCAGATGTCAAAGTGAACTTCATCCAATACAGGACAATGATTCACATTTAAAGTTTCCAACATTTGATGAGCAGCTATTGGATCTTTAATCTCTCAAGAGTTTAATCTTGAAAAAACTTGTTTTCAAAGATTTAAGCTTTGATACCAATTGTTAGGTCTCAAGGTGCTCAAATAGGCTAGAAGGGGGGGGGGGTTAAATAGTCTATGTCCAATTTAAAAATCTGTTTTACAAAGTTACATCACTAAGGAGTTAGAAAATATTTTGCAGCGGAAAGGAGTAAAGTATTGGACAAGTTCAAGATGGTTGATCTTAATAGGACAAGATCAGCTATTCTGAAAGCTATTGGAATTTTTGAAATTTAACAAGTAATAGCAATTCACAAGTGCAGGAAGTAAATGGACAGAGATTTTAATATGGTTCACACTTATAAATAAGTGCTACGTCCACAACCAAAGTGGTAAACTTTGGATTTGAAAATCGTGTACTAAGTTTTCCACTAGAATCTTTACAAGATAGATCGCTAATGGATCGTGTACAAAAAAAATTAGTTGACCAAGTGTTTGCGAGAGAATTAATATCTACAAAGATATAATTCTCGTGTGCTTTGAATGCAAAGGATTGCAATCAATGAAGAGCTATAAAGACTAATCGTCTAAGTTTAGAGCTCTTCAAAGAGTGTTTATACAGATTTGGCTTTGAAGCTTTTAATGAACTGGCTGTTGAAGATGAAGATTTCAGAGTTGTAGATTTAGAGCTTTTAATTCAGAGAGTTCTGCTTCAATGCTTCAATGGAGTCTTCTATTTATACTCAGGGAAGCCTTTGTGGCGGTTGGAGATCTTCAGCCTTGGAGAATTTGAATTTAAATGCATTTAATGCTCTAATCTTGCTGTTGAGATTTGATATGGAGTTCTGCAAGGTTTAGACTGAATTCTGTCACATTGCCAAAAATAGGTAGACAGTTGATGCAGGCAGAATGTCATTTTCTGAGATGAATGCCTAATAAGGAAAGAATCATTAAATGAAGTTTGCAGGTTATCGTTGTATCAAAGTCAATGAATGACTTTGCCGATAGTTTAAGGCATATCTTCAGACAAGTCTAGATCGGACGATCTTTAGGTCTTCAACATTGCAGATGAAGCTTGACTGAAACGAACTTGTTCGGACTTGGTTAATATGAAGATAGCTGCTCTGAACATGGCTGATATATAACAGGCTATCTTCTGAAGACTAAGCTAATTACAAGAAGCAATCCTAAGCTATACAAGTAGTTGGCTAAGTACAAGTTGTCACTCTAACAGACACGCAGGCCCATTAGTCACCTTGGCTTAGACTTAGGTTATGGATACAAGCAAATCTATACAAAATACAACAGAAGGCTGAGGCCTAAATCTAAATCCCGCATCTCTAGAAAGAATGGGATCAGGTAGAGGTGAGTGAGCTCGAGCCTCACTTTTAAAGCTTGAAATAAGAGCCTATATTAAGGCAGCGAGATATGCCACATAGTAAGTCCCAACCAGTCTTAAAGAGCGTGAGAATAGCTACAGAATGAGAATTCTCATCCGCTGGACTTGGACTGTGGTGTATGTTTTTTGGTTGAGTTTGAAGCTTTAGTTGATGTTAGAGAAGGAATTATCAATTTATGCATCACGATGCAAGTATAATTTGTACATCGCAACGCATAGCATGTCTGTTTTATATTTTTTTAAGACATAGATGACATTTCACAATAAAAATAATATTTTTTAATTTAAAATAATTATAAAAAAATAAAATAATTAAAAATTATCGACTCGAATTTCGCCCTAAAAATGAAGACCCATGCTCCCAAATGGCCCCATAATCGAAACTGTGTAAGAGCGTCCATTGTGGACACCCCCAATCTACCCCTAAACCTTTTTTAGAGATTTTTACCCCCTTTTACTCTTACAGTGGACACTCTATCCTATCCTCTATCCCTAAAACCAACTAAATTACCCCCAAAATATAAGGAGTCTTTTAACTTAAATAGTAACATTTTTTTTTTTTGTCTCCTGCTTGTCCTTCTCCATTTCTTTTCTCTTTTCTCCCCTGCCCCTCACTTTCACACACACAAAGAAATATTTGTTCCCTTCTCTATTAATATTTTGGATCTAATGTATTAAATATATTATTAAAAATGGAGAAATTTAATGATGGTTGTAGCTAAATTATTAGTTTTGTCATATATGTGTTTTCGATTATTGAAATTGAAATTATTAAAATATAAGTACTATAATTTTTATAGAATATAAAATTTAAAATATTTCATTCCGATTGTGCTAGAAAAATAAAATAAAAATAGAATGATAGTTAGGTTTGTTAGTTGGGAAGAAAGAAATTTAATTTTTAGAGGGTTATATAGATAGTTATTGTTGGAGCGAATTTATTTTTAGAGTGTTAAAAAAGTAAAATTTAAACGAAAAATGAAGTGTTTAGAGAGTAATATAGAGAATTATTATTGTGGATGCTACGTCTCTTAAGATATTAAAGTGCAATTAACCTCAATTTTGAACGAAAAGCACGGGGGAAAGCCTTTTTTTGACAGCTAATAGCACTGCAATAAAAAATCAAACCTAAATTTACAGCAATTGAAATTCTAATAGTCAGCGGTCAACTTTTTACGTCCTTTTCAAACCACTATCATGGTCTTTTAAAAAATATACTATAATATACAATTAATGTCCCATCAGACTAGATAGATGGCCCCTCTTGCTAAGGTTTGTGTTTGGGACTGAAATTTTGTAATGATTATTCTTTTTCTTATGTTTAGAATTTTAAAAAAATTTTGTTTAAATTAAAGAGTCTATTCTAATTTTTTTGAATAATTTAATTAAATTATAATTAAAATTTATTTATTTTTATGAAATTATAAAATAAAATTTAATTTTAAAAACATAAATAGCGTATATAAAATTTTATTCTAATTTTGTTATATATTAACTAAAAAAAAAAAGTGGCCTTTTTGGTAACAATTACCGAAAATGCTGAAGAAACCAATTAAGTATGAGTAATGCTATAATTGTTTAAAGAGTATTAAATTTTTTGTACCATATGTATTAATTAATATAACAATTGATGTGATAAAAAATAAAATAAAAATTATAATTAATACATCATATCAACTATCATATCATTTAATAAAAAAAAATTTAATATTCTTTGTATACTCATAACATTACTCTTTAAGTATTAGAAACCAAGCCAGGTGTTTATTGTCAAAGCTAATTTAAGAGGACATTTTCAAGATTATTTTGGAGAACCGTTGAATTAAAGAGAGCCGTTAGAAAGAAACAATATAGTACGATAAGTCTTTATTTATTCACCAGAAGCCGTCACCATCACCACTATAATCCAATGAAACAATCAAAAAGATTGCGTAAACTACTCTCTAAAACATATCAGCAATAATCCAAGAAAAAAGATAAATTATGAACGTAACAAATACTCAATCGGCAAGAATCGTTGATCTACAATCAATGTCAGCCGACTACCAATCAAACCCGCACTTCTTCCTCTCAAAATTACCAGATGATCTGCCATTAGAATCCAATGGAATCTTCAAATCGCACTCAATATCCGGCTTAAATTTAGCGGTTCTCGCCCAACCCACCTTAAACCTAAGCCTAAGCTTCAATTTCACATCAATTTCATAAATCCCCGAAATCCTCTCGGAATTATAATCTGACAAATCGCCATTACCGAGAACAATAATCTGCTGACCGCTAAATTGGAAGTTTACGTTATTCTCCCTCTTGTGACCCAAATAGAATCCGGGGATTTCTCTGGTTTGGAATCGTTCGCCGTGATAATACGCTCTCGCTTCGATTCGGTCGTAGTGGATCCCGATACGACGGTTAGGGTTGCGGAAAGTCATGTTGAGGGCGAGATTGAAGTGGAGGGAGTTGTTTGTGGTGGAGAGATCGAACTGGGTGAGGGAAGCATCGTTGACGTGGAATTTGGGGACGTTGGGCCGGAAGATTAGCCAGAATATGAGAACGGCGATGCCGAGGATGACTAGGATTCCGATTATGATTTGAAGGACTATGCTGAGGGCGCAGTTGAATAGGCAGCAGCAACACCAGGTGAAAGGGTTGCATCCTCCGCCACCACTACGGCCGGCACGGTAAGACTTTCGACGGGGTTGATCTGGTGGTGGGATTGACGGGCCGTAGTAGGCTCCGTTCAAGTGGGGCTGCGCAGACATGGTGAGAGACAGAAAGTTTGTGTGTGTGTGAGAGAGAGAATGTGTTGGGTACTGGAATAGGTTTCGCTGTGTGGAGTGGATATATATATATATATAAATATTGTAGTTGGGGGCGGATTATTTTGTAACGGAGTAAAGCAAAGGTTTTGAATTGGAGTGGGGAAGTGGAATTGGTAAGCCGCGTGAGAGTGTGAGGACGCGGCAACGGGGGTGGCCGTGTCAACGTTGTTGATGCTGTGTGAGATTAGGGTGTTGAAAGTGAAATTTAGTGGGGTGGTTTAATTTGGTTAGTAGCTTGTTTTGGTAATTGTGTGTAGAAGTGGGGTGGGGTGGGATGTTGCTTGGTAACTTCCATGGGTTATTCATTGACATTGTCAAAATGAGTTTAAATCTTGGTTTTTAAAAGACAATTATAGTATTTTCTCCGTCCCTTAATTATTATCTTGTTTGATCTAAAACACAAATTAAAAAAAATAATTAATTTTTATTATTTTGTTTGATTTGAAACACGAATTAAAAAAATTTGACTTGATTATTAATATTGGTATAATGTATAGTTTTTTTTTTTAATACATGTGGCCCGTATGAAAAAAATAAGGGTAAAATAGTAAAAATAATGTACTAAAAAGAAAAATTTTCAAACAAGACAATTATTATAGTATATTTTTCATTTGACATTCAAGTGTTTAGTTTAGTAGGTAATCAATATTATACTTGATGGGTTATAAATTTCTTTGCTTACCACCTAATACTTTGATTGGATTATAGTACCTTCGGCCTCGGTTCCACCCAAAGACATTACAATAAAATTTCATAACAATTCACTTAAGTTTAGTTTTAAAAAATACTAACAAAATATGAAAAACAATTAGCCAAGACTTCAAAATAATATGCGAGCCGGCCGGGTAGAGGTGGGTTTCAAGGCTGCTGTAAACTTGGAGTTAATCCTGAGTCAACCCGATCCCCCGACGAGTTATGTAAATGTCTTAACAAGCCCGCTCCATTAAGAACAGATCATTACATATTTCGGACCGAGTTCGGGTTTTCGGCCATCCCTATGCTAACGTATTTTAGTCCTTTAAATATTTTTTTTTCCCTTTGGAGGAAATGACATTTTTGCCCTTGTAGAAAATCATGTACAGTATTAGTTAGCACAAGAAAACACTTAACAACCATAGTTGAACAATATTGGATGGACTGATCAATTGAGTTTAATTCTTAAAGTACGGTGTAACATGTTTTTTGGTACATGGAATAATTCCTAATTGCATGGGTTCGTAATTTGAGTTTTTATTTTTTAGTTGTCAGGTCGAATTTTCAATACAAATGTGTTCTGTTCTAGAATAAAGTCGGTCATCAAATTAATATTGCCCAAGTTCAGAGGGTTAACTCAATAATTTCCGAAGCCAAAAAGGCCAAGAAACCTTTTTTTTTTTTCTTTTCAATATTAGCTCCATTGGAGAATCCATGAATTTTTTCAAATTTTCAGTTTTATTAATTTTAATGATTTTTGACATCTCGATCAAAGCAATAAATTGAAAAATACTCCAAAAGTATAGCAATATTACTTTTATCCCAAATACGAGCAATATAATAGCAACCATTAGTTCTTCCTACTACAAAATAAATAAATAAGATAAAAATGAACATAATAAATAAAATAATTAAATCAAGATTGGCACTTGGTAGTCACAAAACTACTTGAAGCACTGCCATTAAAAACCGAAGGAACCTTCAAATGGCATTTGAATGTTTCTGCAACCAAATCTTTCATGATCCGACCCAAGCGTAACCAAATATAAGTATCAACCTTCAAATCAATTATGTAAATACCGGACCTCTTCTCAGAATTATTCTGGCAAAGAATATCTTTATATTGAAGAGGAATCAAGTACTGTCCTACCAACTCCCAATTCATATGATCTTCCTCTTTATCATGTGGATAAATTGCTGTAAATTCTTTTTCAGCGAACTTCACTCCATTATAGTAAGCTCTAACTTGGGTTGGATTATAGAAATGTTCAGTATGTTTGTTAGGGTTTTGGAGAGTCATGTTGAGAGAGAGATTGTAGGAGAGGGTGTTGGAGAGATCGAATTGGGATAGGGATGCGTCGGTAACGTGGAGTTTGTGCATAGTGGGCCCAGCAAAGGGCCAGAGGATGTTGACGTCTAAGAAGAGGATGACGAAGACGAAGAGGACTACAATTAAGACGAAGAATGCTGTGAGACAATCGTAGAAGCAATCGCAGTTGCTGCCGCGGTAGTAGACGTTTGAGTAGGCTCCGTTTAAGTAGGGTTGTTGTTGTTGTTGATGATATGTTCTATCCATGGCTCAAAGAGACAGAGCTAAAGAGAATTATAGATTACGCTGAGAATTGGATTGAAGAAGTTTTTGTCAGTGTGTGTCTATATATATATATATATATATGAATGTGTGTGTGTGTAGTACATGCATATATATATAAAGGAGTTGGGAATGGAATGGAATTGTGGAAAAGGAAGGATTCATCAGTTTAAATCAGCAGAGGACACGGTGGTGCTGAGGCGGTGTAATTAGTTATTAATTACATTCCCCACTCGGCTACTCCTATTAGAATTATGAAAACTTGAGGTGTTTGTTTTCCGGTGGATTACTTATACAACTTTGTTAAATGAGAGAAGGTACATTGGGCTATAGAACTTTTTGTAAAATTGCAGTACTTAAATTATTTTGTAAAATTGTAGTACTTAAATTCTAATGCATCCATGCCCAAAAATTAAAGTCGTGGTGGCCGTGCCAAAAAAATTAAAGTTGTGGTGGCTGGATTGTAAATTTGTGGTAATCAGATTATAACTTTGTAGATAGTCGGGTGACCCAACTTTGTGAAAATTTCATAAAATTGAAGTTGTGGTGGTCGGATTGTAAATTTATGGTGATCAGATTATAACTTTGTAAATAGTTGGGTGACCCAACTTTGTGAAAATTTCAGAATCGCTGCTTTTTCCAAACGGGCTCTAAATCACATTAAAGATGATCCTTTAGGGATTTTTCAATCTAGTGTACTACTTGTTCTGTTCTTTAACTTTAGGGATTTTTCAATCCAGTGTACTACTCGTTCTATTCTTAAATTATTGTCATATTTAATTTTTTTAATTGAAATTGATTGTTTTACAAATAGAAATTTAAAATCAAAAAATACGTAGTTCGTAGTGAAAAAAATCTAGGTGCCCTTTAATGTTTTTTTCTTTTGGTGAAATGACAATTTTTGGCATTGTAGAAGATCAAATGGTTTCTTTAGCAAAAAAAACCATAGTTGAATCAAATTGGATGGACAGATCAAATGAGTTTAATTCTTAAATACGGTGTAACATGTATTCCGGTACATGGAGGAATTCCTAATTACAAGGGTTCCTAATTGAGTTTTTGTTTTCTTAGTTGTCAGATCGAATTTTCAATACAAATGTGTTCTTATCAAAATTAAAGTTGTCATCAAATTAATATTTCCCAAGTCCAGGGGGTTAATTTAATATTTTCCGAAGCCAATAAGGCCAAGATATATATATATATATATATATATATATATATATTCAGTATTAGCTCCATTGAATTTTCTTTAATTTTCAGTTTTATTTATTTCAATGACGTTCATGCATCTCGATCAAAGAAATAAATTGAAAAAAATATGAACCATATAATAGCAACCATTAGTTCTTCCAACAATAAAATAAATAATTATGATAAAAATGAACAAAATAAAATAATTAAATCAAAATTAGCACTTGGTAGTCACAAAGCTACTTGAAGAATTGCCATTAAAAACCAAAGGAACCTTCAAATGGCAATCGAATGATTGTTCAGCCAAATATTTCCTGATCCGACCCAAGCTTGACGAAATAACAGTATCAACCTCCAAATCAATTCTGTAAATACCCGACCTCTTCTCAGAATTATACTGAGAAACATCTTTATATTGAAGAGGAATCAAGTACTGTCCTACAAACTCCGAACTCATATGTTCTTCCTCTTTATCATGTGGATAAATTGCTGGAAATTCTTTTTCAGCGAACTTCTTTCCTTTATAGTAAGCTCTAACTTGGATTGGATTGTAGAAAAGTTCGAAATGTTTGTTAGGGTTTGGGAGAGTCATGTTGAGAGAGAGATTGTAGGAGAGGGTGTTGGTGGTGGTGGAGATATCGAATTGGGATAGTGATGCGTCGGTAACGTGGAGTTCCGGCATGGTGGGCTCGGTGTGTTGTAAGTAAATTAAGAATCCGATGCTGAGGAAGATGAGGAGAAATAGGGCAATAAACACTATGGCGATGATGATCAGTAAGTGTTGATATGTTGTAGCCATGGCTCAAAGAGATGGAGAGAATAAATTACGTTGAGAATTGGATTGAAGAAGTTTTTGTCATTGTGTGTGTGTGTCTCTATATATATATATATATGTATACTGTGTGTGTGAAGTTGATGATTGGAATGGAATTGTAGAAAAGAAAGGATTCAGCAGTTTAAGGAATTAGTCATTACATCACCTACTCCTATTAGAATTATGAAAACTTGAGGTGTTTGTTTTGTGGTGAATTACTTATGTTATTTACCAAATTATTTTTACTTCCCTGTTCTTTCAATTAGAAATTAAAACAGTTATTTTTTCTTTTCTTTTCTTTTCTTATTTCTACGTAAATTACACTTAGGGCCTCACTATCCGAGGAACTATACTCTTTAGTGAGATTATTAGTATAACAAGAATCTCATTTCGAATATTATAGTAGGGGAAATGAGCACTTAATGGAAATCTTTAAGAAGGAAAAAGCAAAGGCCTTTATCTTTCGGTCAAAGTGCGAGAGGACTGTTTTTAGGAGTGACTTAGTGGTACAGTTGGGATTTCACTAAGTGTAAGGTCTCAGTTCGATCCCTTTTCATGCCTCTAAGACAAAAAAAATAAAAATAAAAGTGAGTACTGATTGAAGATTCCCCGATCCACATGTGCTCTAGCTTGAGGAAAGGTTCTTCCAACGTCCTGAATCAAGGAGGCTAAGAGTCTGCAGGTCTTAAGCTCACGACACCATATGAACTTCTCACTTGCTCCTGAGCCCGGCTAAGCCCCTTTGAGCTACTACTTTGAGTTTAGCTTAACCTTTGAGCTACGTACCAAGTTCGCCCTTGGGCCTATATATGCTCTAGTGCCCTGGAGCTATGGAAGAAAGGATTCTTCTCCCAGATCGGCCCTTTTTGATACCCGCCCTTATTTCTTCTTGTGGGTTCTCTTTGATCTTTCTTTCTCCAGAACTGACTTCTCGTGCAGCAAAAATGTTTCCTATTGATGTACCAAAAGAAAAAGAAAAAAAAAAACGTTTCATATTTTTTTCTTTTAAATAGTGTAAATTAGGTTAGTACTCGTGCAATACACAATTTTAATTATTATTATTTTTTTGGTTGCAAAAGTTGGTTATAATTAGAGAATGGAAACAATAATTAGCAAAAGAGTTACAAATAAAAAAAGATTTTATTGATTTAACTTACGGTTAAAGTCAAAACAGTAATTAAAAAAAAGTTATTGGCTAAAAAAGATTTTATAGATTTAGTATAAGGTTAAAGTTAATTTGAAAAGTTACATAAGTAAATATGGAAGTTGGGCAGAAAATTTTTTTAGGTAAAAAAAAAGTTAAAAATAAAAAAAGATTATACAGATTTAAGATACGGTTAAAGTCAAACAGTAATTAGAAAAAAGTTACAAGTTAAATATGATTTTACAAATTTAGATTAAAGTTCAAATCAATTTGAAAAGTTACATAAATAAATATGGCTGTTGGGCGGGAATTTTTTTTTTACGTGTGGTTTTTGTTTTAGTTATTACTGGTTAATACCCATCCTATGGACGGAAAAATTAAAAAATAATGTATTTTATATTTTAGCATAATCATATAAATTCATATATACCTAAAAATGTGAAGAAAAAATTATATTAATGCGTATTTGTTTCAAATCGAGATATAAGTAATCTATTGTATATATTGTTTATTTAAAGAAATTTATATAGTATATTTTAAGCAAATACATACAAAAAATTTAAATTACTACTTTCTTTATATAAATCTATGTCGATCACTTTAAATATAATAACCTTAGCTAATCGAAATAGTAATTACAAAAAAATACAAAAATGATTTTACAGTAATTACAAAAAAAAAGTTATGAATAAAAAAAAGTTTTACGATTTAGGATACGGTTAAAGTCAAAACAATAATTTGAAAAAATATTGGTAAAAAAAAAGAGTTTACGGATTTTGGATAAGGTTAAAGTTAATTACAAAAGTTACACAGGTTTACCTGACCAAAGTAATTACAAAAAAATAAAATATAATAATTACAAATTTTAAAATGATTTTTACAGATTTAGAATAGGTTAAAGTCAAAACAGTAATTAGAAAAATATTACACGTAAAAAAGATTTACAGATTTAGGATAATGTTAAAGTTAATTAGAAAAATTACACGTATAAAAAGATTTTACAGATTTAAGATAAGATTAAAATTAATTAAAAAAGTTTCAGAGGACAGAAAAGTATTTTACATAAAGCAACCACGTGGACAGTGGGAGGGAACAGTAATTTTTGTTTTAGTTATTACTAATAGATTAATAGATAGATAATCTATTAATAAAATAACTAAAACAAAAGTCAATGTTTCCCTCACTGACAATGTAGCTGCTTCACATATAAAACATCAGTCATGTCTACCTAATTAACTTTACCCTTATCCTAAATTTGTAAAAAAAAAAAAAATTATCTGTATTTTTTCTAATTAATGTTTTGACTTTAACCGTATCCTAAATCTGTAAAACTTTTTTGTTTGTAACTTTTTTAAATACTATTTGTTTAGTTAAGGTCATTGTATTTAAAGTGAGCAACATAAATGTCTAAGAAAAATTAGTAATTTAAATATACTGAATGTATTTGCATAAGAAAAATTAGTAATTTAAATATAGTGAATGTATTTGCTTAAAATATAATGTATGTATTTCTTTAAACAAACAATATGTACAATGAATTTGTTATGTATCGATTTGAAACAAATACGCGTTAATCTAACTTTTTGTCTTCACATTTTTAGGTATATATATGAATTTATGTGATTATGCTAAAATATGAATTGCAATATTATTAGTATTTTTTTGTCCGTAGGACGGGTATTAACTAGTAGATTACCGAATCAAATATGCTTGTAGCTACAATTGTTTTCTTTTAAACTTTTTAAATTGCATTTGAATGTAATTGACACTAATCAACTCGTCTTTCAATAATTTTTTTAAATTTTGTATTTTTGAATATGTCCAGCGAACAATGAATTGATTATTTTCTTTTCGTTCTAATTCCTTCAAGAATCATATTTAATCATTGTGCCCATAAAAAAGGAAACTGAAAAAATGTTGTCAACCAGAAGTGAAGGAAACATTTGCAAAGTTTGAATTCTTATTACTGAAATTAAAACTTCTAACTTTTTTGTTTGTGTATCGCACAGTGAAATAATTAATTCCAAAATTGAAGAAATAATTAGTAATTAATTAATAAAAATGTTATACGAGTGGTTTTTTTTGGTGCGGCTTCAGTTCAGAACAATTGATCTTTATTGGGTTTTAATTACGAAAAATTGTTGGTCGGTACACTTTAGAAAGTTTTTATTCTCTCCAGTTCACATTTTTCTTTTAAACCGAAAAAAGACACTTTGAGAATTTTCTTCCTAAAATGCCTCCGTCTCTTTTATTAAAACCAACTATGGCTTCCTGTAAAGCATTCTCTAACTTTTTGATAATCTTTCTAGCATTTTGACTTTGATCTGTAACTAAGATATTGGTCGGTTAAAATGTATTCTAAACTCTAAATTATTAAAAGATTTTCTTGTGCTAATCAATGTGTGAACTGTTTATTCATTAAAAAATATGAATACGTATATAGACTTTTCTATCGATGGCTAGCAGACCATTCAGTTTGTTGGAACTGATTCTTCTTAATTTTTTCATTGTATAATCAAAAGCAATTCAAATATGACAAAAGATTATACCATTGGCTCGACCTCTTTTTTGTTTTGTTTCATCTTCAGTTGGCTTCGATTTCATATATTAATTGTTTATACTTTGTATTGTCAACTGAACAAAGTCTTACCAATGACTCTAAACTAGTGGCATCTCGATGCTCAATTGTTGCATCCCGATACCCAAATTAATCTGAGAAAATGGCACTGCATCCCGATGCCCAATTGTTTGCATCTCAAATTGAATCTTGATGCCCAATTCTTGCATCCCGATGCCTAAATTAATATGAGAAAGTGTCACTGCATTCCAATGCCCAATTGTGTGCATCTCAAATTGAATTTTGATGCCCAATTGTTTGCATCAAATTAAATTCTGATGCCCAATTCTTGCATCCTGATGCCCAAATTAATCTGAGAAAGTGGCACTGCATCCCGATGTCTGATGCCTGATGCATGCGTGTTTTGGTTTTATTAAGGGTATCATAGTCTTTTTGCCCCAAAAGTATATATTTTTATTTTAAAAAAAGTATTGTGAACTGGAGCGATTATAAATATTAAGAAAGAGATTGGCCTGTAATTCGCCCATTTTAATTATGACAGTAGACTCATTTAAACTTGGGCTTAGTCATTGGATCATGTATGATTGGACTTATTAGGCTATAAGTATTACAGGAAATTGCTGGTCGATCCCTTTTTTACAAAGTTTAACTCCTAAAGTCTATTTTTTTTTCTTAATCAAGAAAAGGTATTTTGATAATTTTTTTTCTAAAATGTCCCGATGCAACATGAGCACTCTTTTATTTTAGAGATTCGTTAAAAAAAAATATACACACACACACAAACATAAAAAAATATTTAGTTACATCAAGGAAACTGAAAATTTGTAAACGATTTTATGTTGTTAATATAGTCTTCCCTCATGTTTGGGGATTAATTTTCATGCCTAAAACACGAATTTGATCAAATTCAAATTTTCTGAGTTCATCCCATTTTTCTTTGTTCTTGGGCTGTTTTGGCCACTTTAATCTATGTTTTAAGCTTCGAATTTGTTTAAAATCGCGATGCCTTGGGTTACTGATGCGCGCGTGTTTTTCTTTCATTAATGGCATAATCATTTTTTTGCCCCCAAAAATACCTTTTTCCAACTTTAAAAAAAGGTAATTGGACTGGAGCAATTACAAATGTTTAAAAAGGGACCAGCCCGTAATTCACCCTAAGTGTTAAAGGACATAAAACGATTAGGCCATTGGTACTTAGAAAAAACAGGAAATTGCTGGCCGGTCCACTTTCATAATATTTTTTTCAGGAAATTGCTGGTCGGTTCACTTTCGGAAATTTTTTTTCTGTCCAGTCCACTATTTTTTTTTTTAACCGCTGAAAGACTTTGAGAATTTTTTTTTCTAAAATGCCCTCAACAATATCGTTGTTTTAGATTTGAGATTTGAATTGATGTATAAATGATTTCATGATGTTAATATAGTCTTTCCTCATGTTTGAGTATCAATTTCCATGCATAAAATACGAATTTGATCAAATTCAAATTTTTTGAGTTCATCCCGTTTTTCTTTGTTCTTGGGCTGTTTTGGTCACTTTAATCTCTGTTTTAAGCTTCGAATTTGTTTAAAATCAATCTCATATTGTTATCCTAACTTAGTACTATATTTGTACACAATTTTTCTACCAAAAAAATACTATTTTTAATATCAAAATCGAGCTTGACAGTGTGTTGTCCGAAAACAGAGGGAGATGTTCTTGGACTGATTTTGAGACTTTAATCAATGATTTGAGTTTGAATTTTGTATAATATCAATATCATACTCTTATAGGAAGTCAATACCATGTTTGTATGTAAATTTTTCAACCAAAAATAATCATTTTGATCGATTTTGATATTATATTAAATTGAGCATCGGGATGCCTTGAATTGGGCATCGGGATGCCTTAAATTGGGCATCAGGATGCCTTTAATTTGCCAATCACAATATGCTGGGCAACGCCCCCTAAAGGTAAACGAAAATCAAGTTCCCTCCAGCGGTTGAAATTCAAACGGTGCCTTGGTTGCTCATCACGATGATTAACCCACGCGATGTCTTGGATTAATCATCGCGATGCCTTTGTTGCTCATCGCGATGCCTTGGTTGCTCATCACGACGATTAACCCACGCGATGCCTTGGATTACTCATCGAGATGCCTTGGGTTACTGATGCGCGCGTGTTTTTCTTTCATTAATGGCATAATCGTCTTTTCGTCCCAAAAATGCCTTTTTTCGATTTTAAAATAAGATGACTGAACTGGAGCGATTACAAATATTTAAAAAGGGACCGGCCCATAATTCACCCTTTTTTTTTCTCTCCAGTCTACCTTTTTTTTCTTAAAGCTAAAAGACACTTTCATAAAATTGTTCCTAAAATACCTCTGTTTCTTCTATAACTGTTTTGTCTTTTTCTTTAGTCTTACCAACGCTAAATCTGATTACTTGAAATGCGTATTTTTAAACACAGAAGCAGAGCACACAAAATTTATCATTCCATGGTGTTAAAAATTACAAAATATGTTCAAGTAAACAAAAGGACAAAAACCAAAATGAGACTCGAAAACTTTCGAGCCTCGAAGCAGAGTCTAATTAAACGATGTTTTTAGCCCTTAAAACGAACGAATCACGGGTAAACCTGTGTCTTTTGTAGTTCTCGGAAAGAGCTTGGATTTGATATATTATGGGCCCCGTGGTTCACCCGGAGTCAAAAGTTATACCCTTCGCCGCACACGCGATCCGAACGTTCCAATAATTCCAAAGCTCTACATGACACTGCATCGCGATACCAAATTGTTGTATCGCGATGTCCAATTGTTGCATCACGATGTACAAAGTGTGGCATCACGATGTATCAAAATAAATCCAGATGCATCAAAATAAATCACGATGCCTTGGTTTAATTAAATTAGATTTGCGATGCATTGGATTGCTCATCGCGATGCCTTGGATTACTCATCGCGATACATTGGGTCGGCAGCCTCAAAGTTTCAATTTGTCCCCTACTCGCTAAGGCTAGGTGAGACAGCCTAATTCCTGCTTGGGTTACTCATCACGATGCCTTGATTGTTCATTGCGATGCATTGGGTTGCGCATCGCGATGCCTTGGGTTACTCATCGCGATGCTTTGGGTTACTTATTGTGATACCTTGGGTTACTGATGCGCGCGTGTTTATCTTTCATTAATGGCACAATAGTCTTTTTGCCCCAAAAATGCTTTTTTTTCGATTTTAAAAAGAGCACGATGGATTAGAACAATTACAAATATTTAAGAAGGGACCGGCACGTAATTCACCCTAGAAAAACAACAAGGGAAAATAAACCAACATTGTAATTAAAAAAAAACCATTACAATAAAATTTCACCACAATTCACTTAAGTTTATTAAAAAAAAATACTCAATCTCAGAAGAAACAAAAATTGAAATCAAGTAGCCAAGACATGGGCTTAGTCATGGAGGAATTCCTAATTACATCCTAATTGAGTTTTTTATTTTTCTGATCTCAAATCAATTTTTTTCAATACAAATAATAGTAATAATAATAATTAAAATAAAAGTCACTTTCCACGTGCTGTACATTAAAAACTTTCCCGCCCAACAATTAAATTTATCTCTATAACTTTTTTAATTAATTTTAACTTTATTCTAAATATATAAAATATTTTTTACGCATAACTTTTCTAATTAACTTTAACCTAGAGTCCGTTTGTTCGTGCATTTTAGCCAAAACGTAGGGTTAAAACGTAGCTTATTCCTTAACTTAGCGTTTCAATGCTGCGTTATAAAAAAACAGCGTATTCAAAACGTAGCATCGTTTTGAAACGCTGAAAATCTTAACTTTTTTTCAAAACGCAGATTTTAAAACACAGTAGGAAATAAAAAGCTGCGTTTTGACATAATATCCCAAACGCATTTATAAAGAAAAAAACCGCGTTTTAAATAATCTGCATTTTAGAAACGCTTCGTTTTCAAAACACAGTGTTTTCAAAATGCTATAAAAAAAATTACTGTTTTGACTTTAACCGTATTGTCAAACTTAGAAAAAAACTATAAAAAAAATTTATTAGTATTTTTTTAATTACAACGGTCAGGTTTACATGTGTAACTTTTCTAATTAACTTTAACCTTATTTTAAATTTCTAAAATCTTATTTTTTACCAGTAATTTTTTTTTCTAATTACTGATTTGTCTTTAATCGTATCCTAAATCTGTAAAACTTTTTTTTATTTATACTATTGTAAAATCATTATATATATATATATATATTTTTAATTACTATTTTTGTTAGTTAAGGTTATTTAAGTGATCAGAATATATTTATATAAAAAGTAGTAATTTAAATATATTGTAATATGTATTTACTTAAAATATACTATATGTATTTCTTTAAGGAAGCAAACAATTTGTACATTAGATTAATTGTATCTTGATTTGAAACAAATACGCGTTAATTAAAAAAATATATTATTTACATTTTTAGGTACGTGATTATGCTAAAATATGAAATGCATTATTATTTAAAATTTTTCCTAGTTTCCAATATAAAGTTGGTCATCAAATTAATATTTCCCAAATTCAGAGGATTAATTTATAATCGTGTCTAAGCCATTTTTTTGACCAAATTAATATTTCCCAAATCATGTTAATCGTGTCTGCTGGATCTCCCATTTGTTTCCTTATCTAAACCATTTTTTGGTTAGTGTAATTTATAATAATATATAATGTATGTTTGTAGACATAGTTTATTGAACCCTACCCTTCCTTGTATTTGGTGTAAATTATATATATATATATATATATATATATATATATTATATATATATATATATATATTTATATATATGCTAATACCGCATTGTTACTTGCTGGAAGAAAGTTTGAATACACAACAATATCGCAGTCGGTCACCGTCATATTTCTTTGTTTTTTCCCGATTGGGTGTTATGTAGAAACTTTCCCTAGGTTTAATTTAGGGGTGAGAAAAAAAAAAAAAAAAGTTTTGACCCAAAATGAGTCAATGACATTGTTTTAGGCCTTTTTAATATACAAAAAATTAATTTAGATTATTTGATTATATTTTTATTGCTACAGCAGGTGTTATGAACCTATAGTATATTGATTTATTGATTATTGTTGTGTTATTTTAAACTTTAGAATGATATTTAGATTATTTGTGTATTTGGTAATTTTATTATTAGTATATTTGAAGGTTGATTGCTTGTTAATTAGGTTATACTAAAAAAAAAGAATTTAAAAATCAGGGTAATTATGCTTTTATAGTCCCCGCCTAGGCCCTCTAGACGCTAGTCTGGCGCCTAACGCCCGCCTAGCAATTTTTAGAACACTGATTCTGAGAAACCGCTAATTTCAGTTTAGGCTCGGGTCGATAACTAAAACCAAACCGTGAATAAACCGAACACTAACACATTGTCGTTTTATTTACATATATAGAGGTCGTTTGGTAGCCGGATAAATAGGCGGATAACACTAATTTATCCTAATCCGGTATTTCGTAGCATATTTGCGTGTCAAATAAAATTATCAGAATCCGTGGATAACCCCCAATAACTCTCAGTACCACCTCTTTATATATTAAAAAAATGACATTATAAATGTTGACCTAAATGCCCTTAGTAGAACATTAAAGGGTTGTTCGGTAGAGGTGTCGAACACCACTAAGGGTGTTCGGTAACACAGTGTCGAACAGCTATAACCTAAAATTTTTGATTTTTTCAAGTAATTTTGCTATAAATCACGAAATTTGAACACTGAATTGCAAAGAAATTGAAATATAATCAAACTTTAACAATAATTTAACATACAAATTGCAAAATAAGTGCTATTTAAATCTTAAAAAAAAATTATGAATGACCATTGTTGCTGTTAGAGATATTAAACGGGCTAGCCCTAGCGATTTTGGGTTAGCCCTAACGGGTCGGACTAAACGATTCAATTTTTTCGGGCCACTAATATTACGGACTTAACCTTAACCCTAGCGGGCTTCGGGCTAAACGGGCCACTATCGGGCCACGACTAAAAATATAATATAACAATATTTTAAAATAATGAATCGATAAACCACTCATAACTTAGATAGCTTGTTATATTTTTCATAATATAAATTAGACATTTTTTTACATCGCTGTGTTATAATTTTCAATTGTTTTTCTCAAATAAATATTATAATAACTCTACTTAGCAATTCATTCCAAAAAAGTATTTATATTTCAGTATTTATTTTCAAGTACACAAAGAATAACGGTAGTGCAGATGATAAATGCATTTGATTTTGGACTAGAAGGTTATTAGTTTTATTGTTATGGTGGTTGTTTTACGTATGTCCTAAACTTTTTATGACCTAATTAATACTCTCTCCGTTTGAGGCAAAGAGTCAACTTTTTTTTTTTTTAAATTAACATGTGACTAAATCAAATTAAAATTTTACATAATTTACTTATAATTTAGGAAATAAAATTTCATTAATTAAAACTACATTAACAATATAATAGATTACAACTTTCATAACTTTGTGAAAACAAATAAATCTATGTAAATTATCGGTCAAACTTTAACTAAATTGACAAAAAAAAATCAAAAGTAAACTCCTTATCTAAAACGGATCAAAAGTAAACTCTTTATCTGAAACGGATCAAAAATAAACTCTTTATCTGAAATGGAGGGAGTATTACGCAGGCCGAGGGGTAAGCCCTAAAACCTAACGGGCCACGGATTAAATGATTCGGGCCAAAAAGCCCTACTTTTAAACGAAGCAAAAACATTGAGTGCTAATTATATTTTTTTTTGGTTTAAATTGGCAAGCACTACAGAAGGTGACTCTTTTAACATTTCTAGCTGCTGTGTGTGTGAATCAGTGTTCGAAAAATCGTTCTAGGCGCCTGCCTAGGCCTCGCCTAGGCCCTAGGTCCCCCCCAAACGCCGCGACTAGGCTCTAGGCGCCCCCTAAATGCCGCGACTAGGCTCTAGGCGCCCCCTAAACGCCGCGACTAGGGCCAAATCGGACAAAAAATTACCACCATGAAAAATTACCGCTTAGTTAGCTTAGGCGCCGCCTAACGCCCAGCCGATTTGAGCGATGCCGTACACGTTTTGTCGAGGAGGGACCCAGTATAAGGAACCTGAGAGGAAGGGGAGTCAATCAGGGGCAGAGCGACGCACGATGATGCGATGAATGACGTCCTCAATCTTCTGGACAGCTAGGGCTTAGATAAGTTCGGCGTCGGAGGAGGGGGAGTCAACGTGACTGATATCCACAGCTTGGAAGTAGTTGAAATGGATGGATTGTTTACGATGGGAAAGGAGGCGATATGCCGATGAAGAAGTGAAAGTGAAAGCGAGAGTGAGAGAAATTAAGAGAGCGAGAGTGAGAGAGAAAGAGAGAGCGAGAGATTGTCGTCAGCGTCGAAATCCCGTCATATATCTATCTCATAGAAAGAGAGAGAGAGAGAGAGAGAGAGAGAGAGAGAGAGAGAGAGAGACGTCTGTGAAAACCTTGTGAATTGTGAGAGAGACAAGCGGTTAGCTTTTGGTTTTAGGGTTTTAACTCACTTTTCAAAATGACAACCTCCCCCCTCAAGTTATTAAAGTATTTTTCATCCCCCCTCAAGTTATTAAAATATTTCTCTAAGTATTTTTCCTCCCCCCTCAAGTTATTAAAGTATTCCCTTCTTCCCTAAATATTTCTCTAAGTATTTTAACTTTTAATCTTGTAATGTAATCATTATTTTTAGTTTATTTGGTCATATTTAGCTATTTACTATTGTTGCACCAGGTTTGGTATGGACCTAATGTGTAATTATGTCTCGATTTCTAGGCCCCGCCTAGACTTCGACTAGGCCCCTAGGCGCTAGGTCCTGCTCTGGCGCCTAGCGTCCGCCTAGCGACTTTTAGAACACTGGTGTGAATGAGTGAGAGATGGGGAGAGAGGAGGTTGCGTGGGTGCGGAGAAGAAAACAGTTGGGGAGTTGGGGTGTGTGTGAGGTTTATGTTTGGGAAAAATATAAAGAGGGGTAGAATAAAAAATAAATAGGGTAAATTATAAATAATCCCCCTTAACTATGTGTTGGGTTTGAATTGTCCCCTTCAACTACCAATTGAAGCAATATGCCCCCTTCAATTATAACATTTTCTTTAATCGTAGCTTTTGTTCAGGGACTACTATTTGAGTTGACATAAAATGCCCACATACGACTCATGTGACCATCTTTAGGCATTCTTTTTAACCATAATGTCCTTTTGGTATTTTAATTGACTATATTACCTTTATTATTTTAAGACCCACTTTGTACATAAAGATGTTCATTAAAATAATTTATTATATTTATTTTGAATATTATGGTAAATATCATACGTACAGTGGTGACGTGAGTCTTTGGTTAGCAAATTTCGTGAATTCAAACCGCAGGTCTAAATAGAAGATGCAATTTAAAAAATGTTATAGTTAAGGGAGGCACACTGCTTCAATTGGTAGTTAAGAGGGATAAATCAAACTTGACCCATAGTTAAAGGGGGGTTATGTGTAATTTACCCTGTGTGTGTACTTAGATTTTTGGGAGACTTAAAATATTAGGGGTGTTTAATAAATGGGCGTACTTAGAGCAGGAACAACGGAGTAGCAAAAAATGGAGAGCTTATCTCCCTTTTTGATCATTTTATTATAAAAATACCATTAAGCTACCTATTTAAGCTACTAAACAAAAATACCCTTTCAACAATGCACAAACTCTAATAAATTTACACACTCCACTATTTTTACCTCCATTAATTTAATATCATTATATATTAAATTCATAAAAAATTGATTTTGTATTCAAACAAAATAAACAAAGTCTCTATTTATAGATAAAAATGTATATTTTAATACCAAAAAAGTTGATTTTTTGTGATCGAAAATACCAAAAACAGTAAGAAAAACCAAAGCTATAGTAATGTGTTAGTGCTACAGTGCATGACAATGAAAAAAAAGAATTCTTCGTAAACCCGAAAGCAAAAAGGGCACAATTTTGGTTTTTTTTTAACCTAAACTACGTCATTTTTGTTGTTTTTTTTTTTTTAAGAGTTATGCTAAACGACAGGAGCAAAATAAAAATTGATCCCTATTAAATACCCCATTGTATACGGTCTTATAATTATTGGAGAGTGTAAATAGCAATTCTCAAAAAAAAAAAATAAACGAAACCATTTTCTGGTTTCAATATTGCCCTCCTAGTTATCGATTAAAACCTAGTTTTTTCCTGGGTTTACAGTGTCTCACCTTCGACGACTCTTCTTCTTCTGGCGATTTGGGTGATAGACGACGGCAAGGCTCTTCCCTCCGAGTTCGAGCACTTATCCGGCCATATAAGGGTATGTCTTCTTATCAAACTTTATGATTTGGGTAGATAGTGCTAGCTATAATTATGATTCTAGCCGTGAAAATCTTTCTTTTGGGGTCAGTTTTCCATCTTCAAGTGTGATACTCTGTTCATATAGCCTCCGCGTATATACCCGTGTGTATGACCTCAAGACTGTGGGCGGCAACGATCCGGAGGGGAAATTACCGATTTGCGACATAGTTTGTAAGAGTCGTTGATACTTGGCCTACGCTTCCGCCTAGAAACAATGCTGCTAAGCCCTGCTATCCCTGTCCCTAGCTTCTTGTCGTTAATGGAAACTAATGAGATCCTCTCACTTTTTTCTTTATCTTTATTTACGCCAATCCTCAATTGATTCGGATTTACGAACACAGAAGATGTCTTTTCTTTTAGCAAAGTAGGTTCAAGGCTTTAAAAGCGAAGCGGGCGATGATCGGAGCCGAAATCACAGGCTCAGATCTCAACTGAAGAGGTTCGCTCTATGGCTTCCTTTTATTTAGTATTTTATGGCCTTTCTGCTGCTCTTTGAGAAGCCCCTGCTCTCAAAGAAGCTAAAATCCAGTCTTCAATCTAATGCCTGTGAGGCTGGAAAACTCCTTACACCTTATCTTCGGCAAGTTAGGAAGCTACCAACTGGACTGGCTGATATCACTAGGGATACATAGCGTATCAAAGCTTTTCAACTAGAAATCCAACTGGGCACATTCCTACTACTGACATCGAGTGTGAAGTTTTTTTTTTTTATTTTATTTTGTTTCGGGAGTGGCATCAGCCAGACTAGAGGACGAAGAATTTTTTTGTTGAGTCCACTGGTGATCGCTCTCTTTGATTTTTATTTTGTTCATTCGAGCTCTCCTTTTGACTCTTAGCTGGAACACTTCTTGTCTTTTCTCATAGTTTACTTCATACACTATTTGATTCGCTAGGGTCGAAGAGCAGGAAAAGGCAAAGACGCGTGGGATTCTCTTTCCCTACCATGTTCTAAAACTCACCCGAGACTGATTGCTCTCACTTTTGAGCTTCAAATCCCAAATGTTCGTTGAAGGTGGGGGCTCAAAAAGAACCGATTTGAAAAGAAGCGAATCTGCTGAGCTTGTAGCGAAGCCCCCGGAAAGAGCCTTTGTTCTTATTCTCGTAAGAACTCTTATTAAACTGCCTTTCGGTGCAATGGCTGCTTTCTCCCCACCTGGTCGATCTTTCCTTCTAATTAAAAGCAAGAAGACTCGATGATTTAAATTCGCCTATGTTCTAGTGGAAAAGTTCAGGCTGGTTTTAGGCGTGTGCTTGGGTCTTATTTCTTTATAAATCCTATTCTAAAGCCTAGATTCGAGGATGCTGCAATAGCATACTGATGAAGTGAAAACAAAGCCCTTTGCCTGCTACCCGACTACCAATAGAAAGACATCTACATTCTCATCTATCCTATCTACGATAAAGTACAGGAAGGAAATTCTCTTAGACCAAGTCAAGTCCGAAATTCTCTCAGACCAAGTCAAGTCCGAAATTCTCTCAGACCAAGTCAAGTCCTACTTCACAAGTTAATGTTGTTAAGGCCATTTATGCGTGAATGAAATAATCCAATATAAATTAATGTCGATAAGGCCATTTTTTAGGAAGGCATTTCGGTACATATTCTTTATTTGTGCAACACCTAAAAAGCTACATAAGGAGCTTGCAACTTCAAACGCCAAGATTGAATAAGAAATGAAATACTAAGATAAACAATAGGCTTGATGAGATGAGATAAACTGCTTGTACGATAGAAATAATGCATCTTCCGTTTCTCATATGATTTTGTGATTAAACCAAAATGAAAGAAAACCAATAATAATAGTTTAATTTAATGTAAGGGTATTTTTGAAAAAATTAATGTTATACTGAAATTGATACTTGCTACCAAATATCGATAACTAACGAGATAAATTAATATTATTCGTGATCTACCAAACATTTCATAACTCTGTAATTGAAATAAAATAATGATGAATTAAACGATCTACTTTTCTCAATATTAATTAGTGTTATCTGACTTTACTAACCACCGACCCGTATATTATAAACTAGTAATCTTGAGACATTGTCATTTCCCAATTCGCAATTCCCGACAGAGGCGCTTATTCTTTACAACCCTAACCCTAACAACACGCCAAATCCGATTGTGCGACTGCAACCACTCTTTCTCCAACCACTCTTTCTGACCATCGGACAGCGAGGCGACGGTGATTGCGACAGCTCGCCTCTTCCTCTCTACTTCAGACCATAATTTGAAGGCTTCAAGCAACGGTAAGACCTTAAAAGAGAACACTTCTTTCTCTGTCATCAATTTATGCCTCTCTCTTCTTTCTGATCTCTGCTACCCTCCTTTACCACCACCTCTGCCTCCTCTTTGGGCTAAAAAATTGGGTATGTTCAGGGGCCTTGCTTGACCGATTTGTTTCCCTGTCGAGAGACTAGCAGGCTGCAGTGACTGTGTAGGGTTTTGGGCTCCTTTTTGTGTTGATTGTTTTGCATTTCCTACTTTTGTTGATTTGGTGTATTTCTTGTCTGCCTTTGTACATTCTTTGACTCTATCAATGAAATTTCTTTCTCTGTTCGAAAAAAAAGAAATTAAATAAAGGAATAAAAGCAGAGCATTTCGTTGGCATAATTGAAGTTTTGCACTTTTTAATTCTTTTTTCTTGAGAGAAGACGAGCGAGTTACAAAAGAAAGAGAGAGTTCCACGATACCTAACTAGAGAGGGTGAACAGAAAATCTGCATTTGTTTAGCTTGTTCATTTCAAGGAATTAGGATATTTTTCATAGAAATTTAGGATGTTTTTCTTCATTAATCGTTTTACTGAAATAAAATTTCCATAAACCAATAAACCGAAAAGAACCGAAACCGACCGAAAACCGAGGTGAAACCGATATGTTTCTGGCCTATTGAGTTCAAAATCGAGCTCAGCTGGTTTGGTGGTGGTTTTAGCCCAAAATTGAACCGACCTGTGCTCACCCCTAGTTTAATTGCTCTAATATCAATCAGAAAGCAAGCCCTGCTCTAGACATTTGGAGAGATTCACAAAGCTCCATCAAATCCATATTCCTGCCCATACTGTCTTTAACCAAGCTGTCTGCACTTGTATTTTTCCCTGTCTACATTAACAAGCCTGCAATCCCAATCTCATTGTCATGAGGTCCTTTATGTTCATTGACATTTTATCTCAGTCACATTCACAATTAGTTTCTGGACTTTTATGTCGCTGTGTTCTAACTACGACTGCCCTGGTTCCTCCTGTGGGGAGAGAGACAATTAGAAAGAGAGAGTGCAAGAAAATGGTTTCCAGTTCCCCTTTTGGGGACAGAGAGAGGATTAGAGGAGAAGAAAATGGTTGGGGGAAGAGAGAGGGTTCGTGAACAGCAGAACAGGAGAACAAAAAAATTGGTTAGGGGAGAGAGAGCATTGCGGAACAAGAAAATGGTTCGTACAAAGAAGTAGAAAATTGGATGGCAAGAATTGTAAGCGTTTTTATAATTTTTGTTTTCTTTTTTGAATTAGAGAACACAAGGTTTGTTTGTGATGATATTTTCACACTATTTTTTGTTTACATTTCATATTTGTCCTCCTGTCTTTATTTTCTAAACTAGAAAAAGTTATAATGTATGTTAATTTAAGATAAGAAAAAAAAAATCTTTTAATGATGGTTTTGATTGGGTTTTAAAAAATAAGAACACCAAAGACCAAACAGTTCCAGAAGTGCTTAAAGAAGTCAAGAAGATATATATACTCAGACTAGACACAAGAGTGGATTTGTAAAATGTGTTGAGTTTTAGTTGCTTGTACGTTTGCCACCCACAACAAGGTTGCTTGTATGCTAGCCTTTATGGCCAAATCAACACAAGATTTGTTTTTTATAGTAATTTGACATATACCGATAACTCCTCCTTTATCTGAGTCTGAAACGACTAAAAATACAACTATAAACACAATACAAGTGAGTTGGTTTTTGCTTCTATTAATTTAGAAGTTGGCAATGCATTCATGAGGTCAACAGGCATCAACATGGTATTACAAGATGCTAATGTAACCAAAGGCTAGATTAATAGAAAAGTCATACATGGTGTGGTGTGGGTGAACCAACTTTTAGTCCTAAAATGCAACAAAATTAATAGTCGATGCACATTTTTTTAAGTAAAAGACCCAAATCTCTTTTCAGTAAGTAGTATGGTTCAAATAATTAGTAGTGAGGTGTAAATTTGATTACAACACTATTTTGGTGTGTTATTGAAACATGAAAACTTCAAATGTTTTAAATAATTAGATCACCACAAGGTAAAGTTTTGGAGCTTTGAGTCACCCAAGTATCCTCACATCCATTGAGTGGACTCCAAGAAAAGATTGGAGGATACCACAAGAAGAGGTCCCTGTCGTGAAAAAGGGTCTTGTCCCATGCCCAGTTGAACTTAAACAACAATGTTTAACAAGAAAAAGTCAAAATTGCCCACTTAAAAAAATTCCTTTTATTTCCAAACTGGTTTTGGAGATGGACTTATTTAGCTTGCCAAAATTGATTGGTGGTAGTTGGCCACTCCAGTGCACCCTAATAATTAACTTTTTTTAAATTTATGTGGCTCTCACATTTTTCTTTTAAATATTTTATTGATACATTTTTTATTTGTCCCCCCTCACAGTCACATCACATGTTTTCTGTTAGAAAGTTCTTGTGGATATTTTTTTTCAGTTTATTGGATTAAGCATAAGTCAATGATTAGTTGTTTCTATTTTACATACTGACATATATGATACATTTCATTCTGTTTCGTGGTGGCTTAATTTGATCTTTTATCGTTGCTGCAGTCTTACCCTTAAACTCTTGAAGTCATGGTGCAGTACAACTTCAAGAGGATTACGGTTGTTCCGACCGGGAAGGATTTCATTGATATCATCCTATCGCGTACCCAACGTCAAACACCAACTGTAGTTCACAAGGGTTATGCCATCAATCGCATTCGTCAGTTTTATATGCGCAAAGTGAAATACACACAGCAGAACTTTCATGAGAAGCTTTCGACTATCCTTGATGAGTTTCCCCGGCTTGATGGTATCCATCCTTTTTATGGTGATCTTCTTCATGTTTTGTATAACAGAGATCACTATAAGCTTGCCCTTGGTCAGATCAACACTGCCAGGAATCTGATTGGGAAGATTGCAAAGGATTATGTGAAGTTGTTGAAGTATGGTGACTCATTGTACAGATGCAAGGCTTTGAAAGTTGCAGCTCTTGGTCGTATGTGTACTGTGACAAAACGGATAGGCCCTAGCTTGGCTTATCTTGAGCAGATTAGACAGCACATGGCAAGGCTACCCTCTATCGATCCTAACACCAGGACAATATTGATATGTGGGTACCCTAATGTCGGCAAGAGTTCATTTATTAACAAAATCACCAGGGCAGATGTGGATGTTCAGCCCTATGCTTTCACCACAAAGTCCTTGTTCGTTGGCCATACGGACTATAAGTACCTAAGGTACCAAGTGATTGATACTCCAGGGATTTTGGATAGGCCATTTGAAGATCGTAATATCATTGAGATGTGCAGTATCACTGCCTTGGCACATCTACGAGCTGCAGTGTTGTTTTTCCTTGATATTTCGGGATCTTGTGGGTACAACATTGCACAGCAGGCAGCTCTTTTCCACAGCATTAAATCACTTTTCATGAACAAGCCGCTGGTTATAGTCTGCAACAAAACTGATTTACAGCCAATGGAGGGGTTATCTGAGGGAGACAAAAAATTGATCATGGAGATGAAAGCAGAAGCTATGAAGACAGTGATTGGTCAGGGGGGTGAAGCTACAAGTGACAATGGAGTCCTCTTGACTATGAGCACTTTGAATGAGGAGGGCGTAATTGCAGTAAAGAATGCAGCTTGTGAGAGATTATTGGATCAGAGGGTGGAATTGAAAATGAACTCTAAAAAAATTAATGACTGCCTGAATCGCTTTCATGTTGCAATGCCAAAGCCACGTGACCAGAAAGAAAGGCCACCATGCATACCTCAGGCTGTTTTGGAAGCGAAGGCCAAGGAAGCTGCGGATAATGAGAAGAGGAAGCTTGAAAGGGATTTGGAAGAGGAAAATGGTGGCGCGGGTGTATATTCTGCTAGCTTGAAAAAGCATTATCTTCTAGCAAATGATGAATGGAAAGAGGATAATATGCCTGAAATTCTTGATGGGCACAATGTATATGACTTTGTTGATCCTGATATCTTGCAGAGGCTTGAGGAGTTAGAGAGAGAAGAAGGTTTACGCCAGGAGGAGGGTGATGATGATCTTGAGATGGATGATAATGCATTGACCCCAGAGGAGCAGCAAGCACTGTCTGAGATCAGGAAAAAGAAAAGTTTGCTTATTCAACAGCATAGGATCAAGAAGAGCACTGCTGAGAGCCGACCTACGGTACCCAGAAAGTTCGACAAAGATAAAAAGTTCACATCAGAGAGAATGGGGAGACAGCTGTCATCTTTGGGTATTGATCCAACTTCAGCAATTAACCGAGCCCGTAGCAAGTCAAGAGGTCGTAAGAGGGATAGATCACTTGGAGACATTGACGGTGAAGGCCATATGGATGTGGATGATGAGCGATCGAACAAGAAGATGAGATTGAGGTCCGTGTCCCGGCCAAGATCGAGGTCACGTCCACCAACAAAGGAGGTTGTTCCAGGTGAGGGCTTCAAGGATTCTGCTCAAAAATTGAAAGCCTTTAAACTGGGTAAGCAGTCCGTCATGAAGAGGAACAAGGATGCTCGTCGGGGAGAGGCAGATAGAGTCATTCCTACACTAAGACCAAAGCATTTGTATTCTGGCAAGCGCTCCAAGGGAAAGACTGATCGGCGTTAAAACTCAAGGTATATTTCATTTGTCCATTTGTTGGCTTTAAAATTAACTTTTCGGGCATTTATTAATATTCCAAGTGGCCTCTAAGTCTCATCGGTGAAGTTATACCTCATACCCTGTTATGTGGAAGTTTTTAATTTTTTTTCATTTAATCCAACCTACTGTTTGTGGTCTCCATCCCATCTTGGTTTTAATTCTTAGGTAATTATAGATTAAAGTTTTTTCATCCTAATTCTGCATTTGTGGTGGACCTGTCCCCCTTTTCTCCATGTTTTTTTTGTCCTAATGATACCATGTTCAAGTTCTTATGGGAGAAGTTATACCTTATACCCTCTTATGTGGAAGTTTTTATTTTTTATTATTTAATCCAACCTACTGTTTCTGTTCTCTATCCCATCTTGGTTTTAATCCTCAGGTAATTTTAGATTAAAATTTTCATCCTTATTCTGCATTTGTGGTAGACCTATCCCCCTTTTCTCCATGTTTTTCTTGCCCTGATGATACCATGTTCAAGTTCGGTTCCAGTGCCAGCAAATCCGTAATCCTGCATTGCTGCTATGGTTGAAATAATCACAGTTCTGCTATGGTTGATTTCCTGTCTTTGGTACAACATTTAATGTGTTTCCACTGGTTGATGCATATTTGTTTTCTGGTCTATTTGTTTGAGCGTATGTTTTGATATGTACTTCCATGTATTTGGCAGTGGAATTCCTGAATGCTTATCTCTTTACGTGTACTTTGATATACTTGGTAGTTGGTAGTGGAAGAGCTGAACTGATCCTTCAGTTTCTAGTCTAGTACATCTTACTTCATTGAAAATTTCTGCCCTGCAAATTATTTTCACTTTTGGGTGTGTTTTCTTGTTTTTTTTTTTAAAAATATTTATTTATCTAATACTTGTTTCAGAATCAGCAAAGTTTCAGCAAACCCTCTGCCCTATGTGCTCTCGCTGTGTTTTCCATCGTTAATTCTGCAGGAAGGTCGAAAATGATGCCTCACATAGATGTTGTTTTGAAGCCGAGTATACCAGTTAGCAGGAGCTCGTACCATAGCTTTTTCTTGGCATGTTTGCAGCTAGGTTTGGACGTGTTAACTTGGACGTTACTGTTGCAATTTTGAAGTAATTGGCATCTCATAAAACTATACACTGTCAGTTTTGTACAGTATTATTTGTTTAGCATGGATGTTGCTAGTGTTTTTTTTTGTGATTTTGGTTGCTTCTCAGTATCTCCAAGAAATGTGAAGATTCAAAATTTTAATGGTGATGTTGACTATAAATGGCTGTTCTTGATCTCTCTTTAGAGAAACCGTACAGAGTTTCTGTTTGGGCATCTGGGCTGATGAGTAGCACTAGTAGTAACCCACCCCAATCTCAACACATCTTTATGGAACCAAGTCCTTTTTTTCGATTTTCCATAGTGGTTTTCTTTCTGGTTTTTACTTCTTCACTCATCAGTTTCATCCAATCATTAGAAAATCATAAACAACTGAGTCCAAACACGGGATTGTGACAAGTTTCTATTTGTTTGTATGGTATGGGCATTGAGTCCCTTTTTGTCGTCTGTATGGACCATGTTTTCTAGACGACTTAATGCAAAATAGAATTCATCATTTGCCATTTATTTGCAGTGGCATATCCCAAAGTGGAAGGGATGAAGAAGACTTACCTCCAGAATCAGATGATTACCCGGACTCTCGTTGAGCAACCAGATCTCAGTAGCCAGCCCTATGGGTTCAAGAGATCAAACCCAACTCATTTCATCTTATTATCATTATTTAAGGTATTGAGCCGTTATTTCTTAGTTCATTGAGCAAGAATGACAAGGGGAATAATTGGCATCTAATTCACGCTTAAACTGCAAGTTTTAAGAAATTTTGTGTGTCAAAGGTGTAAACATTAAATGGCAAAACTCATATTTGGGCTACTCTACTATTCACAAAGTTGCAATCCGGTCGTCACAACTTTAAAAATGTTATTCTGGCCACTGTACTATCGTTATCTTGCAAGCACGCCCATTTTTTGACGGACATTGGACTCGGACGTTAACTTTGAATCAAATCCTTATGTTGCCCTTCAATATTGCCAATACTTACCTTATATATATATATATATATATATATATATATATATGTGTGTGTGTGTGTGTGTGTGTGTGTGTGTTTCTCTGCCAGGGAAGTCAACGATCAAACGCGAAGGAAAAATCCCCAAATTTTAGAGTTTACGATTTACTAGCGATATCGCTATCATATCCCAGATCCATATCGTATTCAACAAATCAACAACAAAGCATCAATCAAACGTGAAAAGATTCTAGAATCCATTCTGGTTTAATGGATTAGTTTCACTTCGAAGCTACGAGGTGAGTAGGATTTGTCTGGAATGTGTTTGTCTTCATCCATGTTTTTGTCTTAGGTTTACAATTTATACTTTTCGTGGTCAATGTGTGTGTTGGGCCTGTTGGCGTGTGTTGGCTTGTGTTGATAATGAGTTTTGCCTTTGAATTTTGACAAAAGGTACATCCGGACCACCGAACTTTTCGCAAAATTGCATTCCGGCTACTGAAACTTTAAAACTACACTTTGGGCCACTGTACTTAAGTTCTGATGCAATCGAGCCCATTTTTTGGATGGACGTTAGTTTAGCTGTTAAATTAAAGTGAAACACCAATTTTACCCCTATGAAAAAAAAAACCTAACCCTAACCCCTTGAAGACTCTGTACCACCCAAAAATCCAGCGGCTTCTCTCTCTCTCTATCTACTTATATTTAAATCTACCCACCTTAACTCACTTTCTTTTTCTAAAATAACAATTACCCAAAAATCAAGCATCAAACCTTGCTCCAGTGGATCAAATCCTCTGAATCACAGGCCAACGCCACTGTCTTCCTTGCCAATTTTACGGCCGCGCCGGCCTCATGAACCTCATCAACGCCGGTTCACTTCCATGGCTACTAGATTTGAGTGGAATTCATCATTGTCGGGCTTCGAGTCAGGTTTCTTTTTCTTGGCCCACTTCTTCTTCTTCTTCTTCTTCTTCATTCCGCATTCCCCTCCACCTGAATCAATCCTATCCACATCTGTACCCGACCCGATTACACCAGAGTTATCGTGAACAGCCCCATTTGAGGAATTGGAAGGCAAGATCTCTAAAAGAAGGGAATGGGTCAAATGGATGAGGTACGATTCATTGAGATTTTGGGTTTTGGGTACAGAATTGGAGAGCTCTGTTCTTTGTAGTTTCTTGTGGAGAGAGAAGAGGAGGAGAGATAGAGTGAGGGGAGAGAAAGAGAAGAGCAATAGAAGGAGGTGCAACATGGGTTGTTGAACTTTTCCTAACCTGGATGTAAATATGAGATTAGTTGATGCTGAATTTATTATATTGCTATTAGTTTGAGTGGGTTATTGAACTTTTCCCAACCTGGATGTAAATATGAGATTTTGATAATGATAGTAAAATTCATGGTATTTTCTGGGAAGCTTGGTTTTGGCGTTGTCGTGAACTGAAGATTTAAGCGGTGAATTTTACATTTTTGAACTTGAGTTACACTGTTGGCAGTGGGTTTCTTTGTTTTTCTGGTAAGCTGGGTTTTGATTTTCTGAAGAAGATGAAGATGAAGACATGGGTAAATTTGATATTTTACATTAATTTAATTGCTAAACTAACGTTCGTCCAAAAAATGGGCACGGATGCATCAGAACTTAAGTATAGTTGCCCAAAATGTAGTTTTAAAGTTTTGGTGACTGAACTGTAATTTTACGAAAAGTTCCGTGACCCGGACTTACCTTCTCCCTTGAATTTTATATCAATGTTATGGTCCCAATATAGTAGGGTTTCAATTATATTATTGATAGTGAGAATCCATGTGTAGTATTTGTCCATTAGATATATCACAATTTAGTACTTAATGTGGTCCATGCTTGTTATGGTAGGGTTTCAATTTCAATTTTTTAATTTTATATACATTGGTGGTCTAAAAAAGTCATGGACCTTAAAATCTTGTCTTGTCCATTATAGTATTTACTTATATATATATATATATATATATATATGCATATATATATGCAATTGTGATAGTGTTCCGTTGTTTACATATATGTAGAATGTATAAAAATGAAATTGGTATATTTTTGTTACATGGGGGACATTTCATAAGGTTGATAGGAAGTTGAAGTATGTGGGAGGAATAGTAGACTTTATTCCTGAAGTTGATTTGGATACTTTAAAGTATTTCAAGGTTGAGAAGTATGTTAGATCATTTTTGAAGTATGGAAATGTGAAGCAAATATAGTATAGGTTACCTTCAAAAACCATTGATAAGGGACTGACTGCAATAGATACTATTGCTGGGGTTTCAAGAATTTTGAATGAGGTTAAGGATGTGGGGTTTGTATACATGTATGTTGAGGATGGTGTTGATGAACCAGTGATTGTTGTAGATAAAAATGTTGGTAATCCTGAGACTTTTAAGGTTAGTAGGGCATGATGAGATTGAAATGAGTCACCCTGAGGCTGAGATGAGTCAAGCTGAACCAGAAATGAGTCAAGTTGAACTTGATATGAATCACCCTGAACCAGAAATGAGTCACCTTGAGCCTGAATTGAATCACCCTAAGCCAAAAATGAGTCACCTTGAGCCTAAACTAAATCACCCTAAGCCTGAAATGAATAACTCTGAGCCTCAAATCAATCACCTTGAGCTTGATATGAATAACCCTAAGCCTCAAATCAATATACCCTGAGCCTGATATGAATAACCCTAAGCCTAAAATGGATAACCCTGAGTTTCAAATAAATCACCCTGAGCCTGATATGAATAACCCTGAGCCTAAAATGGATAATCCTGAGCCTCAAATCAATCACCCTGAGCCTGATATGAGTCAACATGAGCCTCAAACCAATCACCCTGAGCCTGATATGAGTCATAATTGCACTGTATATCTACATGAGGTTGAAGATGAGGGATGCAATGCAGAACCTGTGTAAGTGAAGATGATCTCATTGATAGTGATGATGAGCTTGTACAAGTTAGGGTTGCTAAGTTGAATGTTAGGAAAAAAAAGAAGAGAGATTATAGAGATATTGATCTTGTCAGGATACCCCAACAAGATACAACACCAGCAGGTGACCCAGTTGAGCCTACAGAAGTTGAGCCTACATCAAATGATCTCATTGAACACTTCCACCGACCTCTTCGTAAATTTGTCATCAATCCACGCATAGAAACCACAGTCATGGATTGCATCCTATAAGAAGGAGAAGAAACATAGAAATAACATAAAAGTAAAACTAGGGTTTTTATGAAGCAAAAAATTAAAAATTAGGGTTTATGTGCAAATAAAAAAATTATGGCGAAATTATTTACCATATATTTAGGGCGTCGAATGAATCTGTGTCCTGGGTTTTTTTTTCAATCCCATATGTCAGTAGGGAAACCCTAAGGTTACACCCACAAGTTCTTTTTCAATAGGATGCAACCCAATCTTGTCCTGATGATGAAGACGAGCCTTCTAACCTTGATATCTCGTACCTACTCACTGACATTGTTGATTCAAGGTTGAATCAAAGGAAAAGAGATGAAGATGAAGAACAGCTGCGAAGGGAAAGAAAGCTGATATCAGAGAAGATGATGAAGTGAAGTCTCTAGTCCAATTCGTTTAGCCTGGTGACCATTAAAGGGTATAATACTTCAAAAGGGTATAATTGGCAATATTAAAGGGCAACATAGAGATTTGACTCAAAGTTAACGTCTGAGTCTAATGCCTGTAAAAAATTGGGCACAATTGCAAGATAACGATAGTACAGTGATCAGAATAATATTTTTGAAGTTGTGGTGACTGGATTGCAACTTTGTGGATAGTTGGGTGGCCCAAATATGAGTTTTGCAATATTAAATCTATGCAAGATAATAATTACACAAGTGCGATAATAAACTCAAGTATACTTTGAAGCAATATTGAAATTCAGTTGATTTGTATAATTCAACTTATTTTTACGTGTATATTAGTTATAGAGCCCATGCTCCGCATGAGTTTAATTTGGTTGATATTAATTGATATATTGTAGAAATATTTTTGAAAAAAATTATCATTATTGAATATAAGCGTTTGTTGACTTAATGTTTGACAAAAGTTAAGTGTTGTCAATATATGCAAATTGATAGTCGTTTATTATAATATTTTGTTTCAGAATAAGTGTTTTTTATTGGTAGTCAATGTATATATTTTTGTTTCTATACATTTTTTAATTTTTTAAGTATCCTTTAATGATTTGGTAAAAAAAAAAAAGTATCCTTTAATGTTATCAAATTGTTGGGTTTATTATTATTATTTTTTCATCTTGTACTTAATAAAGATATTTTAGACATATATTTGAATAATTTCTACAAAATTAAAATTAAAATATCGACTTTAGGACATATTGAAGAAATAACATTTTTCTGAACAAAGGAGAATTATATAAAGATTGAATATAATTATATTTTTTAAAATAATTTTTGAAAATCATTCAATAATTAGAAAAAGTTCAGTTGAATACTATATTTACATATTTTTTATACACTATCAGTATGAAAAAGAAATTTACACAAATATGAAAAAAAAATCGATTTCGATGAAATAATTTAGATTTTTGTTGATATGTATTACATATTATAGACATTATTTTAGGACCTCTTAAATAAAAATATGATACCCATAATTTGACATGGAGATAATAACATTTATAAAAATAAAAATTGGTTGATTATAAATTATTTTTAAAAAATATTTACATATAATATAATTAGTTGAGTTGGTTTAAGGTGTATATTCATATTTAAAAGGGTAGTGTGGATTCAAATCTCATTGAAAACATTATTTTGTTCAAAGTTCTTCTCATATTATAATTAGAAGAATAGTAATACTTATTGTAAAATCTATTATTAGTAGATATAACTATAAGCTAATGACACCTATTATTAGTAGGTACTAGGATATCACCCGTGCGGTGCACGGGCATATATCGATACCAAAAATAAATTTATAAATTAAAAAAATAATTAAAACGTAAAATTATGAATTTGATGTATAAATATTAAACAAATATTTAAAGCCTAAAATTTAAAAAATTTAAATTATTAATACAGAATGACATAAATAAAAAAATTATTACTCCCTCCGTCCCTTAATTGTTGTCTTGTTTGACTCGGCACACGAATTAAGAAAAAATAATTGACTTGATTATTAATATTGGTATAATGTGTAATTTTCTTTGCCCATGTGTATGTGGTCCATAATTAAAGTCGGGGAAAAGTAAGAGTAAAATGATAAAAGTGATCTCCTAAAAAAGAAAGTTTTCAAACAAGACAATTATTCTGGGACGGAAAAAAAAAGAAATGAAGACAATAATTTAGGGACGGAGGGAGTATAAAATTAATAAGTATAATGATAATGAATTAAACAAATAATTAAAATGTAAAGATTGAAAAAATAAATTTAATTATAAGGAAATCACATTAATAAAATATATGTCAGAAAAGATATAGACAATTCAATTAAAAAACAAAAGAAAACAAAAATAACAAAATGTAATTATAATAATCAGGAAAGATAAACTATATGTTAATTAATTAAAATTACTTATCTTATTTTAACTATCAGATGACTAAAATCTTATTCGGTCTGTTATATCTTAACACAATACATATTAGAGTGATACTCTTCTTTGGTCATCCATAGACCATAACAATAAACAATAAAGAATACGAAATACTATTAAAATAAAGGAAAAATTACGGGCCGGTCCCCTTAATACAATTTACAACCGTTTAAGTTCATTTTAAGTGATAAATTAATTATTTGTTTCAAAACTACCCCTATAATAACATATGACATTTTTAAGTGTAATTTGTGCATCGTTATGTGTGCAAAATGTGCATCGTCAATGTAATTTGTAATATATATATATATATATATTATGTATTATGTATTAAATTTTCAATGATTTAATAAACATGTGTATGTTTTAAACTGTTTAATTTTCAATTTATTTGTATTCCCAGTATACTATGATCTTCAAATAAGAAAAAATATATGTATGTGATAGATAATTAATCTATCAAAACAGATATAATACATCCAGAAATTTCCACCAAAATTTTGTGAAAGGGACTCCATAATTTCTCACTTAAGGAGGATTTTGAGTTCATTTAGGTGATGAATCTTGCAATGGTCCAGAAAATGGACAAAGGAGTATTTATACTGTGCGATGAGATTTTTCAGCTGCTCAAGGCGTCTATATTCACTTGTAAACATTTACTATGTAGCCAAAAATTTGTATTTCATTAAAGTTTAATGCAGTTAAATATGAAGAGTTTTTCTTGGACAGTGCACACATGATTTAATCAAATTAAATGGTATGTCTTATTTGTCACGTTTTTTAAGAGGAAAAAAAATAAATTAATCGTATTCAATCAATTGCCATTTTTAGAAATAAGCTTTTGGCAGAATTTTACTATTTTTAGAGTGTTAGAAACTCAGTTGTCATTATATATATATAGATAACTATAGGCTAATGACTTAGAATTACTAGGTATAGCTATAAGATAATGACTTAGAAATGAAGAGTCAAACCTATTATTAGTAGGTATAACTATAAGCTAATGACTTAGAAACGAAAATTCGTCTTAATCCAAAAGTCAAGCATAATTGAGAGTATATATATATACATAGATTTCTTTAAAGTTTATTTTTCATGTCTAATACTAGTATAATATTTTGAAATAATTTTTTATTTAAATTAATATCAAAAATCAGATTTTGGGTCTACAAAATTAAGAGTGTTCACATGTAAAAGGGAATCAAATATTTTTTCATTTTCAAGAAATACTTGTCATCTCTCTTTTAAATTTTCCTAACTTTATTATTGTTAAATCATATTAAAAATGAGAAAACCTATTTTACGAGTGTTTGTGAAAATTTATTTTATTTTGTAGAATATTTGACTTTAAAATTTAGACTCCTTCAACTAAGGGACTAATTATTTTTTAGTAGGTTTTCTAGGACTAATTATTTTTTAGTAAATTTTTGTAAAACCGTCTCACGAAAAGGATTCTAAATTTGTAAGACGATGCATGCCCCACTCTTCGGGGAGATCCGTCACAAGAGAATACCCAAGATGGTTTTATTTTTTTATTATTTTGTAGAGAGATAATTTTTATTGCTAGTTTTAAAATTTCTCCTTCAATCGTCGCCGTCTGATTGAACTCTTTCTAGTACTCATCGACGGCCAATACCCACCCAATTCCCCTCCCAAATCAGTACGCAAAACTCCCAAACATTAACGCGAACCGACTTGAACACCAAGTTTCGAACGGAAAATGATTTCAGTTCGTTCGGGAAAGGAATCCATTAACGCTTGCAACGATTCACTAGTGTAGTATTTTCTGGAAGAAACGATGTTGTTGCGTTCAGGTTTACGATCAATCGTCGCCACCGCAAGGAAAACTTCTAGGCCCTCGACATTTTCCTGCTTTTCGTCATCTTTGCCGTCAAAAATTGACGTTTTAGCTGCCGGTGCCGCTGCCGATGTTGCTGCGGAGGATCTATTGTTGGAGGAAGAGCCTTCCTCGGCTGTGACGAGTGAGACAGTACCAAAACTTCTACAGCCACGTGTTGTTGTTTATGATGGAGTCTGCCATCTCTGCCACAGAGGTAGTGCATTCATGTATGATCCAAATGTGTGTATCTGTATGTGTGTTATTTGTTGTTGTAATTGTTGAACAAATGTATTGCTATATTTACGTTTTGGTTTCTTAAATTCAGCTAAATACTGAAGATTGTATGTTACTGCAAGGCTACTTGAGTTGCAATTTTTAGGTTTTGGAGTTCAATGCCGAACAAAAGTTATTGTAGTAATTGTTAGGAGGATTCTCAAGTTCCCTTTTTTGCATCTTATTTTCATGCATTATGTCATGGAGCTCGGAGATTTGATTGAAATTGACTGTATATCATTTGGATATGTATTATTGCCTTAATTGACAAATAGTTTTTGGTTGAAAAATATTCATGTAGGGAACTTCAAGTAGTTAGGGTGATGATTATTGAGTTGAGTTTATGATTTAATTGATTTGTGTAAGGAGGAAATTCTTGTAGTTGGAATGTGGACAATGTTGCCTATATGACAATTAGTTTCTCAATGATAGGAAAAAGTCAATATATGGAACTTCAAGTACTTGGAACATGTATACATGAGTTGAGTTGAGTTGAGCTTTTGATTTGTCTATGAAAAATGCCAAGGCTGTTGATTGAGTTTGTGATTTGTGTAAGGAAATGCCACTGAGCATCGAGTGACCTCGGGAGTCCTGGTTAAGGATCCTTTTGAGTAGAGTTTAAGTTACACTAGCAGTATTATGGAATTCCAATGTTTGTCCGAAGAATTTCAACATTATAAAATGCCCTTAGGGCACTCGTTTGCATGGTCACATTCATAGCCTTTGAGTGCTTTTTTTGTTGGGGGATTGTGCAAGTGGTACCAGAACTGTCATGTTGAGTGCAAATGTAGGCTATTTTTGTAATGGTAATATTTTATTACCTGAATGGAATGGGAAAGGTACCTGTTTTTTGAAATCCTACATCTTAAACTCTGTAAATGAAAACATACGAAAGAAAGAAAGAAAACTCCTTGTTACAAGAGGGTGTGGCTCTTACCAACCAAGAAATGGAAGCTTGTTTGCAAACATCAAGATTAAGAGGTGAAATGCTACTTCTTCCATCCTTAAATGAGTGTCCATTTTCGTTTATGATCATGAATTAACATGGACACTCGTTTTGGGATGGGGAGTATGATTTATCTGTTTTCACAAACACCGAACAGGGCTAATGGTGTTGTTTCATTTAGAGAACTGTGGAAGTGTAAATGTTCATTTGGTTTGTTAGGTTCCTTCATTGAGGTTGTGAGTTTACATGGTGTTACAGCAGTGGACATGTAATCTTGATTATGTTGTTTATCATTTGATGTGATACCATATTGATTGTTTGACTAGTAAATTGTATCTTCCATCGGAGCTTTTCGTAGGTGTATGGCACAGGCAATTCGTATTACCAAAAGGCAGTAAAGCTGTCCACTAACCATAACTAAGCCTTTTTATTGTTATGTTTTTCTTTCTGAAGGGCTTGGGTTAATTACACCAAAGGCCTTGTAAAACCATATGGGGCTATTGGCTAGCTTCCGTTATCCATGATGAAGCTTACCATGCCAATAAGTCTCTGACCACATTAACTTTATGTGGAGGGTTGGGGGAGGGGTGTCAGTTACTTGCTTTCTGCATGCCCTTTGCTGCTCTTCACCTTTCTTTTCGTTTACAATTATAATCACGATCTCTCCCCTTGAACCATGTGATTGTTTGGGCCATGAAACTATAAGTTCTTTGCTTGATAGAAGATGATGGAAAATCAATGGTTGTAATACTATTTGGTGGATCACTTTTGTGATTCGTGAATTACTTCCTAGTTTCTTCCGGCTTTACTTTTCCTGTCAAGAAGTTAGAGGATTCATATAATATATTATGCTAAATTACCTCCCTTTTTCTTCCTACATAGATAACTTTTTCCCATCACCTTGCATTACCAGAAGAATTGGGTCTTTTAACAGCATCTTATTTTTACAGGGGTGAAGTGGGTGATTGAAGCAGACAAGCACAAGAAAATTAAGTTCTGTTGTCTTCAGTCTAAGGCTGCTGAACCATACATGAGAGTTTCTGGTCTTGACCGCGAGGATGTTCTTCATCGCTTTCTGTTCATTGAAGGTCCAGGCCTCTACCACCAAGGATCCACTGGTTAGTACGTTTCTCTCCCTAGTTGTGCATTTATAAATTATATACTGTTTGGGTCCAAACTCCTGCCAAGATGAAGAATAAGAGGAGCTAATAAAGGGTTAAAAGCTGACCACTTCATGCCAGTTGACTCAACTTATGCTCCTGTGGACCCGGTTGTCCGTGGCCCTTGGTGATATTTCAATTTCTTAGATAAATATGAATAAAGGACTTAGTCTGCAATGTGGTTGCCGAAGAGTAGAGGCATTCCAGGATTTTAATTTTGATATGCGTCTCTATAATTGCTAATTTTTGTAGGATGAGAAATGATATAGGATCCTGATGGGATTTTTTGATGGTTGCAGCTGTAAAAGGGTATTCGGAAAATGCCATTGAGTTTGTGAATAACTCTATTGTTTTGTTTTTTAATGGGAGTAGTGGTGTCTTTTTGAAAGAAAGTTCCAAGATCTTCTTTAGGGAGGCAGTGGTGCCTCCTTAAGTCTGGTTAAGAAGGGTAGATGGACAGTTTTAGGGGTTGTTATTTTACAATTGTATTACCAATGTTTATAAACAAGTTTGTCTTGAAGCTTTGACATCTAAATATGAAGGAAAAGTGGTATGGTTAGTCACTTCCCTTCCCCAGTCCTCCCTCATTATGATTGGCTTGGACAAAATCCTCCAGTTTCTCGTTCTAGCCATTCCTTGGCATTCCTGCTATCAAATGAAGAGAAAATAATTAAAAAAATTTCTCTCATTTTTCTGCGTTTATTTTGTTTTTAGTTTCTTAGCTCGATGAAGATAAACGATAAGAATGAGTGAGGGAGAAGCCTCACAGCCATAACTAGGATCGGAGGTAGGTATCACAGCTATAATGAGATAGATAACAAGTTGAGGTGATGGCATTTGGTTTTACTTTCTTCATGCTCAAAGAAACTAAGTAAAGAATTTTATCAGAGGACTGTATCTTGAAACACAAAGTTTGGTGACTAATTAAATCTCTGAAAGCAAGGAAGACCGAAGACATGCACCTTTGTTTGGTTCAACTCTGTCCCAAAACAAAAAGGAATTTCCCTATAAAAGACTATTTAAAGATGAGATTACTTGAAATTCCTTCCTAGTTTAAACAAAATCATGAAAATCAAAAATGGAAAGGATGTTAGACATTTTCATGCTACTAGAAATTCTTTTAAGTGAACTCTGCGACTTCTTGGCAATGTCTTTAGAATTGTTTTGCTGGAGTTCCAGCAAGATAACAAACATCAGCTTTATTGCTCTATTGGCTCTATTGGCTCATGACTTGAATGGTTTGTACCATCTCACTTCTCTTCTTTTCATAACGGAAGCATGAGGTCATAATCTAGACCATAAGTTTCTGAGTTTATTGGACAGACTCATCAGGTACTATAATTACTGTACTTGAAATTTTTGATGTGGTAGGTTAAGGTAAGAAAGAAAATGCATGCGAGAAATGGGCAAAGGCAGTCCATAAGGTGGTTTACCAGGGAACTTACAGAATCGCATTGATTCATACAATTAGAACTTGAATAGCTCATTATTGACCAAGGATGAGCAGGCGGAAATTTCTAAAATTTAATCATGACCGTGTCTTATGAAATTTCAGTACCCTATACAAATTTCTTGCAGATTTAAATTTTTAGAAAAGAGGGCTGTTAGTTCAATAAGGAAAAAGGAAGGATTCATGTGGGCTGTGGGCAGCAGAGGGGATAATTTCTCTTTTGCTTTCGTTTTGACATGGGCAATTCTTAAAAGTATAGATTTCTTGTTCTTTGTTTTCATCCTGAAAGTTCTTTCTTAAATGAATTGAGGCATCCGAACTTGCAACTGAATTTCACAAGGTTGATGAGGGACTAATCAAGGACGCATTTTGGGTAACAGGGGAATGTTTACTAATAAGATACAGAGGCACTTTGTTAACTAGACAATGATATAATCTTTAATGGTTAAACTGGTATAGCTAGTTTGATGATGGAATTTTGTGACAGTTTTATAAGTCAAACTAGCTCAAAAGGCTCAACTGGACTTGCCTTGTTTATTTGCAATAATCCTAGTTATGATTTGACGAATTTAAATACTGTCAAGGTACTAATGTCTTTTTCTAGGCTTTAATTGACCAGAATTTTGTGTGCTTGGCCATGCCTTTGATAAGTTTTCTGTTCTTTTGCTTCTGCAGCTGCTCTGAAGGTACTGTCTTACTTGCCATTACCTTACTCTGCATTGAGCACTCTCATGATTGTCCCAACTCCTCTAAGGGATGCTGCATATGACTATATTGCAAAGCGGCGTTATGACTGGTTTGGAAAGGAAGAGAATTGCTTAGTCCTAAAGGAAAAAGAGTTGCTTGAGCGTTTCATTGATAGGGATGAAATAATGGGCAACAGAAGACCAGATCCCTGAGTTCTGTTTTAGTATGCCACTATATCTTGCTTACCATGTCTGTGCAGGAAGTTCGAATGTGAAGTTGGAAATGTTAAGTAGTATTTAGTAGGGTTTCTATTTGTTGAATATATAATTTGAGCAAGCGTAAAACTAAATTTTGTAAGGTGTTCTGACTTCCTTGCTCAGTCAGTGTAGAATGGAATACAGTTACTTTTCTGAAATCGTTTCACCCATGTCTTGGGGGCAAATAGCTAAATTGATTGAACGCTAGCTATAATTGATCGAGTGTGGTTTATAATGGCATTGTGTTTCATTTCTTCCTTGGAGTGTCAGGCAGTGTTCTCTGACCATAGTGGAAGTCTCGAGCACTATCTTTTCCTTATGTTTGGTTTGTGGTTTTTACAAGGAAAGAGTTGGCTAAAAGAAAATCCAGAATCGAATTTTGTGTTTGGCATAAAAAAACATGGAAGAAATTGATATGTTAAAACTTCCATTTGCATGGAAACTAGAAAATGCAACGTGAATTGCTTACCATTTTCATTCATATCCTCAACAAAGTCAAGGAATGTTGCAAATGAACTACAGGAAGAAAGTAAAACGTAAAAATACAATTAAAAAAATAATTTCTGTTTCGATCAAAATTCAGTAGTACATGCAATTTCCTAGAAGAGACATTGGAGCCATATCTTTGGCTAACTAATATTATGGAAAATGAAAATTGGCAACACTTAACATTTACTCGCAACCAATTTACTTCAACTCGAAGAGCGAGCTTGCACAACAAACATTGAAAAACTGCTGGACAAGTACAAGCGTAGTTCAGAACTCGGAAGCTGGAGCTTGTACATAATTGAGATATCATTCTGCCAAGTTACACTATTTGCTAGTCCATTCTTTCCAGTCCTTGTCAACATGATTTTGTGTTGCGCCCATTTAATTGCTACACGAGCAGCTTGAGGTGCGCCAGGAAGGCCCCCCTCTTCATTCAGAGCATCTGCCGTGTCTGCAAACGGTTGGTCCAAGAGAGTCCCCGGGCCGCCCGCCATACTCCGTATGCAAGAAAGTTGAGAAGATCTTTCCAAAATATGGTCACAGGTAACATAATTCAGCATATACACACGACTAGCAAGCAAATGAAATCAATGATGAATCCACAAATAGTAAGCTAGCCATAAAAGTCATCACAGACCAGCAAACTGATTCAGAGACTTTCAATGAGACTGTTTCAATGTATGGAATTATAAACAATTCGAAGAGGAAACTCGGTCGATAGTTCTCTTCTGGGAATAACAAGAAATGTTTAACAACCTTAGTCTACCGGTTAGACAAGCCCAAACCGGTTCCGGTTCGGAACCAATGGTTTCACAAACCGGGATAAGGCAAACCGGAACCGAACCGTGGATGGCCGGTTCCGGTTCCTATTTCGGTTTCCCGGTTTTCAATTTTTTGAATTTTTTAAGCATTTTTTTTTATTTTGAATTTTTAAAATCTATTATAAAGTGTAAAAAATGTTATAATATGTTACTAATTATCAAATACAAACTAAAAAAAAAAACTTAGGGTGTGTTAGGCATCATGATATAGTAGATTGATTTTTACATTCAAAATTTACTATGCTAGACTCCTTCAGCCTTTCATCACGCCTCCTCCACCCTTTCATCAAGTCTCCTCCGGTCTTTCATCAAATCTAATGTCCAAGGAGGTCAAAGTAGGTGCAGGCGTGCAACATGTAGAAGCAGATTTCAAAATTTAAAGTTTCAAATGTTTAAAATTTGAATTTGGCGGTTTTTGAACGGTTTTTTGATGGTTTGGAACTAGCGGTTTGGAACCGATGGTTCACGGTTCCTAAGAAATGCAAATTGGAACCGAACCGTCCCAATCTGATTTCGGTTCATTAAGGTTCACGGTTTGGGTGGTTTCAAAACCGGTTCGGTTTCGATTTTTGGAACCGAATGGACGTGTCTACTGCAAGTCTGCTATTGGCTCTCATTAGTACACTATGAAAAAGGGAACGCATTAAGCATGAAGCAAATCTCACAAATTTTAATTCCTTTGTTGATTTGATTGAAGATTGTGATAGGTAAGAAAGAAGATCTTAGCCTAACTCGAACAATCTCACCCATGAAGATTGAAAAGGTACTTTTACAACAAAAGTGTCTTTCAAGTTATAAGATTGGAACCATATATTCTTCCCAACTAATAGAGCTACTCGTAATTATTACCACTATTATTTCCACAAGTGCAAGGTTTAATCTGTTGGAGACCGAAGTCTTCACTTAATCACAATCACGTTGGTGACAACTTGAATTTGCACACAATATATTATGGAGAATGCTTCACTCTTTCTGCTTTTATTCAAAAACTCATAGATGGCCTTTATAAGCCTTACAACAACGAAAGGAAAAATGCAGATAACAACCAAGTAAACCACTTGCTAAAAATGTGGAGGGTAGTTAAGGAAATATTCAAACATAAGCAAGCCACTATCCTAAATAAAAAGGATTATTAAAAAAGAACAATCTAAACAGAATTGACTAAGCAATATCCCTAAACTGAACACACCTTGCATTCAGTTTAAACTTGGCATCTCACACTTTCCTAGCATTCCGCGAAGCTTCTCAAAAGATTCTTAACTTCAGTGGCTTCGTCATGATATCTGCAACTTGAGTATGCGAACCACAATGAACTAACTCGACAACTCCTTCCCTTTGTGAGGTCTCTAAGGAAATGAAACCGTATATCTATATGTTTGCTCCTTCCGTGCAACGTCTGATAACTTTATGATTAAGCTGTTGTCACAATATATAATTGTACCCTCTTTCTGTTCATGGCCAAGTTTTTCCAGAACTCTACGCATCCACACAACTTGACAAGCACAAGCTGCAGCAGAGATAAACTCGGCCTCTGTGGTCGATAAGGTGACAACAGGTTACTTTTTGAAAGACTGATACTGCACCACTACTAAACATGAAAGCTTATCCCGATGTACTTCTACGATCATCCAAGTCTTCGACATAATCACTGTCGGCGTATGCTTCCAGTTTCTCACTCCCATTCCTCTTATACATAGCTCCGAAATCCACAGTCCCTTTAATGTAACGAAACACCCTCTTTATCACGTCCATATGCTGCTTCAAGGTCCCAAAAATCTACTCTCCAAACCTATTACATACATAAGATCTGGTCGAGTTGCAGCTAGATAGATTAAGCAGCCCACCATTTGTTTATAGAGACATGCGGACCGCTTTTTCACCGAAATCATCTTTGATCAACTTGACTCTAGGAACAATGGGATTTCGAATTGATTTACATTTCTCCATTTTAAATCTTTCCAAAATCTCCTTTGCATACTTCCTTTGCACATAAATATCCCTTCCCTGTTTTGAGACACTTCAACTCCAAGAAAATAACGCATCTCCCCCAAATCACTCATGTCAAACTCAAGCTTCTCTTTTAAAAGCTTCAAACATATTCATATCACTCCCAGTAAAGATTAAATCATCAACATACAAGCTTACGATAAGTAAATTACCTCCTTCCCCAGCTTTCACGAACAAAGTGGGCTCATATGGACATCTCTCAAACCCTGTCTTGACAAAATAGGCTTCAATGGGACTATATCACGCACAGGGACTTTGCTTGAGGCCGTACAAGGCCTTCTTTAGCTTGTATACTTTTCCTTTATCGCATTTCTTTACATACCCTGTGGTTGATCCATATAAACTGTCTCATTGAGCTCTCCATGAAGGAACGCACTCTTTACGTTAAGTTGATACACCTTTCATCCCTTTTGTGCAGCAAGAGCAATCACCATTCGAATGGTATCCCACCTCGCCACTGGAACAAAGACTTCAGTGTAATCTATCCCATACTCTTGAGCATACCCCTTTGCAACAAGACGTGTATTGCATTTTTCTATGTTACCTTTCTTATTCAACTTAGTCTTGTATATCTATTTAACTCCAATTGTCTTGGCTCCATCTGGCAAATCACATAGCTCCCAAGTACCATTCTTTTCAATTGACTGAATTTCTTGATCCATTGCTACTCTCCACTTATCTTCCCTACAAGCTTCATCGAAACTTGTCGGATCAGTCACAGAAGTAAACATCACCATGCAGTCTTTCTTCTTGATCTGATAAACCTAAACCCTTTCCACTGACATAATCTTCCAAGTAGGCTAGTGTTCTTATTATTCTTCTTTCCTCTCGAACCTCTGCTTCTTCTGTTGGTTCATTTGAGGAGGAACTACTTTCTTCATTACTATTTTTTTCCTCTTCAACACCTTGCCCTTCGTCATTTACTACTTTATCGTCATTCAATCTTAAAGTATCTAATTCTAGTGCCTCTGTATCTTTGCCTCACTCCCAACTCTCATCCTCTTCAAAGACCACATCCCTACTGTTAATAATGTGTTCTCCAACTGGATCATACAACCGGTAAGCCTTGGATTCTTCACTCATCCCAAACATCACACACTTGACACTCTTATTGTCGAGTTTCTTCCTCTTTGGTTCTGGTATGTGTGCGTGTGCAATACAACCAAAAACACGAAAATGGTGCACAACTGAATTCACTCCACACCATGCTTCTTCAGGGGTGACATTTCTTGTAGCCAATGTTGGACTTCGATTGAGAATATGAACTGTCCAATTAACTGCTTCAGGCCAAAATACCTTAGGAACTCCTTTTCCAGTCAACATACTCCTAACCATGTTCATGATGGTTTGATTTTTCCTCTCTGCCACCCCATTTTGTTGCGGTGTATATGCTATAGTCAATTGTCTACGAATACCATTAGTACTGCAAAAATCTTTAAACTGTTGTGAATTATACTCACCACCCCTATGAGTTCGTAAGCATTGAATGTATGAACCAGTTTCCTTTTCAATTAAGGCTTTAAAATTCTTGAACGCAGCGAGGGCTTGTGATTTCTCAACCAAGTAATAAACCCAATACTTTCGACTGAAATCATCGAAGTAAAGTGCCGAACAAATCCCGACCCAGACATACGTAAATGCATGAAAAAAAATCGAAGTGAAGTGAAAAATTTGAAGTATAATGAAGTTAAGGTAGGAAAGAATTGAAGTGAGTAGAGGAGATTGTCCCTTGGCAATGACGTATAATCCCTGACAATGGCGTATGGAACTGGATGAGGGTGCATTGATAAATTGTTAGGTGGTGTATTTAGAGGTTTAGGAAATGTCTTAATATAAGGGTGAGTGTATTTAGTAGGAAAAAGGTATTTATGTCTAACAATATAATGAAATTTTTATAATTTAATTGGGGGTGTATTAATAGAAAAAGGTGGTGGTAATAGCGCCACTCAAAGAACAATCTAAACAGAATTAACTAAGCAATATTAAAACTAAACTAACTTGATGAGCAGACCCAACAGTTGGATTGTGATTTGTGATAAAAGGTGTGAATTGATTTTGCCTTTATTATGACCGATTGAGCCAAATAAACCATAGATTCCAATTGGCTTCTATTCAATGAATCCCAAGCAAACAAAATTCTCAAATTGAAATTAAAATATTAATTAAAAAAAAAAACTCTCACTTCTGGATTTCTGGATTTATAGTTCATTTTGAGGGGGTTGTGAGTGAATCATGCAATCGAAATACTGTAATGCATCGTTGAGATTTATATTTCTTGATTACAACAGTTCGTTTTGAGTAAAACTTCAAGTGGGGATTGGGTTTGAGTGTTAGGTGATTTGATAGATTCAGCGAATAGAGATGACAATTAAAATTCGATTTGTTAAATTTGATTCGTTAAGAATTGGATTCAATTCACAATTGTGTAATCGGATTAGGGGTGTAAGTCCGAACCGCCGAACCGCTAAATCGAATCGAATCGAACCGAATCGGCCGGTTCGGTTCGGTTTTGGGTTAGGACGGTTCGGTTTAGGTTTGAAATTTTATAAAGAGCGGTTCGGTTCGGTTCGGTTTGCGGTTTTGGTGCCAAACCGAACCAAACCGAATCGAATCGAACCACCACTATTTAAGTTTTATTTTTCTATTTTTATATATGTATATTATTTAGTAATTAGTAATTGAATTTAATAAGAAAATTATTGTTGTTTGCCTACATTTTGATTGAATTATTGTAATTTTAAAGTTAATTTTTTGACTTTTAATTATTTAATTTATGTTAAAAGTATTTTTTGATATTTAAAAGTATTTTCTTTTTAAAATATTTAAATAATTAAACCGTGGAACCGAACTAAACCGAACCAAACCGATCGGTTTGGTTCGGTTGAAGTTGTGGCGGTTCGGTTCGGTTTGAAATATGTGAAACCGTTAGGGGGTGGTTCGGTTTGCGGTTTTGGCTCAAACCGAACCAAACCGAACCACCTTCACCCCTAAATCGGATCATATAATGGTTGCTTGTAAACAACGTTGAAATTGACCGGGCGGGGGCTTCAATAAATTTAGGGCTTTTGAGTAGAGGGAGAGTCAATAAATTTCTTTCAAATCGTTCCCCTGTGCCGCAACAGTTGCAACATTCTCGATGTCATTCTCACATGTTCAAATCCATTCAATACAAGCAACAGTTAACCAAGACAGTCATTTGAGTCTCAATTATTTGCTAGAGATGGCAGCAGATCTCCTGTGAGATCGTCTGTATAATTCATTAATCATGTGCTCCGTAGAGTTACATTTAATTAAGAGCAGATTTTCTGTGAGACCGCCTTACGGATTTTAATTCATAACACAAAGCCTCACTTTACCCACCAACACACGGTATATCAGCGAGAGAACGTTTTACAAGAATATTCGTATGACGATTTTTTTTAAAATTTTTGTCAATAATTAAAAAAAGTTAAAAGGAAGATAAGAAACCATTGATTGTAGACAACCTCAAAGTCCCTTTCTATATGGACATTATTAACAGGTAGGGACGATAGTGGTGGGGGAGCGAAAAGGACTACCACAAAATGAGCATGTGACTAATAAAACCATCTTCCCCAAAATCACACTCCTATAAACTAACTCAAATCTAAAAACATTAATACTAGGTTTTAGTATATTATACTACTTTCTTTTCAACTAAAGAGTTTTTTTTTTTTAAATTAACATGTGACTAAATCAAATTAAAATTTAACATACTTTAATATGTTTTTGGTTATAAAATCTCATTCACTAAAAACTACATTAAGAATACTATAAATTATAATTTTTATGACTTTATAAAAATAAATAAATTTATGTAAATCGTTGGTTAAACTTTAATTAAATTGACCCTAAAAAGTTAAAAGTTAACTCATCGGATGGAGTCTTATAGTAGCAGAAGGACGGGATAGCTCAAATATTATATATTTGATTTTATAGTTTACTATTTCATAAAAATGTCTGAAAATACAACTAAAAAGTCAGTTGAAATATTAGGATAGCATAATACAATAGTAACTTAAGCTCGATTAATGGTAACAAAAAAGTGTTTCACTCAACTAACTCTAATATTTTTTATTTTATTTAAGCTCAATTAATGATAACAAAAAGTGTTTAACTCAACTAACTCCAAATAAATTTTGATTTAAGGTCGATTAAATAACTCCAAACAGAATTTGATATAACAGATTAAATATTTAATTTGCTCGCCGTTTAATTTCGATTTAGGGATAACGATGCAACATATTAAATATGAAAGATAAATTTCGTAGATAAAGCATGATTTTAATATGAGTCTCCCCATGTTAAAGAAAAACTATATACTCCCTCCATTCTCAAATATTATTTTGATTTGTTTCAAAAAATAGACACAGTTCTAAATTTTAACACGTGTATATTTTTACTTTTATTTTTCAAAAACATGATACTTCCCGTATGTATCATACAAACAGATTTAGCACAAATTTAAGAATTATATATGAAGCAAAAATACAATAATAAATAGCTTATTTGGGACAAATTAATAGAAAATATTAATTAAAACCATTTTATTAAGAATTGTTTTTTCTTAATAAGTGATATGAACAACGACTTCAAACAATCAACCGAATCCCTATAAATTATTATAAAACACATCTGAAGATACTAAAATATCCTGCCTCCACGTGGCACAAGCAGGACAAATGGCCGTGCTTAGCTAGAGCTCGGAAGACAGCCCATTTCGATCCCGAGCTTTGATTACAGTTCGGATCCCAGGTACGTATACCTGCCATCTTGTCTCGACCTCCCCGAGGATCTCGAGGTGGCTAGAAGATGCTTTCCAGTCGAACCTGAGAGCCCGTGAAATCCCAGACCCGGGCTACAACACTAAGACCCCCCGAGGTCTCCATCCCGGGAATTGAAGATAGTCAACGAAAGCTGCCGCATTTAAGGCGTACCTGCTATTACGTCATCCCGGGGCCACAAACCAGCTTCTCATTGGTTGAAAGAGTGACTTGCTCCCTAAGTAAAGCTGCTTCTAGAAGATCTGCATATCTTCCAGCGAAGTTCTATCTTCTACATTAATGCAGGTCACTTCTCCTTTAAAGCTCATCAATGCAGATTGCGGCTGCCATAAATGGGCATGTGACCACCTGTCCTCAGTTGACACCTGGCAGGCCCACCTGTTCCAAACCAGCATTCTTCCAGTATAAATATAAGGTAATTGCCTTCACTTATGACCTAAGTTCAAATTAAACACACACAACTACCAAGTCTTCAAAGCATTCGGTACATTCACTCTTTAGGAGCAGCTTGAATCCTCACCGAAACCATAAATCTTACCATATACTGATTCTCTCACCGGAGGGCTTTAGCTGGACCAACGTCCAGCTCTCTAACGGTGCTTTCTTTCGTCACAGGTATCTACCGGAGGACAAGTCCCACTAACACTTGTGCCTATTGAGAACTGGGGCATCCTACCAACAATCTAGCTGCATACGTGAATTTCGACAGATCACCAGAACACATTTTGACGTGATCAACATCATTAGATATTCTTCACTTACACCTAATATTCAACCTGTCATGAGTGGTGTTAACAAAATAGGGGCAGGGTCGTATAAATATCGAGTGCAAAACTAATCTAATTTCGTTGAGTTACTATATTTGGATCATGAGATTCATGCTTTTGGATTGAAACTCGAGTAAAATAATTAACGTAATTTTCTTTACCACCTGAGTTTCAAATTGAATCACATTGCTTGTATTTTATGCTCTCAAATATGACAAAATTTTTTTTTAGAAAATATCGTCTTATGAGTAATTTCTGTAAAACGGATCTTGCTGATCCGATTCACCGTATGTTGGTTGGCTGAGCTATGAGAGAGTGGAGTTTCGTCTTACGAATTAGGATTCGTACGTTAGACGGTCTCACAGGAGATATGTTGTCAAAGTTGCGATTATTAGTCACAAACTCACGGTTCAAATTATTATCCAAGGTAAACATAATTAAATATATACGACATGAGGTAAATATAATCAAATATATATGACATGAAGGTAAAAAATTAACAATGAAAGTATATGACTCCATTATTAAAATAGTAAATCTATAAATGTAATGGGAGAGACAAGGAGAGCAACCTGGTGTAAAATGGATATTAGTGGTAGGATTTGAAACTACGAAAAATTATCTGTAATGGAAGTAACACTATATACTACCTACCTTCGTCCCAAAATAAATGATGTTTTAGAGATTTATATACAGATTAAGAAGACTTATAAAAAAACTGATATACACTTATTTAAAAAAATGTTCATATTCTCAATACATTGACGACAAATATTTTTCATTCCAATACAACATTTAATTATAAAGTAAATAATAAAGACAATGTTGGCAAAAATCATATAGCATTATTTATTTTAGGACAAATTTTTTACTGTCTAAATATTATTTATTTTAGTACGGATGTAGTACTTAGTAGCATAGAAATAAATAACCCCCTCCCCCCAACCCCCCACACCAAATAGCACAAACACTTACCAAATAACACAAACACATGCCAAAAAAAACCCAACTTTTAATCATGATAGGTCCTGTCATTGATGTTCCTAAGTCCAGTGGGCTTAAATGGGAACGTTCTTGGGAGATTGAAAATTTTAGGGACTTAGTTTTTTATAAGACATTAATAATTTTCACTTCCAAAATAAATTTTTTTAGAAATTTACACACAAATGAAAGAAGTTTATAAAAATAATGATTTACTCTTATTTAAGTGCAATTATTGTTGATAAGTTGCATGGTTATTTTTCTCTTTCCTCTAAACATTCCTCTTTAGACCATCATATATTTTCTCAAAATTTGAGCAATACATCTTTACTCATCACAGTTTCTCTCTAAAAAAACATTGTTTATTCTCAATGCATCGAAGACAAATGTTTTTCGACAACAGTACATATTTGAGTGTGCTTCTCTTGTCTTTCTCCTTTGTATAAAATTTGATTTTGTTTTTTATTTTTATTTTGTGTGTGTGTGTGTGTTTGATTGTTGTTGTGTTTAATTCTTGGTTGTGTTTGATGGGTGTTTTCTCTTACTCTTGATGATCTTCTAGCTGGCGAAAACTTAGTAAAATGATCACCTTAATTAATTATTACTCCGTACGTAATTGGTGATGATTAATGTTTATATAGGTGAGAGAGATGTTATTTGTATGGGTAAGAATTATATGCTATCCACCTGTGGATGACATAATATTTGAAAGTTAATTATTAAGTGAAAAATCGTCTAAAATAGAATAATGAACTATTTCTTTTGTTAGATGTATAGGTAGTAAAAATTTGAAATATATTTAAAAAATTAAAATGAGCTTTTTGAGTAAAACTGAGAAAGAATTATCTTGCAGAATTTTTCTCAACTAACTCATTTTAATTAATTTCTACAACTATCAAACTATGAGAATTCAAGTACGTAGTAATTTCAAAAGTAGGAAATACAGAGCCTCAGCCTCTATGGTTTAGGTAGGGTTGGGTGACCTATATATGATAATATAAATCTCCTTTACACACTGAAAACCATGCATACACAGCAACAACCAAAATGGGCCACCCTTAGCAAGAATTTTGTGTCCCATTCTCCATAAACTAGACTACTTTTTCCCTCCATTAGGTCATTCATTAATCCCTATATTCTGCGATCCTTATTCTTTCTACATAGGATAGGATAGTATTCAACCACATTTTTTTAACTTTAGCCGCCCGCCCACACTAAGAAAATAAAATAGAGAAATACTCTTTCTTTCTTACCTATAAAATTTTTGTCTGTTAAGACAGAATCTGTTATATATATATATATATATATATATATATATATATATATTTGACGAACAAGACAGATGTATTTTGATTCCTATGTTTTTTTTATTCTTTGTTCCATGTTATGCTTTTTTTTTTTGGGTAGTAATTAAAGATTAAAGAATTAATTAAAAGATGAAAAAGGTCCCACTTAATTTGTATTGATTGATTGATGAAAGAAATTGCAGGACATTTTTCATCCCTTAAATTAATCTTTTTTGTCGACGACGACTAAGAAAATTGGAGTTAATTGAACTATTTCGATTTATTTCCTTACAAATTAAGTAGTTTCCATTTTCCATCCCTTAAATTAATTTTTTTTGTCGACGAGACTAAGACAATTGGAGTTAAGTGAAATATTTTGATTTATTCCCTTCGTTCCACTCAAAGAGTTCATATTTGAAACCACTTAATTTGTATTGATTGATGAAAGAAATTGCAGGACATTTTCCATCCCTTAAATTAATCATTTTTGTCGATGAAACTAAGAAAATTCGAGTTAAGTGACATACTCCGATTTACTCCATTCGTTTTACTCAAAGAGTCCATATAAGTATCATTAGGGTTAGTCATAATTGTAAAAATGCTTGAGCAAAATCAAGATGTTATATCACATAGGAAGGGTAATGTTCCCAAAACTATGTGACAAAGTATGTAATTGATTAGAAATCATATATATCATTTAATTGTTGGTCGACGGACGGATCAATCAGTCATGCAACTTCCCACGTAAATTAGAAAGAAAAGTTGGATCTCTATATGCAACTTCCCACGTAAATTAGAAAGAAAAGTTGGATCTCTATCCTTGTTCTTGTGGGAAATGGTATTAGCACATCATTTATTCCTCCAAGACACCGCACTAGATCTACATTCTAGGAGACATTATGTATAGTTAAATGACAAATCACAAAGAGTGTTTTGATTGCAAGATAGATTACTAAAACCATTTATTTATTTATTTTTGCATTTCTTTTCCTCTCGAATTGTAATTCTCCTTCGTAATTTAGTGGTCACCAAGATACCAAATGAGATGTTATATAATTTTGTGCATAAAATTTAGTGTATATTTGGTGGCTCTGACATTATTCCTTTTCTTTTCCCAAAGAGAGCTCAAACTGTTACCAAGCATCAAGTAATTAATTCACTAAAGTTTTCTATTCTCTTGTTGACAATTTATGAGGAATAACTTCTCATGAAACCCCTAGTCTTATGAACTATCATCATCCGATTCGAAGGAGGTGAAATGAGCGAAGATGTAGACAAAGTTAGGTCCTAACACTACTTGCGCACATACCTAACCGACAAACCAAGAGAAAGAAGAAGAAAAAGAAAAAAAATAGAACGTTCATGTCTATTTTTTAACCCTATTTTTCTGTCCTAAGGAAACGTAAAAAGTAATCAAACCTAATACTTTACAATTTACAAAGTACTAGCTCTATCAGTCAGTTAACCCTTTAGAACATTCATTTCCTAACTCCTTCCTACTCTCTTCATTCACTTTGACTGAAAAAGATTGAATTCCGAAATGTGAAATTTAAAGAAATCATGTTCCAAAGAGGGAGGTCATTATCTCCTTCCGGGCCACATTCCCTACTTTAACCAAACAACACACTTAATAAAGTGCTCATGCATGGACCAAACCCCAAAAATTAAAATAGAGCCATTACCTTACCTTAAGGTTGACAGCAAATTACCCATATATAAAATTACATAAAGAGAATCAATTAACATAATTTGTTAATTTGAGTAAAAATCAAGTTATTAAAAAAAAAAAAAACACTAATGTAATGAAATGAAAATGAAAGAAAATGACACCACACCCTCCACCCACATGGGCCTCCCCACCTTTGACTTTTCTACCCCCAATAACAATTATTGTTTCCTCAATATTTTATATTCCAATATAATAATTTAAATCAATAATCATACAACTTGTTATCAATATTGTAATTTTGCTATCTTTCCACCTTCGCTTCTTATTCTTTTTTTAGCAAAATTTACAAATATCCACGTATGCAAAATTAAATATTTAAAAAAAAAAAAAAGCTAGAGAAGTACTTAACGGCGTTAACTGGATCAAACATTGACACTGCACTTCTGAGATAACTGGTACTTAACGGCGCTGCCGACAATGATGCCTGTGTTACGATTCCCAAATGGTATAGACGCTTTACATGTAACATGAAGATGGTACCTCCCAGAAATGAAGCTTCCAACTTTCCATCTCACCCGTCCGTTAATCTTGAACAGCAACGAGATGGCTCCGTTAGCTTGGTCCTGGGTTAAAGAGACGCCGTTGTAAGGGGCTACCGGGACGTTGGTTCCGAAAACAAACGGGGAATAAACGGTGGTGTCTTTGTGACCTTGGTAACCGGTAGGTAACTGGGTGGAGTAAGTGATTTGTTGGTCGTGGTAAGTGGCGTAGATGTCGAGTTTGTCGTAGTATATGCCGATTTTGTCGTTGGGGTTACGGGAGGAGACGGTGACTTGGAAGTTGGAGGAGAGGAGGATGGGGGCGGTGACGTTGAAGTTGTAAACGGTGGCGTCTTGGAGGACAAAGCGAGGCTTTTTGGGCTGGAGGACAGCCCAGATGATTAGGAAGACTAGAAGGACGACAAAGCTGAAGATAAGGAAGCCGGCGATTAGGCGGCCAAGGAACCTACGTCGATTGCTCTTGTGGTGGTGGCACTCTTTCCCTCCCATGGTGGTGGTGTGGTGGTGGTGTTGGCCGTTGGGAGAGGTTTTGAGTTGGAGAGAGAAGTGAGAAGGGGGTGTGGTGTTGTGGGAGTAGATAAAATATATAGAGAGAACTTTTAGTGATTGCTCTACTTGTTAGAGTCTCGCTCCCCTTCTATTAGTACCAAGATGTAGGGTCATTGGCGATTTAACGTAGATTTAAGTTATAAAAAAAAAAAAACTTTTATTTTTAAGTTTGCCTTCCCACAAACACCTGGCCAGTTGTTACTATATGTATGTATATCGTGTTACTTATTGTGGTTCATGATAAAAAGCTATGGGTGAATTGTGAAGCAGCAGGTATGCAACTGATAAATTTTCATTTATAAAGGTTAGTTTAAGTGATCGTTGAGTTTTATTTCGTTATCAATCGTTGAGTTTGATTTCGTTAAATTACGGTGTGCACAAACTAGTCTCAAAAAAAAATACTTTATCAATAATAATAAAAAAAGAACGATGAGTTTCTTCAAATTTTATTATTATTATTCTTTTTGTCCTTTGTGAGTTTTACCTCAGTGAGTGTTCCTTGTAAAACATTTCTGAGGTTAATGTTATACTTTCTTGGATAAGATTTTTTATTCTAAAAAGGTGTTCCATCTCCTATTTTAACTGTTGGATTTTCGCCACATATGCATCAAAAATTACGAGAGAATTAATGTTGTTTATTCTCATGCACATGTGGCAAAGATTCGATGGTTGGAATAAGAGATGAAACATATTTTTGAAATAGAGAATCCTGCATGATACTTCCTCCGTCTTAAGAAATAAGCTTATTTGATAAATCAATTTTTAAATATTATAATATTACTTTTATATATTTTCTAATAATTTCCATTAACATGACATTTTTTTTGTGATTTATAATAAAAATATTATTTTGTAAAGAAAAAGTAAAAAATAAAGTAAGTTAATAGGTCAAAATTTAGAAATCAAAATTTTTTTTTTTGGAAGAAATGAAAATAGATAATGAGATGATTTTTTTAAGATAGAGAAGTCTATATATAGTATGGTTTTGAAAAAACTGTGCTGCTTATTGTCTTTTTTCTTTTCATTTATTTTTATTTTTTACTTGATTTTTTTTGTTTTTGTAGAATTAATATGTGATAAAAATTTAGAAAAGACCGTTTTACGGGTATTTTCTGTCAGACGGATCTATCAGACCCAATCTACTGTATGTTGAAAAGCTGAGCAGTGAAACAGTGGGACTCCGATTTCACAGGAGACCTACTCTTAATCTTGTGAGTTGTAAGAGACGATTAGCTTAAAGCTCATTTATCACCTTTAAAGAAATGTTGGAGACAAGAATCATATATATATATAAAGTTACAATTAATTATACTCCCTCTGTCCCTAAGTTATTGTCTTGTTTGATTCGGTACATAGATTAAGAAAAAATAATTGACTTGATTATTAATATTAGTATATTGTGTTGTTTCCTTTAATGCCCATGTAAATGTGGCCCATAATTAAAATAAAAAGAAAAAGTAAAGATAAAATAATAAAAGTAATATTTTTTTAAAAAAATTTCAAACAAAACTATAGAGATGAACGAAAAAGAAAAGAAATACTATAATTTATTTAAGGACTAAGGGAGTACTTGCTATTACACATATCAAAGATTCTAATAGCTTGAAGGTGGACAACTGAAGTAGTTAAATCTATAAAAGAATGAGACGAATAGGATAGCCAGTGTTCATGGCAAAGGCTCACATTAAATTGGTTGAGCGAATTTAAGGGTACGTACCCTCAAATTGGTTGAGCTAATGTGGGTGGGTAATGGATTAAACAAAAATAATTAATAATTTGTGGATTGATTCTGGTTGAATTGCATATTAAGTCTCTATTATTAGGCCACTTTTATTGATATTCTTGGGCCAATATATTTGGTCAAATTTTGGAAAAAAAAAAAGAAAACTATTATTTTGAAGTCTACCTTTTTCTTTTAGAAACCTCACTCAATATCTGGAAGCTCCGGTTCTTAAGGGGTGACCCAATGGTAGAGTTTGAGCTTTACAAAGTGTGTGGTTTCAAACTCGATCCCTTCTCATTTCCCTTTAGGATACAAAAAATAAAATAAAATAAAATAAAAATAAATATGTGGAAGCCCCAAAAAGAAATAAAATTAAAAAAATAAAGAGATTAATTATTTATGGAACATTCTTAGAAGACATTTTAAATAGTAATCAACTATTCTCTCAATCTCAAAATAAGTGTCCCCTGTTAAAGATACACAAGTTTTAAGAAAGTGTTTGACTTTATTTAGTTTTTTTTTAGTGTTCTTTAATTTATTAAGATCGAGTAATGCTACAGCAACAGATTTGGTAGACTGATTTAGTATACATCCAACTTTAAGGTATTGTACAGTACAATTATTTAATTTATCGATAATTAAATTGTACAACACCTTAAAACTAGATGTAAACCAAATTTGTCTATCTACTATTTTATCTCACAAATAAGAATGACACATTAGACATTTGACCTAAAAAAACTTTTTAAAAAGGGAAACGAAACAAATACTCCCTCCGTCTCTTAATTATTGTCTTGTTTAACCCGACACACAGATTAAGAAAAAATAATTAACTTGATTATTAATATTGGTATAATGTATAATTTTCTTTAATCCCTATGTGTATGTGGTTTATAATTAAAGTAGATAAAAAAATAAAGGTAAAATGGTAAAAGTGATGTCCTAAAAAGGAAAATTTTCAAACAAGACAATTATTCTGGGACGAACAAAAGAGAAAAGGAAGACAATAATTTAGGGACGGAGGGAGTACTATTTTAGAGCGTCCCAAAATGAAATAAGAAATAATTATTTTGGGACGGAAGGAGTACATAAATTTATAAGTAAAAACCAAAATAAAAAGTTTTATTACAACTTTCAAGTGAAGCTTGTGTATATAAACACAAATGTTATAAGTTGAGTTCGTATTAAACGAATTTTTATCTACTAAATTCATAACACAATTCATATTATACGATACATATATATTTTTTGTTTAATCCATTACCCACCCACATTTCATCCGTCCAATTTTCTCTCGTTTTCCCCTTTTTTTTTTTTGTTTGGGGGGGGGGTGGTTCGTGTGGGGGAACAATGCAACAAATAAATAACCTTATTCATATGTCATTAACAAATAACAACCTTGTTCTCGAAATTACTAATTTGTTGCATTTGCTATTGGACGGATGATGCACTCAATATATATATATATATATATATATATTATTTATATATATATATATATATATATATATTATTTTTTTCCCAGGATATTTTTATACCACATGGGCACACGCATTTGGTGTGCCCCAACGCAGATATTGCACCTTCATCAGGTAAACATGATCTTGCCGGACATAGGGATTTAAATAAAGAAAAAGAAAAATGAAGTAATGATCATATCAATAACTTAATTAGATTACTTTACATATATATGTTGTGCGCTCAGTTTTCCATCATTGGAATCTTCACTTAAGGTGTGTGCTCAGTATTAATTAGGGAATTTTGTTGTTAGTGTTTGATGTTTCTTTTTTCTGTCAATATTTTTTAGTACACTATGTAATATATTCCCTTCGTTCCATGTGGAGAGTTCACTATACTATTTTGAGATGTTTTATTTAAACAGTCTATTTTAAAAAAATTATGCCAATAATCTCCATAAAACTTTTAATTTTACCCTCCACATGTGGTATTAGCGTATTAACTATGCTAAAATATTTTTGTAATTATGTCAAATTTCAATACTACTTATATATATCTCTTAATTATTAAACTTTTCAAATATGAACTCTTTGGGTGAGACAGAGAGAGTATTTAATATGAATAATATAAAATATTAATGAGATGATGTTGAAAAAAGTGCCGCAGCAAAACAAATTTGAAATTCAAATTGTTCGAGATTACCAGCACTGGCAACCAAACGTTAGTACTGAGAAAAAAATAAATAAAATCAAGAAAAATATGATAAGAGAGAAAACACAATATTTACGTGGTTCAGCCAAGTCCTGCATACATTTATGGAGAGTCACCAATTTCACTAATTAATTGAGAAATACATAATACAAAATTCACTTGTGTTTATACTCAACACATAATTACTTACCACCCGGATAAGCACTTTATACACCCGCTATCAAAAACCTAGTAAAAAAATTATATACTCTCATCCCTCTATTTCTCTCTCCCCTTAATTAGACGATCTCATCTCGGCACCCTGACCTGTAATCAACCATTGCCTATTTTTTTTTATCTCACTCGGCTCTCTTTTTGTGTCACATGTCCCAGACACACAATGACCACCCCATTCACCCTTTTGATTCTTGAGCATAGACCACTCAAGAAGCTAGATTCATTGCTCATGTACATACATCACAGCATACATTACAAGCCCTTGGTACATTCACCGTCAAGTATAAAGTAGAATCCTTAAACATGCACCACTAAGATTATTGTAAATGAGTCATCACTTTTGACTTTTCTCATGGAGGAGTCCGTTACCCAACGAGAGATACAGTTGAAAAATAACATAGTAATAGTAATTTCTTGTGCACTGTTTTTGGAACTGCTAGTTTTATAGTTTCATGCATAATTAAAACATAAGTAGTTAGCTTCATTAGGCATTGGTAGTAAACTGTAATTGTTGAACACATTATTTACTCACCCTAAAAAGAATAGATGCAAATATTTTTTATTACGAAATTTTACATGATCAACGGTCTGCAATACTTAATAGTTAAATACAGTGAGCCTTAGAAATATGTGTTCACACAATAATGTAATAGACTGGTTTCCATGAAAAGTAAAGACTAATAATTACTCTATCCTTCTTTAAATTATTGTCTTCTTTTTCTTTTTTATTTGTACTAAAATAATTATTTTGTTTAAAAAGACATTACTTTTACTATTTTACTTTTACTTTTTCTCCTACTTTAATTATGAGCCACATACACATGTGCATTAAAAAAAATTACACATTATACCAATATTAATAATCAAATCAATAGTTTTTTCTTAATTCGTGTGCCAGGTCAAACACGACAATAATTAAAGGACAGAGGGAGTATTATTATAAATTATTTATCATTAGTATAACAAATGATATTAAGAATGTACATATTACAGTCTTCGTGCTACAAGAAATTAAATGTGTTAGTGAAGATTTTGCCTTTACTTTTTCTTGTTCAAAACAATGATAAGCTACACAATGAGGTTAGCCTTCCCCCTCCCTTCAGAACCCTACATAACACACACAAACAGACCACTGCACACTTCCACGACTCAAAACTACGATTATATATATACATATGTGGACCGATGAAATCTCATCGCAGAAGTAGCAAAAGCTAATCTTTATAGGGCAATTGACACTGCTTATGAACCCTAACCTAGGTGAGGTATTCATAAATAAAAAAAAAAAAGGTAAGGTATTCATGACTGATGAAGTTTTGGATAAAATTAAGTGGAGGCTCAAACCAACTAATTTTGAGAAAAACAGTGGATGAGTTGTGAATTTAGGGGTGAACAGTCACTTGATACAAAGCTAGCTAGTTCTCACCCAAATGCATTTCCACTAAGCCAAATGGTTTGTTTAAATAAATTTTTTTTTTCAAGAAACAAAAATAGGAATAAAATATTTAAGCAGTGTAAATCATATCCTTCTTTAAAATGAAGAATAATTTAAATTAAGATATTACTCACTTTTAAGATTATGTTTGATGTTCATAACGTTTCGCCTTTCCTATCCATTTGTTACAACAATTTTTAATGTCCTCAAATATTTTTGTAATTGTAACCAACTCCAATAATATAAATATATTTCTTAATTATTGTTCCCTCCGTCCCTAAATTATTGACTTTTTTTCCTTTTTTGTCCGTCCCATAATAATTGTCTTGTTTGAAAATTTTCCCTTTTAGAACATCACTTTTACCATTTTACCCTTACTTTTTCTCATACTTTAATTATGGACCACATACACATGGGCATTAAAGGAAATTACACATTATACCAATAGTAATAATCAAGTCGATCAATTGTTTTTCTGAATCTGTGTGCCGAGTCAAACAAGAAAATAATTAAGGGTCGGAGGGAGTAAATTTTTTTTTTTAAATTTAGATGCTTTGAGTGGAAAATAGAGTTGTATTTTATTAATTTGTAAAAGTTTTTGCGACAAAGCACAAAGCCATCATTACTAACTAAAATAGGACAAGAATATTGAAATTAATACAATTTTGCTAAATTTACAACTCATTTTACAATTATTGTTACAACTAAGCTTTAACAAAGGATAAAATTGACTTTCTCCAAAAACAGACTTGATCCTAAAATTGTGGGTATGGAGTCAAGAAAAGGAAGCTTACCTTTTTGTGAGTGGTATCTTAGAAAGAGATTAAAGGTCCAAATTTTGTACTAAAACATCAATCTGACTTCAATTCATCGAGAATTTTTTTTGCGGACTAGAATTCTCTCTATTACTTAATCATTTCTTAATATTCTTCAATATATGAGGGATGGTTGTTAAGTGTCAACTCTACTTGTACGACAATATGGAAGTAAGATTAAAGTAAAAGAATAAGGATATAATATATCTTCTTATTTATCTTGGTTAAAAAGTAAAAAAAAATTTAATTGGTTATATAATAAATATTTATATAGTTTATATTTTTCCTTGATATTTATGAGTGTAAAACCATCGATTAAAGGTAATAAAAAAAAAAGTTGGAGAGTAAAATAATAACTAAAGAATTATAGCTTACAATACAGCACAAGAAGTAGTGAAGGGCAATAAACGTCAACTCTATTTTAACTAAAAGAAGTAAGTTCATCTCAGAATAAAAATCTAAGATTTTTTTTTTCTTTGAAGCAAGGCTAGAACTAATATTTTTGCATCAAAAAATATACTCCCTTCTTTCCCTTAAAAAATCTACTCCCTCCATTCCAAGCAAAGAGTTCACTTTCCTTTTTTATAAGTCAACATGTGATTAAATCAAATCAAAATTTTACATACTTCATTTATGTTGTAATAAATTAAATCTCATTAATTAAAAACCACATTAAAAATGCTATAGATTACAACTTTCATAACTTTGTAAAAACAAATAAATTTATATAAATTATCGGTCAAACTTTAATTAAGTTGACTTAAAAAAGTCAAAAACGAACTCTTTGTCTGGAACGGAGGGAGTATTATTCTTTTTTAGGTATTTTCTTAAATAAGTATTTATTTATTTATATATTTTTTTGAGATGTTACTTTTACTATTTTATCTTTTAGTTAATTGCTAAGATGCCACTTTTACATGATCATTATTAGAAAACATAAACTATATTAATATTAATCATTAAATAAATTATTTGTTCTTGATTTATGTGTCAAATTAAACAAAATTTTTAAACTTTTTTTTTTAAGAACCAAAGGAGTAATTCTTTAAGATGGATTTACATGATTCTTTTCCTTCTGTTAATCGGCTATGGTCTGTTTAACTTTAACCCCAGAAGTGCAGGAAGGTTCTTCATTATGATAAGTTGACCGAAGTCATCCAGTTAAAAAACCAACATGTCGGCAGCAGATCTATTATTATCTTATGCCATTAGCCCATTATCATGTGATGGCTACTGAAACTGATGAGTCCATAATTAAGTCCCAGGGGCAAAATTGACTTTACAATGAATCAGGAGATCCAAAGGGACTAAGCCCTCGTGGCCGCGCCATGAGAGTTGGGTCGTACCCAGGATTTGAGCACGAAGATCCCAACCACGATGACCATTTTCTTTTGACAAACTGTCCGTGTTACATCGTACTTGTTTGTTCCTCTCCTATCAGAATTGGTCATCACTTCCTAATCATCTTGCAGATCAACGCAACAACTCCCAAACAAGGACATCCCCCTATATAAACTCGTCAAGCCTTCTTGGTAAAGGTCATGCACATTCCTCATCTAAAAACTCTCAATTTCCATTAAGTTTTTCTTTTAACGTATACTTATTCTCACTCCGGAGAGCTGCATTGCAAAGGTGAACCCCCTACCTAGTAACCTCGGGAATGTTTTGCAAGTGAGGAAGTACAACCATACAAGTCAGATATCCATAATCTCTTACAAACTATCCTCAGCAATATTTTTGGCATCATCAGATACAAATAACATTGACAGTAATCCCATCAAATTTTAGTATTCTTTTCACCCAAAAATAATACTCCTTCTGTTTCAAAATATTTGTCGTTTTAGCTCTAAAAATTTGTTTCAAAAAGATTGTCGTTTTAGGTTTTCAATGCATGTTTTACCTAATTTACCCTTGTCTTCTCACACGTTCCAATAATTGATCATCTCTTCATTAAATATTTTATTTTCTCCCAATGGCTATCTCCTTCTAATTTATTTTTTCAACTACTCCTAGCACAAAAATTAAAGATATTTAATAAAGGTATATTTGTCAACTTATAAAATTTCTTAATATGTGTGCACAACTCTAAAACGTCAATCTTTTTGAAACGGAGGGAGTATCATTTATAAAATGGCATCTAATTCCATTTCTTTATTTTATTTTTTAATCAAGACACTGTACGCAATTATTTTTTATTTCATATTATTAATACTATAGAGCGTCTTGGTTGAAAAAATAAATTATATGTATTGAAAAGACAAAGAAAAAATAAATATTTACTAAAAATGAGGATAGGCAACATTGTAAAGAGAGAGAATAGAGGAGTTTTATTGAAAATTACAAGAGGATATTTTAGAAATCTGTCATAGGAGAGAGCGCGATATTTAATAAAAAAAAAAAAGAGTGAATGATATTTAGCGACTAAATAAAATAATAATTATTGTAAGACGAAGTTATTTAAAAAAAAAAATATGACTTGGAGAGGTTTGATAGAAGATTATAAATTTTTATACTTTTAGAAGAGGGAGGGAGGCATAGATAGGGCCAATGGTCTAGAAGTTTGGAATTTCAAAGATGATTCTCGTAGGGGTGGTGGGGGTTTAGGAATAAAAAGGGAGCGGAGGGGAGGGGAGGGGGAGGGGATAAGAATCTGCACAAATTGTCAGTGAAAGTAAGAAAGCAAACCTCTTGGGATTTTGGTATCTAATACGTCCAAAAGCCACCAACCAGAGCAGAGCAGAGTGACAGTCTTTCTATCAATCATTTCAAGATGCCCTTCCTTCTTCCTTCCTTATGTTAACATTCCCTTTTCCTTGTCTCAATGGGGTGGGTGTAAGAATCAAAGCGTACGGTAAAAATAATTTGGTTTGACATATATTTTAAAAATAATCCTATATTTAAAGACTTTAATAAATACTCCCTCCGTCCTTAAATTATTGTCTGAATTAACCCGACACACGGATTAAAACTCAATTGACTTGATTATTAATATTGAAATAGTATTGAAAAAGTGTGTTGTTTCCTTTAATGCCCATGTATATGTGGCCCATAATTAAAATAGGAAGAAAAAGTAAGGGTAAAATAGTAAAAGTGATGTTCTAAAAAGAAAAGTTTCAAACAAGACAATTATTTTAGGATGGACGAAAAAGAAAAGGAAGACAATAATTTAGCGACGGAGGGAGTAATAAGTAGCGTTATTAGCACTACCTTTTTCTATTAATACATTTTTAAATTAAATTATAAAAATATCATTATATTATTAGATATAAATACTTTTTCCCTACTAAATATACCCACCATTATATTAAGACACCTCTCAAACTTCTAAATACACCACCTAACAATTTATCAATGTACCCTTCTCCAGTTCTATACGCCATTACCAGGGATTATACGTCATTGCCAAGGGATAATTTCCTCACTTCATTCCTCTCCTCTACTCACTTTAATTCTTTCCTATGTTAACTTCATTATACTACAAATTTTTCACTTCACTTTGATTTTTTTCATGCATTTACGTATATCTGGGTCGGGATTTGTTCGACACTGGTCAATGAACACCACAGTGGTGTTCGAGAAGCACCTGCAGAACATACCAATGGTGTTCGAGAAGCACCTGCAGAATATTACAGTGGTGTTCGGGAAGCACCTGCAGAACAGTTGGGGTTGCAGAACATCACAGGGATGTTTGGTAAGCCCTTACCAAACACTACTGTGGTGTTCCTCAAACCAGTCCCAAACCGAAAATGAGAAAAAACACAATATATCACATATACATTGCAACTAAAATGGAATTTAACACAAAAAAATGAAACAAAATTGCTATTTAAACATAAAATTAGAATACAATTCATACTTAGGGTCTTCTTTATCTCGAAATCAGAGTTGCCCTTTTTTCTTCTTCTTTCTTCTTCCTCGTCTGTTGGGGGGTTTTCGAATTATGGGGCTTGCAAATTATTGAGTTTGAAATTGGGGGCTTTGCGAAGAAATGGAAGTTAAAGCCTGGTTCTCGCCATGTTTCTGCTGACGACAATGTTGTGTTTTGGTTGTTGTATGGTTGGTGTATTAAGAAATTGGGGTGGGTGTGATGATATTGGGTAGGTGTATTGAGAAAGAAATAATGAGTTAATTGAAAGGGGTAAAATAGGAAATATTTGGTGGTGTATTTAAAAATTATTTTGGTGTAAAATTAGTAGAGGAGGTGTATTAAGAGAAGTGGTGTATTAATAGGAAAAGGTGGTGCTAATAGCGCCACTCATAAATAATACACTAAATTTTATTTCTAGGATCAATTATGTACAACTTCCTATGTCAACAGAATAATTATCAAGATAAATATATTATAAATAAAATCTTAATCTTACGTTGTTTTAAAACTCATGTTAACTTTTGTTTATTAAAAATATAATAAACTGCACTTGATATCAATATTAATTATACTCCCTTCATCCCTAAATTATTGTCTTGTTTGTCACGACATACGAATTAAAAAAAAATAATTAACTTGATTATTAATATTAATATATTGTATAGTTTCCTTTAATGTCCATATGCAAGTGGCCCATAATTAAAGTATGAAGAAAAAGTAAGGGTAAAGTGAAAAAGTGATGTCAAACAAGGCAATAATTTAGGAACGGAGGGAGTAACTATTTTTAAATTTAGTTATTGTGCTTTTTTCATCTATAAATATATATTTTTCCATGTTTTCAAAGTTCCTCGCCCCACTTTATCTACTAAATACCCATTATCTTGATGTGTACCTATCATGTGACAATTTTAGGAGGATTAGAGTCTGTTTAGTGCAACGTTTTTAAAATGTAACTTTCTTTTTTATTAATGCGTTTGAGATATAACTTCAAAACGCTATTTTTTTTTTCTAACAGCATTTAAAAACATGCGTTTTAATAATAACCCTTCGATCGATCAAGATGTAGCACAGGAGGCTAGTCCGAAGGTATCGTCAAGATGCAGTTACGGTTGACATTGTCTGTTTGTCTCCGAGAAAAGATAGAAGTGTACCATTTTAGAATCCATTTCAATAATCAAACATTCGAAAGATGCTTCATCTTAGCTAAAGGGTAGCTGTCCTAATGGCAAGTTCCTCCGTAACAACATTAGAATCCCAATGTGTTAATGGACCTTCTAAGCTGTAAAACCTCTATCAGTGCCCCTATACTGGCTAAAACAGGGTTCAAGGATGAAGTTGGATAAAGATTTATCTTATTCCAATTAGATAAACCTGCTGATAAAGAACATTTCTATCAGTACGTATGTGTTCCATTGTAACACCAGCAGCATATTAATAGAGCCAAGTATGATGCTGTTGCGAAATAAAATCATTTCTAGCAACCAAGGGAACCAAAGTGCGTAAGGATCCAAGAAAAAATAATCTGGATTTCTTGGGTTTTTGATCAATTCGGGATACAAGAGGGAATAGAGATATGAGCATGACACAAATAATTTGAACTGGATACAAGAATGGGTCCTTTTCTGGTAACACAAATTGTTCTTAGATTGAAAATGTGACACACTGATTGACAGAGCTTCAATAATAATTGCGCAAATGGAAGCTGTGAGCTATCTAAGAAAACTGGAAAGCAGGTATTGTTGTGAATGCACACAACAAAGGAGCTAATGAGCACCCCTATAGGGATGACACTAGTGATGAAGAACTGTATTCTAAAACTCGTGCTTAAAGCCCAAACACAACCTCCACCAAGAAAATATTGACATAACCTACTCTATGATCAAATTGGCCACAAATAAAAGTTTATGCACTCCTTACAAAGCAATTACCCCCTAACCAGAATTTTCTAACTTCAAACACAATTATAAAAGCATCACCTTCAACTTACTCTTCTATGCATATGATGATGTGCAACTCAGTCAGTTTATAGATGTAATCAGTCCACGATTTATAAAAATAAAAAACAAAACCAGTAGTCGACAACTAAAGGCAGCAGCCGCATTGGAAGCTAACCTGAAAATTGAAGGCTCTGCCAGAGATAGGAGTACTTTTTGTCAGCTTCAACCACTGATTGTTCTTCCACAAACATGGTCTGCAATAGTCAGCACCGCAAGAAAGCTGAAGATAGCAAGTAATTTAAATGATAAAAGTTAAAAGCGAATCAGAAAGTGATAAAAGCTATGGTAGTGGCAGGAAGTACAACTTACAAGTTTATTATTGAATTTAATACACGCCGTCACTTTAGACAATCAACCATCAAGTGCATACCCTTAGATTCTATGGGTTTGTTGCAATTTAATTCTCTAATGGTTGGTAATCCCTAACATCATGTTCTTCTTCCTTGTCCATCTACATTAAAAAGAAAAATGAAAAAGCAAAGAAAGAAAGAGCAATGTTGCTCTATTGAGACAAAACAGTTTAGAACAAGCTTGAACCAACTCATACAACATAGACATTACCCGTTCCTTTTCAACTAATATCTAGATTGTTTACAAATTATTCACTAGTTTGTAGCCATTTAAAGCATGATGAAACCATAATTGATCGCACCACGTGACAGATTTATGTGGCGGCATCTACCATCCAAAAGAATGGCAAGGATGCGGCAGGCTATCATTATCAACATCCATATCATTTTTATGATAATCATAATGTTTTTTAGATTGTCCAGAAAGGAAGTTGGTAAACTGTCCAATACTCACTAGATTCTCCTTGTTGCTGACCAAAGCAAGCCTCAGATAGGACATGATAACCGTGCTAATAACTTCCATGAGGATAAAGAGAACCGACACTAGTTCTGCAACTACAACTACAATATAATACTGGTTGATTTTGGCGGGGGAGTTATGTGAGGGGGATTAGAAATATGCCACGCTAGGAGGAGTATGTAAATAATATGAAGTGCAGAAGCATGTGGATCGCATCCTCCAACTCCAAGCCCTCCAAACTGCCCCCGCCACTACCCTTAGTCTCCTGTGGCGAGTAATGTCTTTATCTTGGGCCTTCTTCATATGTCACTACACTGACTCACTAATATCTTAGCCGTAACTTTCAGCTAAAGTAGGGTGAGAGTGACTACTAACTCTACTAGTCTGCCCTGCCGGGCCCCTAGATATCTGGTTTAAGTGGGTTTAGACCAACATTACCCTCGTCACTATCAGAGTCACTTCTAGAAGATACTTGAGAAGCAAAGCAGCATTTTTATCACTAAGATTCAACCTTTCGACGAGTTCTTGGCTCCTTGTAGGATCAATAGATCTATGATTTATCTAAAATCAAAATGGGATGAGGAGACAGTTACCTGTGCGTGATCGATGGACTCAGGACGGCCCTACAACTCTTACCAATTTTATGATTTATAAAATATCGGGGTGGTTGAATTTTGATGGATCTATTAATGCTGTAGATGTGGTACTATTTGGCCTAATAGACATGGTGCCTGGAGAATTTAGACACTTTAGGTGCTTGGGGAGGTTACGATGCAGCTATTGGTAAGAAACTTATGTAGAAGTACCCAAATTCCCAATTTGTATTCCACAGTCTATGTTGGGCAATGCATTGATGTGGTTTTGGAGACATCATCAAGAAGAGAAAAAGAGTGGAGAAAGTTCTAAGAGTCACGAAAATGACTTACCAGTTCCAGTTCCATTTACAATTCTAACTGAGTGGTTATTAAGAAATTCACACAAGACTAAGAGCTGCTACGTCCACTCAAACATTATGCCACCAATTTTATTACAACGGAAAATAATGCAAGGTTCAAGCAACTCTTGGAGGATATGTTCTGTGGAACACAAAGCATACACTGAGCAACACACATTTAGCAATACGGTAATCTCTAGCGATGGTAGGTTTCCTCTTCTTCTCCTTATTCCAAATTATAGTTCCAATTCCCACTCTGTTCCCCATCGGCAAGGCAATCAGGCAAAGAAAATCATATTTGGGAGTGCTATTGGGCTGTGTAGCACCAGAAATCATGGAGGCAGAGGAGCCACTACTAAATCCTTTGAGCAGTGATGAGAGGTACCATTGAGGTTCATTTACGAATCAATCAAGTCTATGAAAAATGAAGCTACTACTTCACACATCAAACTTCTTGATATTATATTACCATAGCAGCGTGCTCCACGTTTATATTTCTTCGAATCCACCAGCTATATAATGTCACGTATTTCATTATTTTGTGAAAAACATGACTCCTGTCACCATTTCGCTAAGGGTTCTAGCTCCTTCAGAATCTGCTGATTACTAGCTACACAATTATACCTCATGTCGTAAGTTAATAAACTTCTAATGACAGTATTATTAAACCATCATTGGTGATAAACATCAATTTAATACATGTGACTGGGAGATGGATGCATTATGAAATGTGCTCAAGAACTTCAAAAAATAGCAATCAAGGTACTTGGTGAGCAATATCCTCCAACAACATCATCCTCCACCTGTGGGCATAATAGGAGTACTTTACTACACACAAAGAGAGAGAGAGAGAGAGAGAGAGAGAGAGAGAGAGAGAGAGAGAGAGAGAGAGAGAGAGAGAGAGAGTACTTTACTACACACAAAGAGAGAGAGAGAGAGAGAGAGAGAGAGAGAGTACTTTACTACACACAGAGAGAGAGAGAGAGAGAGAGAGAGAGAGAGAGAGAGAGAGAGAGTACTTTACTACACACAAAGAGAGAGAGAGAGAGAGAGAGAGAGAGAGAGAGAGAGAGAGAGTCAGTTGTTAGATGGTTGGGACAATTCTGAATGGAAGAACATTGATGATGAGCATGATAATGTATCTCATGCTCAAGCTAGTCAAGTATCTCCTTAACAGAAATGGCGTAGTAGGGATCTGAGCCCACTTACACCAGATAGCAAGAGTTTTAAGAAGGAACATTTGGTGGCCTTAAAGGGTGTACCAGTGGAGTTGGTGGTCTGGGTCATCTGCTCCCAGCGTATTGTTGAGATGTTGGAAGTACTGGATTTCGTCATGGCAAAGATATAAAGAGCTTCAGCCTATACACAGTTAAACTAAATGGCCAAGGCCAAGATAAACATCGTCAGTCATCAACGGAGACTAGGGATAGAGAAGAGCTGGGGGGAGAGTTTCGAGTTAACACAATACCACCGGCATGCGCCTACAAAACCTATATATGCATATTCTTCATACTATCCCCTTCGATGACTTACTTTAAGCCTCATTGGTACCCTCACAATCATATGGCAATGGTGTTACTAGTAGTGCCCTCACTTTTCCAAGAAATTATCATCATGTTATGATGACCAACTAGGGTCTATTTTGGACAACACGGAGAATTTGGTAGTAGTTACTCGAATAGAATGGGTACAATGCTGTCAACTCTTGCTTAGGGAACAAGCTCCTTGCGAGTTTGTTTATGAGTCACGAGTTCGAGCTGAGCCCAATATGAGTTTAAGCCTAATGACAAAATAGTAAATATTAGTCTAAAAAGTACACATTAACACATTGTTTTCCTCAATTTATTTATCATTGATATTGATCCAACAAATTAAACAGCCGGATGACTAAAAAAGACACCACCTCGGAGACATAAAACACAAGAATTAATTTTGATTAATTAGACTCGAAATATATATTTTAGACTGATCATTAAAACATATTATTTCACTTTTACTAAAAGGCAAATAAGCTCTTATATGTAGTAAATATCTAAAAGAAAGTATTCAAAAATAAATTGAGTCGAGCCGAGTCCATGTGAGCCAAGCTAAACGAGTCGATCTCAAGCCAAGATTGTAAGCTCAAGGATTGGAGATGGGAAAGAGACTATCCGAGGTTGTGTCACATCCATGATTGCCAATTTGTCCGCAACAGTATTGGGTTCCCTGTAGCAATCTCTAAAGAAAAAACGCATCTCTCTATTTTTGGAAAGAATGTGCTGAATACAATTCCCACTTCTCCATGGGGGGTTTTGTGCCTTTAGTGAGGCAGTCAAAAAAAATTTGGAGTCAGTTTCTACCTATGCCAAATATATATATATATATATATATATATGATTTTGAAGCCATGAAATGCCCTGGAGCATAGCTTTGACTTCTGCTACCAAGTTAGTAGTAACCCCATACTAAGATGAATAAGCGTGAAGAAGGTGGCCTTCAGTGTTCCGAATATACCCCCCCCCCTGCACTCGTACCAGGGTTGACTCTAGAAGCCCCATCAGAATTCAATTTCACCAAATGCGAGGGAGGTTTGGACCATTGGACAGCAGTAATGGTAACCTTCTTCCCTGTACGGTATCGATTTCTGAGGAGGTGGACATCAAGAAGAGGGGCACTGGTGGAAAAGTAATTGGCAGCAGCATATATGGCATGAAGTTCTCTCTCTTAATAGTCATGACAATGCTTTCAGGGGACTGGTATAACAATGCTTTCAGGGGACTGGGTAGCTCGGTCAAAAATCCCTTTGTTTATATTCTTCCCTAGTTCCCAAAGAACCAAGGAGGGAAGTAAGATATGGGTCAAAGAAGCTTTTGGATTGAGCCACCAAGAGAAGTAAGCTTGTTGAATTGTGTAGAAAGCCATAGTAATTCCAATGGCACGGTTGAAGTGATTCCAAACTGTGAATGCAGTGGGGCTAGTAATGAAAAACATGGTGAAATGTTCTAAGGTTGGCTGAGGCGCAGCAAACACATTTGAAAGCAATTTGAAAACCTTTCTTCCATAGCCCTTCATCAATCTGAAGCCAAGACTGAAATAACTTCCATAAAAGAACACTGATGCGCTTGGGAAGTAATTCGTGCCACACATACTTGGAAGATAAAGAGATGGTGTTGGACTGTCGAACCTTGTTCCAGGCCAAAGATATGGAAAAGACACCATTAGAACTTGCAGTCAAACAAGGGGTGTCTTCACGGTCACAGAAGGATTCTTTGATCAATCACAGCTTGACGAGCCAAGGGAGGCAGAACTGACGAGGTAGTAGGGTTGAGTTGGGACTTCGGAAAATTTCTTTGACTGCAGTGTGGCACAGTCGCTTGGCTTGATAAGAGGGATATCAGAAAGCCAACGATCATGCCATATAGAGAGCAGTTCCCTTGGCCTACCATCCAGTAAATGTGATTTTCCACCATGGGCCGAACTTTCAGTATCCTCTTCCAAACCTGGGACCCTACCCCACTATTTCTCTCTTTTATAATTTCTTTTCACAATAACTATATTTATTTTGTAAAATGCACACACATCGTGTGTGCCACCATTACTTGTAGATGATAAATGTAGACAAACTACAACTTGGCAGGGTACTAATCAAATGAGCGTAGTAGATAAATAGCAATTATGCCCATGTAATTTAACAATAACAACACAACCATCTCTAGCAGAGTTATTACAGCAAACAAATAAACACAAAATAGCCTTTGTATTGAGAAAGCTTACTGTCTTCAGTTGTCCACCATTAAATTTGATTCTTTTTCAGCTCCCAGAAAATAAACTGCAGCAAATGACAAAGAAAACTAGAAATATAGAAGATTTTAGTAAGATAATCTTTGATAGTGAATCCTAATGGTATAGACTCATATAAGGTTCCGAATAGATTGATGGATGGACGGAAATAAATACACACAAAATAGCCTCTGTATTGAGAAAGCTTACTGTCTTCCACCATTAAATTCGATTCTTTTTTAGCTCCCAGAAAACGAACTGCAGCAAATAACAAAGAAAATTTGTAAAACTAGAAGATTTCTGTAAGATAATCTTTGATAGTGCATCCTAATGGGGTTAGACACATATTGGGTATCGGATAGATTGATGGATGGACGGATGGAGAGAGAGAGAGAGAGAGAGAGAGAGAGAGAGAGAGAGAGAGACTATCAATGAATGACTTAGACATATAGTTAAGAGATGAATATCACAGGTCATTTATGCTTTGCTCTTACGTAACCCCTTACGTTAACTTCTTCTGCACCTGCTTCCCTTTTATACTTAGAGGTCTTATGCTTGTAAAGGTTAACAAGAAGAGTTTCATCAAAACATCCAAGACAAATGCAATTTATGATATTTCAGAAGTTCACTAAGAATAGATAGAAATCTTGATAGCCAAAACAAGCTTAAATAGAGAGATCTCAAAATAGAAACCTTCTGAATGCTTCAAAACCCAGTCTAGAAACCCTGTATGTACACATTCACAGAGTTTTACTCACTATTTATAGCAGATCAGGGATCACAAAATCCATGACTTTTCTAGGTTTGAATTTCACACCTTTACGCAAAAAGAATATTAACATTTGCATAAGGTTGCAACAGCTACACTTGCTCAATGTTAAGTTACCAACTGATGTAAAAGCTTAAGGTATTAGATAGGGGCCCAACAATATATATCAATCTCAACACTCCCCCTCACATGTGACCCGTCCACACGTGGAGAGACAAACAAATATGCCTCACCAGGACATCACAAACCAAACAGAGTGACATGCACTCACAATACCACAGGTAACAAATGCAAGTAGGATGACTCAAACCCAAGACCTTGCCAAACCAGAGCTCATACCATGTTAAGTTACCAACTGATCTAAAAGCTTAAGCTATTAGATAGGGACCCAACAATGTATATCAATCTCAACAATCGACAAAATAATTCTCAGGGAGATCTCTTTACATGTCCCCATATAAGAAGTATATAAGAAGTCAAAGTAACTAATCCCTCCCATGCATTTATGGCAGGAAAAACAAATCCATTAAAAGTTATGAAGGGGAATAACACTCTTCAATTAATAAATAGACCAAAGTAACACGTCAAATTCTAATCACACAAGCAAATTGACTTGGTAAAAGGGGTTGGTGTGGTGGGTAGAAATGACCTGCAAGTCTGTTGAATCACAATGACAGCGACAACCACAACAACCTTGATATAACAGCAATATCAACAAAATTTTCTAAGGTAAGTATTGCTGATGTCTTTTTGCATCACCTACAAAGAAGTTAAGAATACTAAAATCTTGGCCATGTATAAAATCAGAGAGTTCTTTCCTTCTCTCCCCCCACCCACATGTGCGAGACAATCTATATAATTCATGAGTGGGTAAGGCTGACCAAGGCTAACACTAAGCTAACGGGACATACCGAATTCATATAATAATGTAGATTGCCCTAAACCAATATCAATTCAAAAAGGAACATTATTCAGTTCAGGCAAAGCTTCAATTCAAAGTTGGCTCGCTTTTCAACTTAAGGGTCAAGCTTCCAAAATTTTCCAATTAAGTCTTTTTGGTCGCCAAGTCATATCCTCTTATATATATATATATATGTGTGTGTGTGTGTGTGTGTGTGTGTGTGTGTGTGTTTGTGTAGTTGCATACTTTGATAATTAGCTAAAAATAAAGAAAATTGAAACATAAGACTCAAGTATATTTCAATATATTGTTTGATGCGTGATGCATCTTTCTCTTGGTGTGAGGCTTAAGAATCCTTAGGTGTGATGCCTAGACCTATCTTCCACTTATCCTTTTTCTTCTTCTGCATGAGATCATATCAAACTGGGAAAGGTGGGATGTTTCAGATGACACTCGGAAGAAGAGTCCAAGATTCTGCAAAAATCCTTCTAGAAATTAATAACTGGAACAACTGAAAACCGCAATTAAACTCCACCCAATCTCAAAACTTGCTTGTTGCGATAAGTTCCACTAGTGAAGACTACTCCAAAAACATAAGAGGAACACTACCATCCTAATTCAAATAACATGTAAACTACAATGTAGCTTTCAAAAGCACCAACCAAAGGTGAGAAGTAAGAAGCACTACTATCAACTTATTGATTGCAAACAAGTAGAAGCCACATTATGTAAAGAATGACTTCTTGTACACATTTGAAAAACATAATCATCATATCCTAAATAACTTCTGAAAATCAACACTACACTACACAATCAGTAAACAAAAAATTACAAACAGCGGGAAAACAAGGAACAATGAATACATGTGGTTACACCATAGAAGATAAACTGTTCACTGCTATCTACAAAGGCTGACATTATCTTAAAAAGTAAAGAAACAACATCTGATTACTATATGCAATTTGATTACTACAGTCTCAACCTAAGCAAAGAATATTAAATATTAAATTTAAATCCTCTTCAGGAATCCACCGTACATTATGAAGACTGTAACTTATCAGGTAGAGAAAAGATTGCGGCTTCTAGATTGACAGCATGAGAAGAAAGATCTCTAGACATTACAAAAGGTCCAACAGTTGTATGGGGTCCACCTCTTTGTTTTTGTTTTCAAGCTTTGCCCTCGGTAAGTCATATATAATAATAGTGGGGGTGAGGGGGCTCACAAATGCCAAAATATACAATGAACCCTCACTAAGTAATAGTTAAGCTATTGAATGCTACATTGCATTTCCTAACGGAAGAAAAATTTGTGAACCTAGGCCAAATGCGGTTTTGAGCTACTCGCTCAACATGAGTAAATTATACATACTAAGTATTTTCCATCATGCCAACGAAGGTCATATGAGTGGTGGATTTTTCACTTATGTGTACTCTTTCAAAGGACAATCATTACTTCAGAAGTGATTTAACTATATTTACTTCAGACTGGCTTCTTCACAACATTATCTAGTTTGTGTTGGACTTACTTATTTGGTGAAATGCAATATCGTGCATTTCATGCAACAAGATCACTCTAACCTAAAGTAACAGAAAAGAGAAACAAGAAAAAAGAGCCAAGATATGGATATAAAGATTACTGAATCAGATATAGAATATGAGTCTAAAAAGTAATATCCAAGCAATTGTTCAACGAGAGTTTACAACGACTGAATAAACAGGGCACAGAACTACCAAACCTGAGTAGGCACTTAGAGTCCAATGAGAAATAACAACTTGGTAGCAATTCCAAGTGGTGCCATTAATGCTGCTATCTGACCAACTGCAATCATAATGCAATTAAACAGGACATGGTTGTTAGGTTGAATCCACTTCCGTAGGACCAATATTGGGGAAAACGAAATCCAAGTCAGCTACACTTTCTTTTTTGCGATCTTCTTCTCCATTATTACATTGAATTTACTGGACAACCTTTAAATTTTAGCCAAATCGTCAGTGCAGTGTTATAAAAGTACTAACATGCATCTATTTCCTATAATATTTAACCTCTAAAGTTTGTCCTTCTACATCTCTTTCATAACCATTTTATTTGAATAATTAAGCTGGACACCATTCCGTCAACTTTTATGGCCGTTAAAAAGGCAATATCTATGACTTCCCCCTGGATGCTTTCCTGCTTCCAGATGTAAATTAAGTCTCCACAGCACTATCTGCATAAGGGGGCTAGGTGGCAGTTCCAACTTTGTGGGAGTCATGCACAGAGATGCCCTTTCTAGTAGAATATAAGTACAATCAAAGATATGCATTTCCTGAACTTTAAGAAGGGACAGAAAATTTCAATTGGTTAATCAGTAAAACCTTAAGTCCAAGAAGATTTTCCTTGGAAGGTATCGAGAAGGATTAAAACGGAAGAGCGTTGATTCATGCTTACTGCTTAGTCTAGTTCTAAAAGCATACTCTCAATACAAAGAAGACAGCCGTACTCAGACCTTGATTGAATTCGGTACAAACGATTATTTATCTTGAAATTTCCACGAGATATGATGAACAAACTAAGCCCAACATTTTAAACTCCATTAACCTTCCAATTGGAATTACCATAACATGAGAATGTTTGTATTTGCATTGATATATCGCATAATGAAGCGCTATAAATGTCTTATATTCTTCCACTTTCTGTCGAGTAGTAACAGAGATGGAGCCATCTTATCCTTTAAAGGCCACATATCATACACTTAAGGTTTGTTAAGAACGGAATGATATCATAATAAAGGAAGTGGCCCAATTATATTTGCATCGACTACTGCTCTAGACAAATACACTATATGAAAAAAGATTTCTTATCCTTCTTGATGACATACTATATCCCCTTCAACTTCACTATTTCGTAATGAAAACGGAAACAATTTACACTATAGTTAAGTGACCATATATTATCCAACAGTCTTATACAGTTGATTAACTAAACCTACAATAGCCATAATAACTTAAAGTCTAATACTCCCTCAATCCCAAAGAGGGAGTCACACTATTCTTTTAGTTTGTGAAAAAAAAGAGTAGCATTTTTTAAATTTGAGTATCAAATCTTCATATTTTTTTTCTTTCTTTACGAGAAGGTAATATTTATCTTTCGTGTCACGGATAAGCAAAAGTACGATATCAGTGACTCAAATCAACTCTTTTTTTGGGAATGGATGGAGTAAAAGACAACAAATATCAACATATTTAACACTGCTGCTGCCCTTCCATCTAAACCCCACGTGTTGGTTTCATGATATATTATCTCCCAAAAGCGATAATCCAACAAACGGTAATCACAATTACCGTAACGACTTAGATTCGAATAAATGACATCAAATATCAATAGATTAACAGAGTGGCTGCTCTCGCATCTAAACTCCACGTGTCACTATTACGCCCGCTATTTCCCAAAAAGGAGAAACCAACAAACTAACCTATCACATTACTTGACTCTCAACGTACCAAACACCTTTTCGCCTACGCTTATAGGGCAAACAAGTTACTACCAAAAATGGAGGCAAGTTACTACTAGCCTGTCAGAGTAATATATACCGAAAGCACGGCAAATTCTTCTTTGAGGAAACCGTTAAACCTTGAGATCACGACTATAATAACACAAAACCTTTATTCCGACAAAAGGCAAGATCCTGTATCACCCTCGACAAATCCGAATCAACAACTGGAAAACTCCCGAAGCAAATCTAAACTAAAAACTGGGTGAGAGAGAGAGAGAGAGAGAGAGAGAGAGAGAGAGAGAGAGAGAGAGAGAGCACAAAAGCAGAAGCATATCAATCACTTAAGCCCATGTATCCAGAAAACCTACTAGACAAAACCAGAAACCGACAAACTAGCCATCATGGCACTCAATTTTCAACCTAACACCCTCTCTACAGTGATAGCACAAACTCCTTTACCAGAATGGAGGCATAGTTGCAACTGCATATGCCAAGTTACCAACTGAACACATTGGACATTCTTCTGCTGACTAACCCTTGATCATTTTCCATCATCACATTTTACAATGCAAATATCTATCTCTATATAAAGAAATATCATTCAACAATTCAAACCAATTCTCATAACTGTACGACCCCATAAAAGATACGCTAAAGCAGACAATCTACTAATCATTTAAGCCCACAACTTTGCTCATTTTCCATCAACAAATTTACAATGCAATAATCCTTCTAGATGACATACTATATTCCCCTTCTACTTAACTATTTCGTAATGAACACGGAAACAAGTTAACCACAGCTAAGTGACCATGTATTCTCCAACAGAAAATAATAATAAAAGACAAGCATCAACATATTTAACGTCGCCGCTGCCCTCACATTTAAACCCCACGTGTTGGTTTTATGATGTATTATCTCCAAAAATAGAATACGACAAACACATATCACAATTACCAGAACATTTTAGATTCTAATAACTGAGATCAAAAATCAATAGATTAACAAAGTGGCTGGTCTCGCATCTAAACCTTACGCGTCACATTTATGCTTTATTTTCCAAAAAGGAGAAACCAACAAACTAGCCTAACACAGTACTTGACTCTCAACGTACCAAACACCTTCTCGCCTCACTTCTAGGATAAACAATTTTTTTACTACTAGCCTGCCACAGCAATATAGACTGAAAGCATGGGAGATTCTTCTTTGTAGAAAACATTAGACCTTTGAGATCACGACAACAGTAATGCAAAACTTTTATTCTAGCTAAAAGCAAGACTCTTTATTACCCTCGACAAATCCGAACCAACAACTGCGGAAAACTCCCAAACCAAATTTAAACTAGGGAGAGAGAGAGAGTAATCAATCACTTGATTGTCAACCTAACACCTAATCTACACCCGTAGCACAAACTCCTTTACCAGAATGGAGTCATCTTACGAATAAGAAGTTGCAGTTGCAACTGCATACTGCCAAGTTATCAACTGAAAACGTTATACATTCTTCTTCGGACTAACCCCCTTGATCATTTTCCATCATGACATTTACAATGCAATTATCGATCTCTATATAAACATATATCATGGTTGACAATTCAAACAAAATTCTCATAACTGTACAACCTCCATAAAACACGCTAAAGCAGACAATTTACTAATCATTTAAGCCCACGTATCCAGAAACATTCTAAACATCTACAATTATGCAAAATCACACCCACATAAAACTTCATAAGTGGGTGACACATTAACTTCACTGATTTAAGAAGTACTCGAATGATAAGAATAAATAGACAAATAAGCGCACCAATTAGATCACTTTATTTAAACTCACACATCAAAATATACCTAAAATTCAAGACCAAAATATCAAAAGGCATGCTATTGCCTCATTATATAAAAATAATGCAAATGATAAGAATGAATAGACATGTTAAAACCAATGTGCATTCTCTAAACACACACTTTGCTGAGGCAAGCAATTAACAAATAATCATGATCAATCAACGAGAATCAAAGACAAGTTACATATCACATTACAAAATAGCATGGCCGAAGGCAATAAACAAAGGCAGTAGAAACACAATATCACTAGTGCAAATAAACAAAGGCAATAAATAAAACAAAAGAAGATCAAGCAATCGGGAACTAATAAATAAACAATCTCCAACTGACTGAAAAGGTATATTCGTTTTATTAAATTTTTAAGGGGTTTGACATTATCTTACAAAGGAAAGCCCCCATGTTTGTTAATTTCATTCTTTCACAGAGCAACCGCACATTGCCTATTAGGATTCAACAGAGTTCCATTTGCATTTATCGGAGAAAACCCAATATACATCCCTTGACAATAAACCCTCATCAAATGCCTCCTAAACCACCAACGCCCAGTTCTGAATCTAACCAAAGCAAGCAGCCTAAGCCCAAATCCCACGGACCCACGTGCTTTATCCATCAAGATCGCTTCGATGACGTCGTTCCCCACATTGGTGTCAATTACGGCCAGATTGGCTCGGAGTTCGGTTCGGCTTGCTTTGGGTTGGATGAAGGGTGGTAATTCGGCTTGGGAGACAAGGAAGTCGTCGTAGACTATGGCAGCTTCAAGGCGGTCGTAGGAGATAGTGAGCTTTTGATTAGGGTTCGTCAAGAGAATTGAGAGGTCCCAGGAGCCGGAGAGGGAGGATGGGGAAGTGGCGTTAACGGAGGAAATGGAGGCGGACGTGAGGTGGAATTCGGGGAGGCGAGGGCGGACGAGTAGCCAGAAGATGATGAAGGAGGCCATCATTATGAGGATGAGGGTGAGGAGAGCGAAAATGAGGCGGTGAAAGATTGGAGTCGGCTGGTGTTCGGGGTAGTATGCGTCGGTAGTGTAGAAAGTGGCGACGCGGGTAGTTGGTGGTGGGGAAATGCTGGGATACCCGGTGACGATGTGGGTGGGCTGAGCTGGGTAACCGATCACCGTTTTGTTGCGATCGGTGTTGGCGACGGCGGCGGCGCCTGAGGCGGAGGAGTGGGCGGCGGCCATATCAAAAAATGAGTTCGAGGTGGAGAGGAGTGGAGATAGTATTTGTTGGGGTGTGTGATTTTATTTGTATTTTATATTGAGTTCACCTGGGATCATGTGAAGATGACGTGTCACATGTATGCCACATGTATGGCTAGGAAGAAAGGCCTCAGACAATAAAGTAGAATCACATGGGGCCGTTTTCTTAATCCCCCACTCTCATATTTGTCCTTGTTCTCTTTGCCAGTCTAAAACTTTTTAGAGTCCGCATGGTAGAGCTGGCAAAATCAGTTTGCCTAGTCCAGGCAGTAAGCTCAACTTATGGACGGACTGACCTCTAATTTTGGAGTCATGATATAATTTTGGGTGAATTACATGTCGGTTATGTTTTAAATATTTATAATTGCTCTAATTTATTTATTTTTTTTTAAATTGAAAAAAGATATTTTTTGAGCGAAAAAACGATTATGCCATTAATAAAAAAAAAAACACGCGCGCTTCAGTAACTCAAGGCATTGCGATGCACCACTTTGGCATCGCGATGCACCAAATTGGGGCATCTCGATGCAACAATTAGTGCATCACGATCACCGCAGCGCACTTTAGGAAACCAAAGCATCGTGATGAGTAACCAAGGCATCGCGATGCACTACTTTCGCATCGCGATGCACCAAATTGGGGCATCGCTATGTAACAATTGGTGCATCGCGATCATCGCAGCGCGCTTTAGGGAACCAAAGCATCGTGATGAGCAACCAAGGCATCGCGATGCACTACTTTGGCATTGCGATGCACTACTTTGGCATCGCGATGCACCACTTTTGCATCGCGATGCACCACTTTTGCAAATTGGGGAATCGCGATGCAACAATTGGTACATCGCGATCATCGCAGCGCGCTTTAGGAAATTTGATTTTCGCTTACCTTTCGAGGGCGTTGCCCCCGAACCCCCACGAGGGACGCTGTCCCCTCGACCCCCGTTGCGTTGCCCAGCATACCGCGATTGGCGAATTAAATCAATCTAAGAACATTTTCCTCTATTTTCGTACAGCACACTGTCAAGCTTGATTTGAAGCTCAAAAATAGTATTTTTTTGTAGAAAAATTGTGCACAAATATAGTACTAAGTTAGGATAATAATATGAGATTGATTTTAAACAAATTTGAAGCTTAAAACAGAGATTTAAGTGGCCAAAACAGCTCAAGAACAAAGAAAAACGGGATGAACTCAAAAATTTTGAATTTGATCAAATTTATATTTTATGCATGAAAATTGATACCCAAACATGATGAAAGACTATATTAACAATATGAAATCATTTATACATCAATTTGAATCTCAAATCTGAAGCAACGATGTTGTTGAGGGTATTTTAGGAAGAAAATTTTCAAAATGCCTTTTAGCGGTTAAAAAAAAATGGTGTACTGGAGAGAAAAAATGCTTGAGAAAGTGGACCGGCCAGCAATTTCTCCTATAATTTTGGGTTAGGTGGCCCAAATTTAAAGCTCGGTTTGATGGGTTTGTGCGTAGGTTGACAAAAAGTGAAAATTTGTGAAAATTATCTCGAAATAATGCATTAGCCCGCAGCTGGCCTGACCCAACCCAATATTGAGCATGGTCGGTTCAACACTTACCGAGACATAAAGTGAATTTTAAAACGAGGTATTTTTAAAGAAAATAATTTTTTTATTAAAATTATTATATTTCTATTTAAAGTTTATTTTTCGTGATTCTTGGAATATAAAATTATTAAATTATATAATTATTTGGTCTCTTGGCTTTACCAAATATATGCGTTTGGTCCCTCCACTAAAAAAAAAAATGCAATCTGGTCACTCGATTTGCATTTCGTTAAGAGATTCCCCCCTTCCTCCGTTAACGTCTATTTTTCCGTTTGTTTTTTTAAAAAATGCCTAAACTACCCTTCACCCCTTTAGATAACCTACGCAATTTTCTTTCCTTCGCTCAATTCATCTCTCCTTCTTTATTTCCTTCACCCAAACCACAAATCTCATTTGTGCAAATCTCAAATCCATTATATTGCTCAGAAATTGGGAAAGATCTGCTCACAAATCTCACTCAATTCATCTCTCTTTCTTTCTTTCCTTCACCCAAGGATTCAGCTCCAGCTCAAATCTCAAATCTCATCTTGGTTACGCATCGGAGGATTCAGCTTGGTTACTCAGCTTTAGTTTAGTTTCAAATCTCATCGAAAAAGGGCATTGGCTTCATCATCAATAGCTCAATCGCGTGCCAGATCTCGCGAAGGTGTTCCATGGTGTGATTGCAATGCTTTAGCTCCAATGAAGACCTCACAAACTGATAGTAACCCCGGCAAGCTCTTCTATGGATGCGCAAATTACAGTGTATGTGTATAATTGCATTTGATGAAACAAAGACAAAATTAGTGATTATTTCAGTGTTTGTGATTATTTTAGTTCTGAAAATTTACAAATTACAGTGTTTGTGATTATTTCAGTTCTGAAAATTTGCATTATTGTTAGTAATGCACAAAAATTTATATAAAGTGCTTATAAATTCAGATATTTTTTTTTTGCTTTATCTTTTAATGGGAAGGAATAAATAGAAAAAATATAGTGATAAATGTGATTATGTTTGTGTTTATGTGTTCATGCAGAAAACTTGCAAGGGTTGTGGATTTTTTGAATGGGCAAATGATGGAACGAAAATGAGCGAAGATGTACTTGAATTGAAAGAGAAGTTGAACAAGGCTGAGATGAAGTTGCACAAGACAAAAGAAAGGAAAATGACACTAAAAAAAGAAGTGAAGAGGCTTGAATCAGAATTGGTAATGAAAGAGATGGAAATTGTATTACTGAAATCTCAAGTTAGGTCCAATTGGAATGTCAAATTGTGGGTTGTGTCAATTGTTGTTTTGATAATTTGGTATGTGACTTTGAGTCAAAATGGTAGTGCTAGGCTTATGTTATCTAAATATGGTTGATTTTGTGTTATGTAAACAGTTTGTGATTTATAAATGAATGCTATGTAAACAATCCATGTTGTCTAATGTAATTTTTTGTTATGAATGTGAATGTGTAATCTACAAAAATTACAGAAAATCAGTAAATGGGTTTTTTTTTTCCCTTCTTGGGCATGTAGTTGTTGTGCACTTGAAAGGTATAATTGCCTAAACTTCTCTCAAGTTAAATGCTTAAATATACACAAACTGTTAATGATCACCAAAAAATACAATCTGTTAATCATGACCATACTTAACAAAAAGACTTCAGAATACACCAATGAATTACTCCAAGTTAAAATTCCCAAAGATCACCATAAACAACAACTCCAAGTTAAAGTTCAAACCTTGTTTACAACTTGTCCAAAATATATCACATTCATATTGAAACAAACTGTTAATCATCAGTCTACTTAACAAAAAGACTTCAGACATTGTTTACAACTTGTCCAAAATATACCATATTCATATTGAAACTAACTCTTAATCATCACCATACTTGACAAAAAGACTTCAGATGTACCAATTGTCCAAAATACATAACATCCTTAACAACTTCTCCACTATTACTACACCAATTGTTACAGACCACTCCTTGTAATGAATGGTAATTCTCCCCTCCACTTAAAGCCTTTATCACCTTTCCTAGGTGACTTTTGAGTCAAGTTGCTTGCACATTGAGATGTACCAACTGTTTCTGGATTGCTTGGGATTGCCTGGCTTGAGGAAACTGGTGAATTTGCTGGGATTATTTGGCTTGAGGTAGCTGATGCATTTGCTGGGATTGCCTGGCTTGAGGAAGTTGGTTGACTTGGTGGTGCATAAGTATCCAAATTCACAGACATAGATGCTCCAGGGGTCTACAAAAAAGGACAAAAAATTCAATGTTAGTTGAGGCTTCAATACGTTATGATAATAAAAAGGTACAAAATTCAAATAATTTAACTAAACATACTTTATAGAATGTTTCTCTACTTGGTGTAACATAAAGTCCACAAAAATCATGGGTTGGTTCTTGATTCAGAATTTTCTTGGGCCTTCCTCTCTTTCTTATCAAACCTTCAGGAATAGGAGTCTTCTTCCTACCTCATTCCTATATTTAGTGTAAACCCTTTCAACATTAGTTTTTCCCTTTTCTTTAGGGGTACATTTTTTCTTTGAAGTACCAGCAGCCTAGATGATCATAATCCAAATAAATAATTGTCAGAACAAAAGAAGAAAGAAAAGAACAAAAGAAATAAGTAATGTTAAAATGTAAACAAGTACCTCAGATTCTCCCCCACTTGCATTTGCAGTTGCATTAGTATTAGCAGCCTAGAAGAAAAGTAAAAAGAAGAAAAATTAAAGTCTTAACTTCACAAGTAAAAACAAAAAATAAGTAAATGCTACAAAACAAAAGTACCTCAGTTTGGATCCTTGGCTTTTTGAATCCTCTTTTATTATGCCCTATTTCATTGCAATTACTACAATAAATGTCCTTCCCTATTTGACCCACTTTTTCTGTGACCCTACTTGTTTCTTTGGACTTTTCTTCCTCAGGTGCCTTTGTTCTCTTTTTCTTTGGCCTTCCTGGCATTGTCTTGTACTGTGGAGGCTTCAAATGCTCATTTTCAGATTTTAGCCAGTTATTTTCACCAGTTATAGGTTCAATACTATATGCATATGACTTTAGAAACTCATCCTTCTTATAGCAATTAGCAGTGTAGTCCTCTACCCTCTTCCCAATCCTAACCAACCCAGCAATTGCATGACAACATGGGATTCTAGATAAATCCCATTCCCTGCAAGTGCACTTCCTATTTTGAATGTCAACCACATATCCCCACTTCATGTAGTCAACTTGAAACTTGTTATTTCCATTATATGTGGCCCTCCACTTTTTGCATTCAGAAATATTTGTCTCAACTCTCTTTCTAATCCTAGGGCATATCACATCCCAATGTTTTGACATCCATTCCCTTCTTTTATGCAACCTAGTCATCATAGACATTCTGAGATGCTCCAACATATAAATGACTGGTTGACTCCTAGCCTCCACTAAAGACCCATTAAAACCCTCAGACATATTATTCTCACAATTATCACAATTAGTCAAAGTAGAGAAGAAAGCCTTGCACCACTTCTCTGGATTTCTATTCATCAGATCCTTGTAGGCTTCTTCATCTAATTCCTTCAATTTATCACAGTTTTTATTGTACATGTCCATGTTTGTTGACCTGGCAATTGCCCAGAAATGACTCTTGTACTCAACACCTCTATAATTCTTTGACCAGTTGGCATACACATGCCTAGCACAGGCTCTGTGCTCAATGTTAGGCAGCATCTCAGCAATAGACAACACAAGTCCCTAAAAAAATCAATGCAAATCACAGTAGATAATTAATTAAAAAGTTTATTATATGCAACAGTATAAAGTTAAGAAAAAAGGTTTACAAAATAATTAAAAGTACCTTCTGTTGGTCTGAAATGAGGGTCCACCCTATGCCATCTTCCATTTCCAAGTCCTTGATTAGATGACCAAGAAACCAACTCCAAGCTCCCTTGTTCTCCACTTGCACAACCCCCCAAGCAATAGGAAACATTTGATTATTCCCATCCCTTCCCACTGTAATTAACAATTCTCCTTTCATAACACCTTTAAGAAAGCATTCATCCAATCCAAGCACCTTCCTACAACCAGACAATAGACTTTTCCTCAGGGCATCAATACACACATAAAGTCTCTAAAATACAGGACCATATGTAAGGTTGTTCCTGACACAGTACACATCTATTGTACTACCCTTATTAGTCCTCCTCAACTCATCTCTATAATCCCATATTTTGCTGTAGTGTTCTATCATTAAAGTAGCAACAACATTCAATGCTTTTCTCCTGGCCTTAGAGCAAGTTGCCAAACTGACATCCAATTGAAAAGTTTCCATAATCTCTGACCTCATTGATTCAAGTGTCCAACTAGGATTATTCTTGATTCTTGTGTAGTATCTGGTGGCAATCCACTTTGCAGTAAGTTGTCTACTCTTTATAGTCTTGCTACACATATGGTTATGATTTATGGTACTAACCTTAAAAGTCTTCACCCCCTTGTCTTGACTTGCCCAAATCCTCCAAGGGCATATAGTGGAGTTCATGCAAACTACACACACCTTCCTTTTTTTCATTCTTCTAAAACTTGAAATCTATGCTATTTAGTACTGCATATGACCTAACTGCCTCCTTAAACTCCTCTGAATTTTTAAATTGCATCCCTAATGAAAATTTAATATCTTTTGGATCAACCATTGGATTAAATGTTTGATATTTGGGCTTCTTTTTCTTCTTCCTAGGGTTTGCATCATCTTCACTTGAACTAACATCAGAATCAGTGTCAGCAATGAATTCATTCTCCATGGCATTGTGTTCCTCCTCAGTCATTCCAGTGTTTGCAAATGGATTTTCTCTATCAACATCATCAGTTGGACATTCATCCCCTACATTCACTGACCCATTTCTTTTCATTTTAATAAATTTTCTTCTAGCATTAGCCACTTCCTCATCACTTGCTTCTATTGCATCACTTTCACTATACTCATTCTCAGATTCTTCTTCACTTTGTTGAACATAATTCTCATCTTCACTATTGTCATCAGAAGAAAGCCTTGCCTCATTCATATCATCTCCATGCAAATTATCACCTCCATTCAAATTATCATCCCCATTCAAGTTATCCTCTCCATTCACATTATCTTCACCCTTTTCATTCACATTATCTTCACCCTTTCCATTCACATTATCTTCACCCTCTCTATTCAGGTTACTATCAGACCATGCTTCATTCGTCATTTCAGAATAACCCAAATCAGCTTGATCACCTTCTATTTCTAGTGATTTATCTATTATAACACAATCTAAATTATCATCAATCCCACTTTCCTGTGTACCAGCAATAACACCACCTACTTTAATACACTTATCCACATCATGTTCAACATAAATTTCTAAATATTCACAGTTTCCTAATGAAGCACACATCCCTCTAGTTTCAGAATCACTATACATTCTCCTGAGTCGATTATCTAAATCCTTCTGCAACTGCCCATCCTTTTGAAAGTCAATATTTTCTTCTGGCATTAAGTACCACAAACATTTCACATTTTTATACTTCAACAACTTTTCAATGTCAGCCTTTAAAGAAACAAATGAGATGTAGTCTGCATCATTATTGTCAATTATATCATAAGTCCCCCCATTGTATGTAAGCATTTTATCTTTCACAAAACTACCCCGTGATACACTATTATACTGAAAAGACCCATTCTGCAAAATAATAACATACATATTACATAATTAAATACATTAGGCAGCATACAAGTAAAAGACAAAGGAAAAAAATTTATTTTACATTCTATAACCAGACGAGAAGAAAAAAAAATGGTCTTTATAAAGTTTGTCCACCACTATGTCTTTCTTTTTGAACCACTTGTAACCACTCCATTTTTTAAAATTTAAGCATACAAAATAGCTACACAGTACGAGGGTGCTTTCTAAGCACTTGACCTATAAAGCATAACTTGACATACAAAAAAGTTTACTTTTGTAGAGAATCAATCCCTAATAAGTGGAAACCCACTTCATTCTACCAACATAAAAGCTCTAATTTCAAAGCCCTAATTTCAGCCACAAGTAACACGTTGTTTTGTAAAACCCTAAATTCAAAGTCATACACGTAAAAGCCCTAAATTTCAGCCATAATAGCAACACAAATTGTTTTTTAAATCCCTAACATCAAAGAAAACATAAATAAACCCTAATTTTTTTAACGATTTCAAACATTTTGTGATAATGTTGTACCTATTGCCAGCGATGACCTCGATTCTTCGAAATTTCAGTTCAATGTCTTCGATTCTTCGTTATATCAGTTCAATGTCTTCGATTCTTCGCTATATTTCACTCATTCGTCAGTTCATTCACTATTTTGTTATCTTTCCCTCTCGTACTTAAAAATGAAGAGAGGATTTGAACTTTACTGAATTAAAGGGGTGAAGGGTAGTTTAGGCATTTTTTAAAAAAACAAATGAAAAAATAGACGTTAACGGAGGAAAGGGGGAATCTCTTAACGAAATGCAAATCGAGTGACCAGATTGCATTTTTTTTTTTAGCGGAGGGACCAAACGCATAGATTTGGTAAAGCCGAGGGACCAAATAATTATATAATTCAAAATTATTTATTAAATTAATGTAATTAATTTTATTTTTCAAAAAAGTTAATCAATAATAAAGCTAGTCCACTTATCTTTGTTGAGATATTGTTGATCTTAGATAATACTTTATTAATTTTAGTTTTGAAAAAGTTCTTTCTGTCGAAGCAACAGTTACAAAAATCGTTAACATTATTCTACAGACAATATACACATTTAGAAAAGAATTCAGCTTTATTATATAATTAAGTATGTCAATTAGTGTATCGTTTTTTACTTGTATAATTTCTCTTAAAATTTTTAGTTTTGTACATAAATTTAATCCATCAATATCAGAGTTGTCATTATACTTTAATGAAAGTTCAAGGTTAAGACAAATTTCCTTTTAAATTTTCATTATCCAATGACCTTATTTCTTAATGTTGAATAGAAAACCAAACTTATCTTGAAACATTTTAAATTGTTCAAATCTACTTTGAAATGAAGTGATTGTTGCATCTGTTATGTACAAGAAATAATCAATTTTAAATGATTCTTCAGCAGATCTTACAATTTTATTGTCAATAATTTCATCATATTGTTTCTTTCTACGAATAGTACTTTTTTCACGGAATTTAGGTTCTATATTCATTTCTATAGTCTTTGGCAGAAATTATAGCATTTTCAAATTCGTCTTCCCTATATTTTCAAAAAATGAAATAAGACCTTTCAGCTGTTGTATAACAACATCGATACACATATGCTTTTATTGCAGATTTTTACTAAGTTTACTGCAAACAATAACTCATACCAAATAGTCATGCCTAACAAAACTCAAAATTTTCATGCTCATAAGTTGCTAAACTATGAGTGAGTGAGAAAAACTAAGAGTTACTCTTAACATTTAAAAAAATTATTAAAATAAATAGTTTTTTTTTTTTGTGAGGCCTAATTTTTTATGAGGTCTAAAGCTACGGCTTTAGTTGCTTTACCCTTGGGTCGATCCTGATATTGAGAGAGGCTAGGCTTTAGTCTTAGAAACCCGATGCAAATTCAAACCGATCTGATTTTAAGGCTTGGTCGAATGGGCTGGGTTAGCTCTACTGTATGGGCTCATGTTAGATTCAATCTCAATCTTAGTTTAGCTTCAGATATATATATATATATATATATATATATATGTACAAATTTTCTCTCTCACCCTGGTACACTCTTTTCATTGAATCTTAGCGTGTTTTTATTTGTCTTTGTAAAAAGAAGGTTGAGTCTTTATTTGTCCTTATAAAAAGAAGGTCGAGACAAGTGTAGAACTAAGATTCAACGAGACAGCTGTCATACTCCTTGTCTCATTGAATCTTAGTCCTATTTGTTATTGTAAGAAGAATGTTATGTCCTTATTTGTCTTTGAAATAAGAAAGTCGAATAAAATGACAAGCACACACACACACACAAATATATATATATATATATATATATATTGATTTTATTGGTGGTTGTCAGAGTAAGATATCATATTTAAACAGAGTAATGCTAGAGCAATAGAATTGAGTTCAGATTTGGTTAAAAGCAAGCATTAAAATATTGTACTGTACAATTATCAATGCTTTGATAGATTATACTGTAAAATACTTCGATACTTGCTGTAAACCAATTATTGATGTTTTCCTCTCTCTATCTCTTTTTTTTTTTAATTTCTTTATGTTTTTCCATTATGTTGTCCGTTCTTTTCGATTCCCGTTTTTGGTAGTTCTTTTTTGAAAAAAAGGATGCTAAAGCAGCAAAATTTATTAACAAAATTAGTCTATTGCAAGCTTCAAAGTGTTATACAAAACAATTTACCATTGTATTAGTAATTATATTATACAATAATACGATATTTGCTATAAATTAAATCTATAAATAAATTTTGTTAATCTAGCATTTTCAGTTTGGAAATAATAATCCAAAGTTGGCTCTTATCTATCACTTTCATTATGACCTCTACTCTGACGTCAAATCTAATCTAAATATATTCATAGTATTTCTCTTTTAATGCACTTAAGTCAAATCTAATTTAAATATATTCGTACTATTTCTCTTTTAATGCACCCAAGTCAAATCTAATCTAAATATATTCTTTATTTCTCTAATTCTCTTTTAATAATGCATCTTTAAGTGCATGAGCCGTCAAAACGAGTTGACCGTATCGGTTAACCCGTGGGTTAAGTAAATTTATTATTTGGTGATGTGGTGCGGATTAGTCCATTAGGGACGGGGTCTAAAATGTATCAATTCAACCCAAACTGTTGCTAGTTGTAGGTTAAATAGGACATCCTACCAAAAAATAATATATTAATTAAAAATTAATATAACCATTATTAAACTATTATTTGACCATTTTGATATAAATAAAGCCCAAAAAATTAATGAAAAATCCCAAATAAAATATTAAATTAATACAATTCACTAAGTGGAAGGCATCGGGGAAAGGAGATTGAGAATGAAGTTTTAGGAGAATTTAGTACAATTTCACTGTAAGAGTCACAATTGAAGGCATTTTCCGTGAATTCTCAAAGTGAAGCTGAAAAAGAATTTTCGACTTCAAGGTCGATAGAAAGAAAGTCAGTCGCCGCGGTTGTCGGTTAACATAAATCAACAAAAAAAAAACAGTCAAATACTCCCTTCGTCCCTAAATTATTGTCTTTTTTTTCTTTTTCGTCCGCCCCTAAATAATTATCTTGTTTGAAATTTTTATTTTTAAAACATCACTTTTACCATTTTACTCTTACTTTTTCTTCCTACTTTAATTATGGGTTACATACACATGGACATTAAAGAAAATAACCTACTATATCAATATTAATAATCAAGTCAATTGTTTTTCCTTAATTATTGTACCGGGTTAAACAAGACAATAATTTAGAGACGGAGGGAGTAGCAATTTAACACTCAGTCGCCGTTAGTGAGAAGGGAAAGAAGATACGCCGAGAGATTGTCGGAGAGAGAGCCCTGCGAGGCTGCGCCAGAGACAGTAACGGTGACGAGGGTGAGTAACAGGAGAGCGGGAGAGAGATGAGCCGTGAACGTGGCTGTCTGCGGCCGTCGAGCAAGCTGCGGGTTGGTCCTCAACTTGAAATATTTGGCAAGATCGATGGAAAGAAAGATCTGGAATAGGATTCTGACTTTCTTTTCAAAGGGGGATGATTTCTTGCTAGAGACTTTAAATAGGTGGGGGGCTGGAAAGATCTGGGGCTGCGGAAAGCTGTAGCTAAGAAAAGGATCATTCGGACCCGGAGCCTTATAAGGTGGTATTAGTTAAGTATATCCTTTTGACCTAAACTTTTATGTTTTATGGCCTCTTGACCAAAAATTTTGATAATTCTCCAAAATGTCCTTAAACCCTTTCAAATCCTAAATACTTTCTTTTCTCTCACAGAACTCAAAAGAGGTCGTCCTCTCTCCCTCCTCTTTCTCCTTTCTCGCCGTCATCTCATCTGTCGCCTCCATCCGCGGCCTCCCTCACTACCATATCCTCCGCCGTCGTCCTCGTCCTCGTCCTCCGCCTCCTTTGTCACTGCTGTCGAGGTAACCTTCTCTCGTTATATGCCTCCTTCGCCACTGTCGTCGAGGTACTCGTCTCTCTCTCTCTTTCTCTCTTTTTCAGTCTTTACTCGAATCGACCCTGAGTTGATTAATCAACACATGAGTTGATTAATCAACCCATGAATCGATTAATCGACCCTGAGTCGATTTGATCAACCCATGAGTTGATTCATCGACTCAGGGTCGATTTGAGTCATTTTGATCGACTCATTGAATCGTTTAATCGACTCCTGAGACGATTACTCGACTCAATAAGGGTATTTTTAGGTTTTTGGATGAAAAGAGGCCATAAAATATGTTTTTGAGTAAGTGAGGCCTTTTATGAATTTGACAGCTTTGACTAGGCCATTTATGTAGAAACCCCGCCTTATAAGGCTGCATTTGGAATATTTTCCTCTTTGACTTCCCCAAAAGAACCAGAGAGAGAGTGGTGATTTGGGTTTGAGAATTGAGAAATGAAATCTCTCTATGCGCCGCTCTAATGTCCAAACTTTGCCTAGGGTTTTTTGATTTTTTCAAATTTTCAATTTTAGCCTTACTTTGGCGGGTCAACCCGAACCGCACCGCCTTAGCCCGCAACCCGCACGGGCTCAACCCGTTAAGCCCATTTTTAAATGGTCTCACATTTTATCAATCTAACCCACCTATTTTGTATTGCGGGGTGGGCTGACCCAACGGGTTAAAACCATTTAATTAACAGCTTTATTGCTATTGATTGAAGGCTTCAGATAAACATGGGGAATGAGGTTTCAGTTTGAAATTATTTTCATAGCGGAGGTTCAATATTGAAGATATTTGTGATTGAATAATGATAGAGCTCCATATTTTATGCCGCAAATATTTATCTCAATTAGGTGTTAAACATAATTCGTGGGATATTTCATTACTTAACAAGTGATATCATCCTTTAACACTGTAACGTGTGAAGTAAAGTAATACTTAATTTTCTGAAACATTTAGTTAAAGTACACTTTTGTGAGTGTGTATGTGCACAAAAATTCAAAGTTATACTTTGATACATTTATAAAATTACTTGATATACAAATAAAATCAAGTGTAACATTGTCAAGTATTTTATTTTGAGGAAACCAAACTACAACTTTATCATTATTGTTGATAAATTATACAAGGGAAAAAGTATGTATTTTCAAAACTTTGGTCACCCCTTGCATTGCATTGGGCGCTGATTCAAATACCTCTACACTTAATTAAATATGATTAATATATTATTAACCATTCAACAATCGATATATACTAATAATAATTTGATAACAAAATCATTTATAAATGAAATAATTAAATAATAAATAAATAAAAATCCATGTAATTCAATAGAAATAACCACATACAAAATATCCATAAAAGAAGAATAAAAACTAATCAACAAAAAATATAAATGAATGTAGTTGTTATGCCTTGATTCTCACTATTTGTTTATTCATTCAACCATTTCAACCAAAAGTACATCTGAAAAGGGATGATCTTATTTAATTAACATAAGAAAGTGTACACATTCTCATTCATGGTACGTAACAACAAGCAATCTTTAAACACGTCATTGTTGAGAGTTTTGTAGTTAGGATCTCAAACAAGACAGCAACTAGACTGTTGATGTTATATAGAATGTAGTAATAATCAATGACACACTCAAGTAAAATAGTAAAATTAAAACGAAATAAACAAATAAAAATATCAAGATGTAAATACTAGTCTACAAGCAATGCTTATAGATCCGTTAATATGACAAAACTTTCACTAATGAAAAGATTGTACAGATTATAATACTTAAACAAAGACACTTAGTGAAACTCAAATGAAAACTCCCAACTGAGTTTATCTAAATTGTCTAATACCAAACACCCATAGAAAACAACGTATAAAAACAGAACAATAGGTGAAAACAGACTTCCGATGAAACAACATACGAATGTAGCTATTGATGTTTTTGAATTCACAGACGCATCCCGACTTCAATGTTTTACTTTATGCTTAATCTCTCTCAGACTTCCTTTTCCAGAGCACGATCACTTGTTTATATAATAAATGCCTAGGAAACCTATCATGCAAGGTAAGAACTCAAAAACAAGCAAGGTTATATGTTAAAAAATAATACCTATCAGATCCCTACTAATTAGATCATGTCATATAAAAAATCTTTAAACTCGGTATGTGGAACCTTCCAAGAAAGTCAACAAGAAAGTTAACAACAATATATCTTACAAACTAAGGAAAAATATGCCATAATTATTTAGGGTTAGAGCACGGTTCTATTTACCCTAACAATTGTTGTTCCGTATTCCAATCACCAAAAATCAAATTCTCTAGCAATTTCACGTCTAAAATCTTCACAAATCTAAGAGCACATTTTGAAAATCTAAATATAATAAGTTTTGTCTCCATGACCACCCATTCACAAATTACAATATCACTAAAGAAGTTTTCGAGACAAAACATACAATAAATGAGTGTTTAACAGGTGCATAAATGTAAAAAGGAACCATTTTACACATCATTTATAATAATTGCAAGTTATAACCAATATTTACTCGTAAAAAGTCTACAAGTGAATTTCCAAAAAGGGATCAAATATATATAATCTAAGATACTTACAACCTAACAATATTGACGGTGAGACTTTGTACAAGGAAAAGCTACTAAAACTTGGTACATTGATTTAAAAATTTCAGTTGAAACAAAACAATATTTCAGCCCTTTTTGTCACGCACTTGGCAGCCACTCATTCATATTTTGAATTGGCGATTCTTTCTCCCTTTGATCCGTCCTACCAGTTGTTGATTCTCAATTTGTCCTTCCACACTCACACTGCTACAGGTTCCTGACAGTGGTAAATCCAGAATTTTCTGCTTGGGGGCCAAATATAAATTTTAAAAATTAAAATCATATTTTATTTTGGTAAATTTAAAAATATAATAAAAAATTAAGTACAAGTATGATATTTTAAGAAATTCAAAACCATATTTTGATGTATTTATACTAAAATTATTTGATATTGAGAAAGTTAAATATATAAGAGATTACGTTTATGCGTATTTTAGCTTAAGGAGGCCAAACTAATAATGTAATTTCTTTATTAAATAATTTGGCCTCCTCGCTAGCTCCACCATTGGTTCCTGCTGCAGAGGTTATGATGCGACACACATATCTAACCTTGAATATGAAGACAAACAACTTCCGAAATTATGTTCTATTTGAATTTATTTCTTTGTCAAGTAAGATATTTTTTAAATGTAAATAATTGACCTATATTTTTTAATTTGTTTTCAAAATTATAAAATACATAATTCGTAGTACTTTTAAAGTACTACGAATTACGTATTTTATGATTTTAGAAAAAGTAAAAAAATATACGTCAAATTTGCGTTTGAAAAATGTCCTGTTTGACCAAAAAAAAGTCAAACAGGACAATAATTTCAGGACGGAGGGAGTATTAAATTTACATTTGAAAAGAATATAATGAATGAAAGAAAGAAAAAATAATGAAATTTTCAAGTGACTAAAAAAGAAAGAAGTAATCAACTGCACTTACCAAAAAAGTTCATGATCACGTAAAAATCAAACACTCGTGGGGATTGTGACCGGTCAATGTTCCGACTCCGGTGTCATTGCTAAACGCAACCCCCAAATCTTCGCAGAAAATTTTCAATTTTTCCTTTCTCCACAAGTTATTTGTCTTAAATTTAACCCCAACTGCAATCCTCAAGCTGAAAATTATATGCCCATTTTTTCGATCCTCTGACAATTCATTGAGCAGTTCTTCAGGGATATCATGTGTTGTCGTTGTTGTTGTAGTTGACAATATGGGATGAATGAAGCTTTTTGTATTGTTGCCCATATGTAAAGGCTCTATATGATCCAAAGCTAATATATTGTTCTTGTAGAAAATCGAACTCCTTCCCTTACTAAAACAAATCTCCAACTTCTCGTTCAAATTTGTAATCGTCATATTTGCTTCCCACTTGGCGATCAACTCCGTCTCGTTTATATTGAAAGTTGGCACGGTCAAGGAGGTGACGTGAAAATCGGGTATTTCCGTTCCAAACAAGAGCCAGATAACGAAGGTCAACGTGCACATGCCTGCTACTAATACGATGAATAGGAGGGTCATGAAGCGTACAAAACTGGACCCGCCTTGAGCAACCTGGCCAGGCTCAAGGGGCTGGTAAACTTGGGTTTTGTAATAGGCAAAGGATGCTACATTGCTATAACCTTTAGGGTTTCCGGGTGTCGGTGGGTATCCATTAGTAGGGATTGGGTAACACGGATTTGGGTGGTGTTGGCCGGCATAATTTGCGAGCGAAGCAGGCCTGTTGAAAGCATGGGGGGGGACGTTGTCGTGTGACGCAAGGTAGCCTTGATGATGCGGGAACGAGTAAGCGGGATGAGGAGGAGGGTGTTGGGGGTAATTCATATTTGAAGGGTACCCCATAACATTTCTATCTTGATCTAATTTCATCATGTTTTGTTTCTTTTCTTTCCCTCCCCCGGTCTTTTTCTTCTTTTTTTCGCTTTCAGAGATGTTTTACTATGGAAGAACAAACGGTGAGAAGGGGGAAGTGGAGATTGGGGACCTTAAATGAAATGAAGGGAGTATATATATTTGAGGACTAAGAAAGGTTGGTCAAGCGAGAAACAAGCATTACAATTGTTGAGTCAAAATGAGATTTTGATTCCCTTCTGGAACTCAAATACGTGGGTTTTTTTTTTTTGGAAGGGATAGTTCCTGGGGTACACATTTCTACCTACCAAAACATATCCCATGAGGGTTGACTAACGAAAGTAGGAATCTGATTTCAAGCGAGAAACATGCATTAGCATTACGATTAATTGTTGAGTCAAACTTGGATCACTTCAACCATCCCGGGAACCATCAACTGCCCCTCTCGACTACAGATTCAAACAAAGTCGGAAACATTGGGACACGTGGGGTTGTATTTTACCATATTTCGTCATTTTACTTTGACCACTAAGCAATTGACCCCCGTAGTACCCTCCATCCGATCACGATGTAAATAATCGTTGTGCCATACCCACCTTGAAAGTTGAAACACCTTTATAAAAATAGATACTTAAACTGTGACTCCTCCTCCTATAGGCTATATATGATAAAATATCTTGCTCATAGTAACTAATCTCAGCTCATGCTTTCCTTTCTTCAACCCAACTTGACAATGGTTGTTGATATTCTTGCATGTGAAAAGTGGGTTTGTTTATAAGAATCGGTGGAAAATACTGATTAACCTTGCGAGTGTTGATCAAGTTGGGTTGAATATATATATATATATGGCGTTGATGGAGTGAATCTGCAAAACCGTGACAGCCTAATGGCTAATACTCCTAGTTACCGGCTTGTATATATATGCGCCTAGGTGAATCAGTCGTAACCCCAGGCAATCCGTCCCGCCTTATCTAACCTAACTATGGTGAGTAAATACAACATTGCCATTGCAAGGCTCATTAACTTTGTACTCTAACATCCTGTCGCAATTGTTCAAAACTAAAGTCTTCAAGTAGACAGGCTCTTTGTAAATATATCTACAGTCTATCGATTCAGTAGGAACATGTTAAAAGTGGGAAATGGCGGTAGTAAAAATCCAAACAACAAAGTTACAAACTGTTTGATGCTTTGGAATTACTGGATTTCTAGAGCTTTCCAGACCTATATGACTTGTAAATTTTGGCCTCCTAGATCATTCCAGATTATTCATTGAAGTTGACCCAAATTACAGTTTTGTGGTTGCTGACCTTCCCTTTTCTCTAGTCACTAACCCTTCCATATACTGACATATTTCTTGAGACACACCCGTGTCAGGCCATTTAAAGGATCTCACGCATACATCCATCTTGCAACGTTGGAGAATAGACCTGCAGGCATATTTTTTCTGACACAAAAATATTGAACAGTAGTAGAACTGAAGTGTTGGAAATAGAAGCTAGCATTCTCTCCGCCCATGTCTAGCCCGACCCAAAACCAAAGTCAACAATAGAGGTTTCAAGAAAACTGAATAAAAATAAAATGGTATTGGTACAAGAGAGATGTCAACTTAGGCTGTGAGTCTTGTCTTGAATAGGGTCTCAAAAAGATATTTGTCGCAGTAGGATGGATGTATCATGTGTGTGTGTGTGTGTATATATATATATATATATATATATATATATATATATATATCTCGATAGATATATGTGGCGATATTGGAAGATGATGGGGATCTTCCTTTTACTGAGTTTATGAATATGTTTTGTCGTCGTTTTTTTAATTTTTTGTTGGTCGTCTTACTTTCCTGTATGCATCAGTTGAGTTCGACGGATAATTGATCCCGCACGTTGATACCCATTTAGTTGTTCTTTCTTTTGCTAGGTTCGTATAAGGAAAAAGAGTTTTGTAAGTCTTTTCCTCCTCTGGGTTTAGATAACAGAAAAATCACTATATATTAGTTCAGTGTACGCCTTAGATTGATACTCCAAACAACACTTTGGTTCTAAGATATTCACTGTTGGAATTCGTCAAAAAGGCATTTGGCCGGCTTGGATGTGTTATATAGAGTCTTAACATGAAGCGGCCATGTCTACTTTCAAAGTAAACTTGGTCCTTGTCACTCAAAATTCAGCTACTCATGGCAGCAGAAAGTTGTTTAGATCTAGAGCATTTGATGAGTTCGTTGAGATCCATCCATCTACTACATAAGGTCGTCTTAATTCGGAATTTGGAAATCTTCATTTGAGAGAGTGAGTGAGAGAGATTTTGCGCTGGATTGCTAATGAAGCATCTAATTAGAATGTTTACTAGGTTGCCGTAACAAATTTACATAAGGAAAGTAATGCACCCTCCACCACCTGTTCATTCCACTGTACCAAGAACCAAGTCCAAAATCGAGATGACCCTCATTGTACCTAGGTTGAGAAATTCTACCGCTTTGGCTCGTTCCAAGTCTTTCCTTCAAAAAACTCGGCCAACATTCGTTCAAGATCCTCCGGCTGGAACCTGATGTACTTCGATGGATTTTTTCCACCCTCGATCAATGGTCTGCATGCATCATAAGAGATGGACAATCTCGTTACCAAGAAAGAAAAAAAGGGAAGTGGCTCAATTCCAAGAAGTAAAAACAATGAGAAGAGAGAGTATTTTAAGGCTGTTTGAAGCAATACCCAAAGCGCTTAAGGAAAGATCTATAGGCAGGCAAAAGGACTTCCGCAACAGCCAGCCTCAAAGACTCGCGCAACTCGCTGTCAGGGACTGTCCATTGAGACTGCCTTTGATGAAGCTCCTCAAACTGAATGTTAAAAGTCTTGAACCTGTCTTTCACCATTGCCCTTGACACTCCGCTATTGCTACTACCTCCATCCGCAAATGAACCACTCCCAGATGAAGATAGGCCCTGAATTGAAAGACACTGCAGAATCTGCAGAATATTACAAAAACCAACAAGTCATCATGCTTCTGTATTGTGATATTAAAATGTCTTTCTTTCCAATTTAAGAGCATCTCAGAATACACAGCATTAAGGAAACAGAGGTACAAGAATATTCAGCCGAGCGAACCAGTAGTTAGAACTCCCACTTGCATTGTGATATCAAATGAGAATAGAGTTCAGCAAAAGTTGAAGAACCATGTACTGATGAAGTACACTGTTAGTTCTTGATACAGAATGACTGCTTAAATGACGTATGGTTTTCTTGTCAACATCGGAACATACGCAAAGGGAGACTTCTAAGCACCATCTCTAGAGACTAGAGAGTCAGTCTCTCACAACAACGTGCTTCAGATACCCAAAGCATTTACAACATAAAGAAAAGAAATTCAAAAAATTTCTTCAATGGCAGATAAGCCAGGAAATGATAAGACACATAGATAGAAGAGAGATACGTAATATTTGCAATAGATACCTCAATGCCACATATAAGAATCCTTAATTACTAATGTTCCTCACTATGCCTGCATCCTAATTGACAAAAAATCTACTTTGTTGGCATCATTCTTAACTACCGAGTAGTAATACCATGGAACAAGCGAGCATAATGCGTTTTTTTTACGAGTCTGATAACACTGCTCAGTCCCAAAAACCAGGAAAAATATACAAGAAGCATCTTGAATTCTCTACACTGTTAGTGGTCTAACTCAAACATATTGAAAGTGGGGAAACAATAATGTCACAAGACGTATCAAACCACGGACCAAATGTTACCGGAATTTCAAGGTAAGGAGATTAGGAGTGCATTAATGTACATGTTTTCACAAGCAATAATCTAAGCCAGTCAGATTCAGAACCAACTAGGTTGTCCAGTCATGAGCTGGACAGTTTTTTTCTTTTAAAGTGGTCTTATTTCAAAGCAGTTTGGCTATAATACAAAATGGTTCTAACTTTTATACAGCTTAGTCACATTCTCATTCCGCTCTAGTCAAAGATTCTACCCATGAAAGTCAAACACTGTAAGGATTAAAATAAATTCTAAAAATATCCAGAAATTTATGGAAGTCCACAACTACTGTTCTTAATTTAAAATCTAATGTAGTAAGGGTAAAATTTGGAAAGCCAAAATATATAGCACAATTTTTCTAACAATAGTCCGAGTGAAACATCTCAAAATAAAAAGTAGGACTCTTTCACTAGAATAGGGAGTATTATAATTTGTGTGAATATATATACTCATTTTTTCACGGGTTAACAACTTGGAAGGGTAGTGTACTTTGAAAAAATTTACACATTGACAAGCGTACTTAGTCTTCGACAAACAAGGTACTGTACTTTTGTTTTGATTTCCGATTGAGGAAAAAAGTTGGATGCCAGTGGTAAAAAACTAACGAAGGCCAGGGTTTCGATGTTCTAAAAGTATCTATGAAAACAAATCCAATGTAACCTTAAACCCCAGCCATTAACACTAAACCTAAAACCTAAACTCTAACCATAAAACCATAAAGCTCTAAACACTAAAACCCTAAACCCTAGACACTATAAAACCCTAAACCCTGAATTCTAAACCCTAAACCCAAACTTGAGGGAAGGCTATTGAGACATTCCGTTAAGTTTTCACTAACGGCATCCATTTTTATTCCCTAATCAAAAAACGAAAACAGAAGTACTATCTTATTTGTCGAAAACAAAGTACGCTAGTCAATGTGTAAATCAGGCATTAGTATGCTACCCTTCCGGCTAGTTGTTCCTTTGTCACATACTCCCTCCGTTCCTAAATAATTGTCTTGTTTCCAAACTTTCCTTTTTAGGAAAACAGTTTTAACACTTTACCCTTACTTTTCTTCATACTTTAATTATAATCACATGCACAAGGGCTTTAATGGAAAGTACATACTATACCAATATTTATAATAGAGTCAATTAGTTTTTCTTAATCCGTGCACTCAGTCAAACAAGACGATTATTCAGGAACGGAGGGAGTATATGTTTATGGATGCTAAACTTTCATAATGATCTGGCAGGATGTATAGGGTCTTCACTTTTAGATACTGAATGGCAGGATGTATAGGGTCTTCACTTTTAGATACTGAACAATGATGGGCAAATCATGACCGGAAACAAGAAGAGAAAGTACCAAGTGAATGTCACGAATGTGAATATGCACTCCTTTTAGTGGTATCAAGTCGTGGACAAATACACTAGTGAAGTCAGTCTCCATCCCTCTCCGGGCTAATTTTGAGATCGAGAAGGGAGATCCATAGGCAGCTGATTTTCACTCTTTATACAGGGTAAGCATGAGATTCACCCATATTAACAATAAAAACGACTCTTTTAAGTCGATTTTGATCGGGAATTGTGTAATGTAGCTACACTCAACAACAGGTTTAAGAACTTACTTTACCTCAATCTCAATGGTTACAACACCGACTCAGTACACCATCTGGAACTGACAAAATGCGAAAGACTGATCTGGCAAGGATGGAACTCTACGAGAAAGGGAGGGGCGATGGTGGGTTTTCAGGTTGATGGTCCATGGATGAAGGCTTTCCTACAAGCCGGAACCACGGAAGCCATCTTTTTGTCTCAAAATGAATCATGCAAGACCGAAGTATCTCAATGAAAAAGAAATATCAAACGTGGGCCACTTATGTCAACCATTTAGTTTCGAGCCTTCCTAAAGACTTAGTAGAGCTATTCGTCTACCTCGGTTACTGGTGCGCTTTTCCATTGACCAAACTTCCTTATTCTGCAAAACCGTGCAGTAGGCCGAGAATGTTAGATAACGGTCCAAGGAGATGTCAAGTCAATCAAGATTCAAGATTCACATGCAAGCGTCTGCAATATACATGTGCATGCATGTAGAAAGAGGGAGTTTCCCACTTAAACTCAACTCAGTTCGTCCTTCTCCCCACTTTTCTTTTTTTTGATTGGTAAAAGTTAATTTTATTAATTAAATGATAAGAGATACACCCAAATACTCCCAAACACCCAACAATACGCCCAATAAACTCCTGAATACACTCCAAAGTCCAAACTAAACACCATAAGAACCCAAAACAACCCCTCAATACCCAAACAGGCCCACACCCATACATCTAAACATGCCAAGAGGCCCACACCCTATCACAGCACAAACTAAACACCGTATAACCCAAAACAACACCTCAATACCCAACAGGCTCACACCCATACATCTAGACAGCCAAGAGGCCCACGCCCTATCAAAGGCCAAACTCCAAATACACCCAATAATAACCCTAATCTGAAACCCTAAAAGGATAAAACCTAGAAGATGAAACATCAGCGGTCGCCTCCACACTTTGCTCCCACTGCCACAAAAATAGCCACCGCCACAGTGGGATGACAGTGCCCCCCCTGCAAGTCTTCGGCCGTCACCACTGCAGCATGCATAACCACTCTTGATGAGCTTTCTAACATCAAGACCACAAGATATAATAACCTAGTAAAATCACCAAGTCCAACACATACCATCTAGACAACCCCGTTGCCCAACTACTTTAGATCTGCTAATAAAAATCCTTTTTTCCGCCTTTTCTTCCTGTCGAGATGCAGTTCCCTTGTCTTTGTGCATATATATACATAAATAAAATTTACAAATTAAGAAAGTGGGACGGACTCTCAAGCAGATGCTTTAAGAAATAAGCCCTAACTCCAAAGTCTTAACCAAGCTTTGAAATATCAGTCATGCACAGAAACAGATCATTGTGATGATATCCGTAAACAGTGATTTTCCTCCTAGCACAGCATCCATTTCTTCTTCTCACATTTTATCTACAACTTTCTAGAAGTACATTAGGGATATTTACGGATTTTCATCCAAGGTCTAGAGTCTTAATTTCAAAAAAATTTACTCTCTTAGTCTCATATATACTGGCCAATTTTTTATGTTTGAATGTCTCAAAGTTTTTGGCCACTTAGAAATCTAATGCACATTAGTTAACTAATTTCTCATTATACCCTTAACCAATAAATTAAATCTTCTTCATATGCACAAATGGAAATCTAATAAAGGGTATAAATGGAATTTTGAATATTAGAGAAATTGATGTGGATGCATTTATGAGGAATCCTACAAATGTAGCTTTTCTCTAGCAGCCAAAATACTTGAGACTGAGGGACTAACAGTTATGTCTTGTTCTTCATCTTATTGATTGAGATGTAATATTAAATCTGAGCTTGGACGTTACACGTTATAGCTCAGTCGCAAGCTTACAAGCAAGAATGAGAAGAAACATTCACAAGAGATCTATGCCTCTTAGGAGAAGTAAAAGGAACATAATCACACAAGAAGAGCAATGCATACAGAAAACGTGCCCAAATATTGAATAGATAAAGAAGGAACTGGGAAAGGATGCATGAAATGTCTTTTTAAGAGAACAATACACTTCACCCGCTAGATATATGATGGATAATTAAACTTAAAAATAACCACCAGCAAAGAAAATAAGTTCTTAAGCATGTTAAGTGTACAAAACCTTGGACCAAGAAATCCTCTTATACTGATTTGCATGCGTCTGCACGACCCTTCGGTGTATTTGCACCCAGTCATCACCTAACAAATCCTTCGCCTCTGACCTAAAATGGAAGAAGGCATTTTATGTTTGTCTCCTTACAAAGAATACCTACATTTTCGCTAAAAAGCTAAATGTATAGCATACCTCCGCACTGATCTAACAATATAGTGAATGTTGTTCATCATGAACAACTGAGTCAAAGCAGGATCCTTATACTGTTTAGATTTCCCTTCTAAGTTAGTCTGAAGAGCCTGCATTATCCTTGTTGTTACCGATGCCAACTGGTCATCTGCGGCATCACTTTCATCAAATTCTCGGAAAAGTTGCTTCAGCGTCGATTGGTAGCTGCAAATAATAAAGATTAGTGCTCGAAGAACTTGCATGAACTATGGAATAAAGACAACAGCTTAAAACAGAATGCAAATTTACTGAGGAATTTAACAGCGAAAATAGATCGTAAAAGATCCAGAAGATTTAAGTTCAAATATATACTAGGCGAACGGTACGATCCAGGCAAGAACAAGTCAGCAGAGCATGAAAATCGGCTGAGATTAAGATTATGGGGGGTATAAAACTGACGCACAAATTAACCTAATAGGTGTACATGGTCGAATAAACGCATCATAGTAGTGTTCAATATCCCTTCACAACTCTTTCGCAAGTAGAGGTAATAGTACGTCAAAAGAATTCTAAGACCAAACTCATCAGTTCAATCAATTATTGGAAGTTTTTCTTCAAGATGCCATCTGTAATCCTCAAAAGAAAGAAATGTGTACAAAAAACCCAAGTTAAGATATAACTTACTCAAATAAGAACTTCACGTAATTAATAACATAACTAGTCAAAGGATGCACAGTTCCATCTAGAACAGCAGTTTTTGTGGCATCTTTCTCAACAGCTTCTTCAAAATCACCAAAGGTCTCTTGGGCTGTCTGTGCTAGACGCTTTGTCAAAACTGAAGCAGCTTCTCGCATTTCAGTACAAAATTTACTTCCAAAAATTGTATTGAACTGTCAAAAACAGCACTCCACATAAAAATAAAAGATAAACGAGCAAAGAGGAGTAACGTGAGTTCCATGTAAGGAAATATATTGTCCAGTTTAATACACATGCTCTACATAGATGAACAGGTGACTACATATTAAAAACCAGGCATCAAGTCACCAAATCGTGCAAACTAAGATTTAGCAAGGACATTTACAAATAAAGATACCTTTCATTGCAAGTTAGGTAGCATGAGAAAAGGCAATAACATACTTTTAGTCAATTGAGAAACAGAACCTTCAAATTTGTTAAGTTGACACCCTGCTTCTGATACACACACACATATACAAATATAAATATATATATATATATATATATATATATTATTAATATTCCACAATTTCACCAACAGAAGCATAATGCACAAGACTTCTCCCTATGCTTCTTATCACAAAAACAGAAGGAAACTGATGGGTGGGGGGGGGGCACATGATTTACTCATGCAACTTTCATGATTGCATATTTACAGCAGATATATTGTGGGGGGAAGGTGAAAAAATTTCCAGCAGGCATACTGTTTATTCCTCTGTTAAACGTGACCTTCACTTGGGAGGCGCAGCTCATGACACAATCGTAAGAGCTGCCAATTTGAGGATGCAGAAGAAAGTAAACATTAATTGGTACAACATGTGTAGAAAGGATAGAAAGGCATTAATCATTTATTGCAGCACTATTCTTTTGCGAAGGAACTTTGAGATATGATTCTAACACTAAGAATTAGTTGGGTCATGCCTTTGTGCACTTTTTGGGTCATTTGAAGCAAGAGGAATCGATGTTTTAAAGATGTAGAATATTGTATAGCACATATGAACGCTTCATTGTTACAGCACCTGATTTTTCGGGTAGAGGAGTCGAAGCTATATTCTTTGAAGAGCATTTTTTTGACAGACTTTCCTTCACCTAGCGTGAAATTTGAATACTCTAGGTGGAGCTTTTTTTGGGCATAATACTTCTCATGTAGATGGGAAGAGCCCCCCCCCCCACCTCTCATCTTTTGTGGTAGCTTTTCTTCTATTAATATATACATCCACTTATCAAATAACAGGAACAGGTGTAACCGGCCCTGACAAAACTGCTGTCATAAAGCAATGCCAAGTCTATTAGCTTAATAGGAGAAAGCAAAGAGCAGGTAACTTTTAAGGAGGCATATTGTTATTACGAGACTGCATAATGTGTTCACAGTGAAACTGTAAAGTAATGTGTTCACAGTGAAACTGTTAAAGTTCATACCTCTGGTTGAATTTCTCTCATAATCTCATACATGTCAAGAAGCACAAATAATTTTTCAGGGGACCTCTTGCTTTTGGCAATAGCCTCTCCGAAACTTAGGAGCACAGCTACGCTGTTTGCAGTTACATCTGCATAGCACTGATCCCTTAGAGACTCTATTCCTTCGAAAATTTGATCACAGACTTTCTTTTCCGCAGCAAATAGCAGTTTCACCTGTTTTATAAAAGACGAAGGGTTAGTACAGGGGTTGAAGGAGGGACCGGGAGGGTGATGTAGATCATTATTAAGATTAGGTAAGTCCTTACCGCAATCCGCATAAAATGAATCCAATTCCCAATCTTAGCCTCCAAAACCTCCCACTGCATCCTTTGGACATCATCTTTACCAAGTTTTTCTACTCCTAACTTTCTGAGGCTCTGTTCAACAGAATTAGCACGGATTTCCCTGTATATGAAAAGAAAATCATCCCAAAAAGATTGATGAAAATAGTGCTCGGTCCTGACTAAGGTACGGTCAAGATCAACCTTGACTAATTATGGACAGGAAAAAGAAAGAATTGAAGTACATGTTTGTGCATTCAGAAGTGCTGTCTTTTTCCCTAATAAAGTAAGTCACTACCAAGCAAAAGAAGAAATTAAATGGTCACTTAAATAATTGCTTAACATAAGAATATTTAGAGTACATATCATATCAAGTGCATTAGAGCCATTCTCCTGTTCTGTCCATTCCAAATTACAATCATCGAGAGGCACTTAACCATTCTCCCATTCTGTATATCCCAAATTCATACAATCTTCTTCCATTATTAATATGAAGGAACCAAGGCAATACTCAAGCACAATCGCTTCAACGAGAAATATAAACAACGATTACTAAATCGTCAAGTTTGTTTAAACAGAACACCGTTTCGTTGCTTCTCCCATAAACTTGCTTACTAGAATATTAGTGTCCGCCTGGTTTCCATCACCCACGCCGTTTGTTACAGAGCAGGTTAGTCAACACTCTCATATCAGCAAGGATAGCTGAATTGAGAGAAATACAACATGTGCCCGATGCATAACACCCAAGAGTAAGAAACCTCAAATTCGACCAGGATGAAGACAACCCTCGCATAATGATGATAAGAGAGCACTCGAATTTTGTTATGAAAAAAATTATTTTGCAGCTACAAGAGACTCAAGTTTTAATAGGCCCTGGAAGACTTGGGAACAAGTCACAACCCATTAAAGCTTAGTGTAACCAACAATGGGTGCGTCTGGATCGATTTTTAGTTTTACTTTTTTCCATGGTCTTTTTCTTGTTTTTCATAATCTCACTCATTGATTCCACCATCTATCTCCCTATCTCTCTCTTACTTTTTGCTTCAATCATTACAAAATTAAGAAGGAAACAAAAAAAGGAAAATGTATCTGAATGCACGCATTGTAACTTACTTGGATTTAAATTTGACTACTAAAGCTTAATCCAAGGAAATAAGTGGAGTCTACCAAAAAATTTAGAAGTCAAAAAAATATTTATATACCAAAATACATCATCTGTATTTTATGTAAATATTTTTCTTGCACCACGTAGGACCAACTCAAACTTCTCCCATGCCTATTAACCTATTCTAAAAGTTACTCCGACAAAGTAGCTACTAAGGGTAAACATTGTAGTCTAATATGTCAAGGATACTTGTTGTAACAACTTTCTTTAGTTGTTATTTACCTCCACTACAGAAAATTGGATGCTGAAGCCAAAAAAGAATCTTGTAGCTGACCCTAAAGTAGATGGAAGAAAGGATGAGGTGAGTTGAGTCGAGTAGAACTGAGGTACAGTATGAGAGTGCTTGCCGGGAAAACATGTATTTATTCACAAGTAGTGATTCCTTCATCTGTAACAGGTGTTTCTTCCTACCAACCGCATGTGGATCCTAGGTTAATTGTTTGAAATACCTCCAGTCCCCGATAGATATCCAGGATTGATACACAAACATGTTTGGAGAATCCATTTATTCATAGATTACTAAACATAATCCCGTGTTCATGAATGGAAGTGAAAGTTCCCAATGTATCTGATGAGTACAGAGTACCACAAAGATTTCAGTTCTGATTTCTGAACCATCTTATTTGAGCTGGAAGAATTGGAAGAGCAGAGAAGATTAATAAGAATCCAAGGCTGTGAGAAGCAGTAACATAAAACCATCTTAAAGTTAGCCAGGACTAATGAAATCAGCTTTAGCTAATAGGGATGCAAATGAGTAGAGCCGAACTCTAGTGTATTTAACCTCAGCTTGTCTAGTAAATAAGCTTTAAAAAAATTGTTTGGCTCGTTACTTAATGAACAAGATGAAACCGATCTCAGCTCACAATTTTAACTTGTTAAGTTATAAAAGTAATTAATGCCATAGAAATTTAAAACACTGATATGTTGTTGCAATAAAATACACACACACACACACACATATTTATATCCAATCTGATATATTTAATGTCACAAAATGAAAAAAAAAAAATTTGCATTATGTGCATAAAAAAGTAAATATCTAAATGATATAACTCAAATTTTATTAAACTGGATGAGATATTTTGTATAATAAGTCTTTTTTCGTAAATATTTCCAGAAACAAGCCAAGCCAAACTGTCAAACTCAGCTCATTTATCTAAAGAGCCTAAAAGTTGTTCAGCTCATTTATTACGAAGAAGCGAGAGCTAAGCTAAGTTTATGAGAGCTTTGTCTCACTTGCACCCTATTAGCTGCGGAAGCAAGGCTAATCATGCACCAGAATTAATAGAATAGCATGGAATTATCAACAGTAAAATATAGATTCATACCTGTAAATGGTGAAGAGTTGTTGTTGCTGGCCAGATTGAAACATTTGTTGAGCTAAATCATGTAACAACGGCACAATTCTAGGCGGAATGAGAGTTGGAGGGTGGTAAACAACGGTTTCTAAACTTTTATTTTGGTGCTCTGATGAAAGTTTCCTGCCACTAGCATCACCCTGACCAGGTGATCCTGACGATGGTCGTAAATTATTGGGAAGACAGTCAAAAAGGCGATCAGGTTCCACAGGTTTACTGAAACACAAATAAGACGTCATTCTTAAGTCAGATACCTAGAGTCTTCATACATATAGTCTTCATACCTATAGTCTTCAGGGCAATATCAATTCACAAGCCCATCTGATTAACTTATCCATGGTCTAACGGCGCATCATGAACTAAAACCCAGCATGAAGAAGCCCCCATTAAAAATATATAGATGGAAAAATGTGCAGAAAACAGTTCCAACAGTCATTATATAATCATGGAAAAGCTAGAAATTTCAAAAAGCTACATAGCACTCAAAGCTTTCATTCAACAGACGTCCCCGCTAAGAAATAAATAAAAGCTAGCAGACAATCTGACAACTAGAACTATGCAACTGAATGAAGAAATATGGAACTTAAATTAGAAACTGGTGGCTAAGACAAAAATCAAAAAACAAAACACAAAACAAAAATAGAACTATTTGTTGAAGAATTTGACTATTAGAGTACTGCATAATCAATGTTTACAAGACTGAAGATGAAGATTAGAGTTCCAAATTTGAGGTTTACCGCAAATAAAACCTTTTACTGAGCTTATTCAATGACGACTGCTAAAGCAATTCATCCTGAGAAGTTGACCTTTTATGTCGATATCGTGTGGGTAAGAGATAAGTGTTCACATCTCAAGCACCTATGAAAAAGCTCTAGAAGTTTTTAAGTTTCCCCTTTGTATTACTCCCTCCAATCCAAGAACATAGGTCATCTTCACTTATAAGGATGTCTGAAAATATAGTTCACCTTTGACAAGATTTATCCTCATTGGAAAATAGAAGTATTGGGCATCTGTTACCATCCCTTCTCTTAAACACAAGGCCCATAATTTGTGAAATATGGATTGCCTAGTTCATCACCAGCCTTGTCTTTGTAACAACACTTCAAGATTAGGTAACGATTTAGCACAGAAAAGGAGGCTACAAAGAATCTTGAGAAGAAGTTCAATAAGTAAGCATAATTACATCTTTAGACATTCTTAATTTTAATTATTAATCTATACGAAATAGGAATGGAGGAGATCTTCCTACTTCCTAGGGATCTCCCTACATTCTTAAGGTAAATCTACGCATAGGGGGAGGGGGGGAGAGAGAGACAGACAGACAGAGAGTGTGTACATCTAATTAACCAATAAAGTTGGCAATATGATGATAAAACAAGTAAAACAAATTATGGGACAGTACTTGATATCAAAAGAAAATGCAAACCTGTATGAGGTTAAGAGCTGCCGGAACTCTTCTTCTAGCTTTAGAGTAGCCTTTACAAGTAAATTAGTAGCATGGCTAATCACCCCAACACTACTCTTAAGGTTTTTATTAGTGCTGAAAAAGCGAACAATGCTTCTCAGCTGATCAACTGCTTCCAGATAACTTTCCAAATCTTCATGTGGTCCCCTCAAAATTTTTGCCTCCGCCTAAAAATTTACATTAAGACACGAATAAGAACCGCAAAAAGCATGTTTCAAGGTAATAGCTTCTCATACATATAATGATGGATGTTATCTATCAAGTAGCTAAAGCGAAATGAATCATCCAAAGCATACTGAATTGGATTTTCCTTCCAGAAAATGATAAAAAAATCCCTGCAATTTAACATATCAGTCCTACTCAAAACATGATAGCCAGCGAACTCTTAATAAAATATCATGAATCATTCTTAGGTCACAGATGTATTATTGCAAGTTTAATTTCTAATAATAAAAATGAAATATCATTATTGTGCATCTGATATATGAGCATAAAACCAGTAAATTTTATTCTATGTAGTCCTTGGACGTCCAAACAATGAGTAGATGTTGCAGGCATGCGTCACAGACTAGACATGATTTGGCTTGAGAACCTTTATAAGTGAACCACCTCACCCCCCACACCCTTCCCCCAAACAATATGAGCAGTATTTTATCTTCCATATGTTCAAACTCAAAAGGGATCATGAAGCAGAACTTGCTGCAACTACAAATAATGAATTACAAAATCTGTACATGACAACATCAGGTTCTCCTCTGTATAATACTGCAGGAAAAGTGGTATTCCAGTAGGGCAGTGATTATCGGTGCATAGGAGGAGGCTATCTTTGATAGTTGAAGGGATTAAGGGGATTTGCTGCCTTAACACTCCTGTTTAGTTTTGCTGTTTTATGAATCTTGTTTTTGTTTTCCCGCTTTCAATGATGTGGACTTCTTATCCTCATTCTCTCATATCAATAAATTTTCTGTTTCTGTTTTCTTTTTCAATTGAAAAAAAAAAAAAAAAAACTAAATTATGGACTACTTTGAACTTCTACATTCTGAACTGACAAACTCCGTGAACAAATAGCTATTTGTCGCTAATCAAAATAGGCTCAAAGAAATTGTTCTAAAGCTGAACACGTAAAATGTATGACATCTGCAAATCCATTACTAACCCAGAAATTTGACACATGTAAAAGGGTCAGCAATGGTTGATGAAACTCTATCCTAGCAACCTGTTGTGCAAACTAAAAAAAAGATCTACTATGCATCACTTCTCATAGTGGTTAGACTACAAAGATCAATCTAACTCCAGGTGTAACTATTAAATTTCCCTTTAAAGAATTATTGATGTTGCTTGTGATGTATTCATACTCCAGCATGCCTACAGCTCTAGTATGTATTCAGAATTTCCCAGAACACTAAAAAAGTATCTGGCAAACACAATTATAAAACTAAACACATACATGATCCTGTTCCCAGCCACTATCTAAGAAAACAATAACTGACAGAAACTTGTTTGTTTCATAAATACCTGTAAAACCACTACTGGAGGAAAGTTGTTTGTATACGTACAATTAGATCTTTCTGAAAACTATAATTTAAAAATTAAAAATTAAAGAAAGAGGAAAACAATGTAAGCTTTACCATCCCCACAGTAGCTAACAGATTTTGGCTCCGAGTATGAACACATGCATTCATAACAGTTTCTGCTAGTAATATCTCCAAACAAGTTGGTGAATAATCAGCACCCTAATATATAACCGCGCCAAATGTACATTTTGTATGATATAATAATACCGAAGAGCATAAACTGAACTTGCATTACACAAGTCAACCCAAATTATCATCCCACAGCTTAATAAACTGTCTACATACAAGTTGGTGAATAATGAGTGAAGTGTCCTAATAAGTTATAACAGAACCAAATGCACATTTGTTTATAAGAACATCGAAGAGCATAAATTGAACTTGCATTATGCAAATCGACCCGAAATACCACCCCGCAGCTCAATAAACTATTTACATGCATAGGCGTATATATATGATACGTGTAAAACTATTGATTAAGAAGGAACGAACCTGACGAGAAAGATCAAATTGACCTAAAATGACCTCAGCTGCTTTGAGTGTCTTGTCAATGTTCTCGTGCGCCCTCCGTATCGAGTGCGTTCTTATCTAATTAACCACGCCACCAAAACACATAAAAATTCATTAACGAACGAACAAATAGATCTCCGGAGCACGTATTTTTACAATTCAAACACACACACACACACAGAGATGAGAGAGAGGACCTGAGTGGGACGCATAGCAGTTTCGAGGGCAGAGAGGCGGTGATCGAAGGAACCGAGAATGGAAACCATATTGTCGGTGATGCTCTGGCTCTTTTGGAGAGCTTCTCTCATGGAATTCGCCCTCTCGCTTAAGGTGTCCATTACCGGCGGATTCATCACCCCCATTGTTTAATCAACTCCGCCGTCTCGTCGGTAATGTAAGCCTTTTTCCGATTGAGAATTTTAATTTGATTCAGAGACAGAGAGAGAGAGAGAGAGAGAGAGAGAGAGAGAGAGAAAATGAGGGTCGAGGAATGTTTGTGATGTGTGTGTGCGATACTACTACTACTACGAGTAGTGGTTGCGGGAGTGCTTTTTACGCTTGAGTTTGGTTTATATACATTTCTGTTTCTTTATTTGCACCTACGGACGCTCTTCTTTTTCAGTATGAGAAAAATGGTCCCTTTCAGCTTCTCTTCCTTTTTTATATTTTAAATTCTTCCAACACGTGCCAGTTATTCACTATTTATTTCTTTTGTCTATTAGTAGCATTGTAGCAACTAAGAGTATGTACAACAAAGTATCATATTTGGGTATCTTGAGTTTACTTTTTGGGTTAATTATACCGTTAGTCCCACAATTATAGACTTTTTCATCAATAGTTCTTTAATAATTTTTTTTTTAATTTTAATCCCTTAAATACCAAAATTAGACACGCTTAATCCTTTTGTTGGATGCCGTTAATATTTTTCCGTTAAGTCTGTCATGTGCCCAACACATGACTTTGGTTAAGGGCATTTATAGTAAATTCCTAGTAAATAATTAAATAATAAAAAATTACAAACTCTCTCTCTCTCTCCCACTAACCTTCTATGAATGGCATCTCTAATCAATTCAACCGCATAAGGAATCCTTCTTCTAGTCTTTCTCTATCAATTCAAGACTCACTGTACAAGGGGTTAGACAACTACCAAAATAAGTCGTCGGAATAGGTGGATCGAGACGAGCCTTACAATCTGCTATGCAAACAAATTGTTCTCTCTCATCCTCACCCTTCTGCTCTACAATCGAATCGGGTATTTTAGCCATACAAATCTAAATGTGAGCACATACTACAGTGAGAAGATGAAGGAATTTTAATCACAAAAGAAACCCTAACTATATGGGCAATTTCTGCCATAATTTCACTCAAATTGCCCTAAATTGAAAAGTCTCTGCAGATTCCTGTCATTGGTAAAGTCAAAATGATTGTTTCTAATGTGACTATTTACCGGGTTGATGTCACTTCTTCGATTGTTCGAATCGGAGATACGGGAGTCGCCGGCAAGGCCAAGACGATATCCCAAGACTCAAGACCCAAGACAATGATTTCAAGCTGCCGAAAAAAAGCCCTATTTCGTAGTTCTAGCAACTTCATCCTCTGATGATTACAAGGCACAAGACGATGTCGCAGATAGGCGTGCTCCTTCTCCACGGAGCTCCAGCTCGATCCGGCCCATTCTGCTTCCGTCCGCTCCATCCTTTCTCACAGCCACGGCCCATTTCCCTCATTGACCCGCGAGTTCCACCAAACGGGCAGCTTCTCTCCTCCTATTTTAGCCCCTGATTCTTCAATTCTTTCCCATTCTGCCCTTGGCTTCCTTGATACTCTAAAGACTCTCTTAAATCTCCATAGCAGCCCTAATTTTGAGAAACATGTCCCTTACGGGACAAGAGTCCCCAAAAGGGGGCAGCAACTTCTCTCCCCTAATTTTCTCTCCTCCTTTGAAGATTGATCACCTTTGAAGGTTTGGAGCTTCAAATCAAGATCCAAGGAAGCAATTGCAAATGTTTTCAACCCTAGCTCTCGGCATTGCTCGGTTTAATTCTTCCGATCTATATCTTTTGATATTTGTTGCAATTTTTAGGGTTGAATGATTTTGTAATTTGTGGAATTGGTTTTGTGCTTAACTGATTTATGGAAACTAATTATTTTTCTATGTTGTTGTAGTGATTTAATTTAATCTCTCTCTCTCTCTCTCTCTCTATTTAGTATACAAGCATGCTAGGTTATTAATTTGTGGGCTTTTAATTGATTAGCCATTAATTAATTGATTTAAGAAATATTTGGATCCGCGAGAGCTACCTTACATTTCGGACCTAGCAAATTAGTAGTTGGTGTTTTGTGACACACACCAATAGCCATGAGAGTACTTTTAAGACATGAAATCAATCCACCTTAGCCATTCGCGAGATAGGAAATTAAGGTTGCTATCAGCCACTTTCGATGTATCGGTTACCGGCATGCCTTGTAGAAAAATGGAGAGAATATATCTCTATGAAGTATTACCCATTATCTTGGTTATTATTGTGTGCTCTTAATGCTTTTAATGGATTAACTTCCCATTAGATGATCACTAAAATTATAGGGTAAGATGCGAGAGCCCGTCCTATTAATTATGAAAATCACAATAATTGTCTATGTGACATTTGATCGAGAGATACGAGCGTTCTTAGATAGTCATGGGGTGCTTGATCGATAATGCGGCTATTCTTTCCTTGTTATAAGATGCGAGAGCCCGTAGTAGGGATTGGTAGCTAGGGCAAGAGTACCCTGCCGTATCAAGTAATAAAGTGTACGTAAGTACGAGTTATCAATCCCATAGGGAATGCACGTAATTTTCACTCCAACTAAGTACCAAAATTGGGTTAACTAATTATATTTGAGCGAAAATAAATTGAGATTAAAATCTAATAAGCTAAAAAAGCAATTAATATTTACATTAATGTAAAAGTGGTTTGGCAACAACAAATCAAGATTTAAAAATAGGATTATAGGATTGCAATATTTCTAATCTAGCTCATGTCTAATTTAATCCTCTCTCCACTTTTCTTTAATTCAAGTCTTGGTAGTCGGGCTCACGTTGATAATATTCACTACGGGCTCTCGCATCTTATAACAAGTCTCTAGCTACTAATCCCTACTACGGGATCTTGTATCTTATAGCAAGGAAAGAATAGCTGCATTATCGATCAAGCACCACATGACTATCTAAGAACGCTCGTATCTCTCGATCAAACGTCACATAGACAATTATTAGGATTTTCATAATTAATAGGACGGGCTCTCGCATCTTACCCTATAATTCTAGTGATCATCTAATGGGTAGCTAATCCATTAAAAGCATTAAAAGCACACAATAATAACCAAGATAATAGGTAATACTTCATAAAGAGATATTCTCTCTATTTTTCTACAAGACATGCCGGTTGTAACGCCCCGGATCCTCTTATACATGAATTACGTGTCTTTATGAGTGTTTTATGAATTATTGCATGATTATATGTTGTGTTAGCACGTGTACAATGCCATGATAGTATATGAGCTTTGGTTGCGTAGTTTGTAGAGTATTTTTAGCTTAAAAATACTTGTAGTATTTACCAAAATGATTTGGGGTGACTTTTATGACTATAATAGCTTTGTATCCGGTGATTTTCATATGGAGACAAAGCGATCGCCTTTTTAGGAGAGGCGATCGCTTTGTTTCGAAACTTTGGCTTCAAAATCGGGTACAAAGCGATCGCTTTGTTTGATACGGGCGATCGCTTTGTTCCCGAGGAAGGGCGATCGCTTTGATTCGAGGGAGAGCGATCGCTTTGGCCCGCCGGTTCAAAACTCTTTCCGGAAATGACAATTTCACCCCAAACTTATAAATTGAGTGATCCTCCTTGAGCCACCTCACTACCCTTTTCCAAATCTGAATTTTACACCCAAATATGAGTGGAGAGGCTTCAATTTCTCTCCATTCTTCCCTCCAAATCCTCCATTGTTGCTTGAGAGCTTGTGTGTGGGAGACATAGTGAGAATAGTGTGTGTGAGTGTGTTCCCAAAGATCTAACCATCCGATCTTCGATCCGAGACCACCATTGTGTTGCTACGGACTAGGAGATCATCTTAGAAGGTCTTGATTTCATTTTAGTTGCTTTGATTTTCGTCACAAGGTAAGTTACTAAACCCCTTTGAATGCTTTAAGCTTCCATGTATGTTAGATCATCAATATTATGGTATGATTTACTTTATATGTTATTTTTATGTACAAATCTCTAGGTTGAGATGGGTACATTGTGCTTATCATATGAGTATGTGTTGGATGATGTTAATGAACAAAGGTTGGCATATAAATGTTAGGATTTGAACAAATAGAGAACTTGAGACTTGAAAATGGGTGGTCTTGCACTTAGCATTGAAACCCTAATTTGGCAAACTTTAGTAGTGACCCGAGAAGTAGATTTTAGGGAAGATTATGACTCCCGAACAATATATTAGATTACTACGAGGTTTAGAGTCCGATTGATCGAGATTCTAGCCCTTCGTACTTTCGATATTGTTAAATTAGAGACGTGTGTATAGCTCTAATGTGTTGAATCGAATGTTTACATACTTGTTAAATGATGATGAGTGATGGAATAGAATAACCTACTTGTCATTCGTCAAGTTCACTACTTTTGAACTTGATGGTTAATTGCATTAGATGATTAAGAACATCTATTTGTGCATTGTGTAAGTCCAGTGGCGTCGTGGTTGAGTAAGGTAGGACGACCTATGGTCTTCACAAATTAACGTTTGTGATCGCCATAAGTCGCCGTATCGGAGTTGCACACACCCCTCTTCTTGGCCACGCTGAGAAGTAGCCCCAATGTTGTAGCAATACGCATGGCTTTGGTTTGCTAGATTGAACTCGATGGTATTAATCGGGACGTCGATACTACACACACGAGTATCGAGGCACTTTTGGTTATTTTGTGTATTGCAGAGCAACGCAAAGAACGGATAAAGAAATATCATATCCTTTATAACTTGGTTTATTTCGAGTACATATGTGGACATCAATGTGCTCATGAAATGTGTTTTGTGTATATCAAGGCGTTGATACATGCCGATTGTGATATATATAACGTATTACGATGTTAAGATTATTGTTGAGCATTATGCCATGACATGTAGTTGCATTTAGTAACTTATTGAGTTTCGACTCACCCCGTTTGTTGTTTAATTGTTTTCCTTAGATCCGAGCCAGCGGGAAGTTCGCGGTGAGGACGATTAGTTCGGTCACTTAGCTCGCAGTGGTCCCTCATTTTGTCTAAGTCATGGAACTCTTTTGTTGATAGTTAGCAAATTCTTTTGGTGAGGACGATTGGTTAAGTAAAGTCATGTAGACTTTACTTGGGTAGTATGAATACTCGGTTTGTATCTCTTATTCTTTTGGTAGCCGACACGTGTATGTCGGGCTCGTATATTCTAGTTTATGTTTAATGTGGTTATTTTCCGAGCATGTAGTAGCTCGTGGTTTTTGTATATGTTGGTTCCGCATGTTGTGGCCGAGGTAGTTAATATTATTAAAGATGTCTCTTCAAACTTATAATCGTGTTTTATTAGTTGGGTTCCCGTAACGTCGCCGATGATTGACTTATTATCAAAGTTTTTGTTAAATGGGTTTTGTGGTGCGTACGAAATGTTGCGCCACGTGCTTTTAATAATTGTTGTCGTTAATTGCTTGTTGTTTTGGCGCGTCGACTTGGGATTTCGCATTGGGATCCGGGTCGGGCGTCACGCTTGGTATCGAGCAATAGTTTTGTTGTCGCCAGATAGGTTCCTTGGCCTAGGTGGGTATGGTTTGTTGTTGAGAATTTTAACGTCGAGTGATGTGTGTAGGTCATCATGGTGCGGACTAGGTTCGGAGCGAGTGCGCCGGGTCGGTACTAGTGCCGGCGAGAATGATGAGAGAGATGATGGCGTGAATCGACCACCGACGTTCCCCGAACCGAATCAAGAGAACCCAAACGCAAACATAGCGTGATGATGGGGCGAATGATGGAGCTTATGAACCAAATGACGGAACGCTTGAATGGGAGAGCACCACCTACACCGGAGGTGGAAGCTCCGCAACCCGAAGTTGAGGTACCACAACCCGAGGTGAGGCCTAGAAATTATGCTACAACATTGGAGCGTTTCTTGAAGATGAAACCACGCACTTTCCTGGGGAGCCGGATGCCGCGAAAGCTGAATTGTGGATTGAACATATCATCAAAATATTTGCGGCCTTGGGTTGCAACGATGACGAGAAAGTTAACTTAGCCGTGTTCAAACTTGAGGAGCGGCCGAGCACCGGTGGCAAGTGTTGCAAGGGAGTTGGGATTTGCGGGGAGAACCCCACGTTGGCCGAACTTCTTGAGGGAATTCAAGGCACGATATTCCCGAGGTGGTTCGCGAAAGAAGAGAGAGAATTTTATGATCTCGGAGCAGGTAGCATGACGGTGGCACAATACTCGGCCAAGTTCACGGAATCGGCTCGTATTGTAGTCACTTGGTTCCCACGGAAGCAAAGAAGGCCCAAATTCATCAAAGGCCCGAAGACAGAGTACAGAAGCAACCGTTGTCCCTACACCGACTACCGTAGTGGGACCGAGCTTATGGGATAGAAAGTGACATTGAAGAGCACAAAGGAAGAATGAATGCGGGTTCTCAACAGTCTTTGCAGTCTTATGGACGAGGACAAGGTTCAGCAACAGGGTAACAACAACAACAACAACAATCGCAGGGAAACCGAGTAGGGCACCTCTCGATGGACAATCAAGACAACGGGTGGACGAGGAGCAATACTTCTTCTTCTCGGGCAACGAGGTACTCCCTTGACATGTAACTATTGTGGGAAGTCGGGCATTCGGAGGAAACATGCTATAGTAAAGGGAGTGTTAGGTCGGGCCAATGCTACTATCGTAAAGAGGTTGGCCACATAAAGAGGGATTGCCCTAAGTCGAAGGGTAGTCGGTCGGGAGTGTGAGTCACCGTCTAGCGGCACGAAGAGAGACAATGACGGAGGCCCAAGGTTCGGGGTCGTGTTTTCGCGCTCGACCAACAGGAGTGCGAGTCTACGTCCGTGATAGGAGGTAGTCTTTCAGATTCGGTAGTAGAGCACGAGTTCTCATAGATCCCGGCTCATCGCATTCATATGTTGCATCTCATTTTGTGAAAAATTTGTGTGTATTGCCCCAATCATTACCTTTTGTGCTTGAGGTGTCTACCCCGGGGAGCATATGTTGGCTTCGAAGTATACCGAGCTTGTGACATACCGATAGGTGATCACACTTTGCATGCCGATTTGGTTGTTCGCCCATACGTGATTTTGATGTGATACTGGGCATGGATTGGTTGTGTGTTTATCATGCTTTAGTTGATTGCCATAGTAAGAAAGTTACTTTTGCTATGCCGGTGTTCCCGAGTTTGTATTTGTGGGTGATGTCAAGAGTAGTATACATGTTATTTCGGCCTTGAGGGCTAGAAAGTTGTTGTCACGTGGGTGTGCGGTTATTTGGCGTGTGTGGTAGACAAGAGTATTTCCACACCAAAGTTAGAGGAAGTCCCGTAGTTTGTGAATTTCCCGACGTGTTTTCGACCGACTATGACATGCCTCCCGATAGGGAAGTAGAGTTTTGTATTGAGCTATTACTGGACTGCCCCTATTTCTAAAGCCCCTTATAGAATGGCACCGCGGAGTTGAAAGAATTGAAGGAACAGCTACAAGAACTTCTTGATAGGAGTTCATTAGACCAAGCGTATCACCTTGGGGTGCACCGCTTTATTCGTGAGGAAGAAGGATGGCACTTTGAGATTGTGCATCGACACGGTTGAATCGGTGACAATCAAGAACAAGTACCCTTTACCCCACATCGATGATTTATTCGACCAATTGCAAGGGTCGGTTGTGTATTCCAAGTTGGACTTGAGGAGTGGGTATCATCGTTGAAAGTTCGAGCGGAAGACATTCCTAAAACTGCCGCACGAGATATGGGCATTATGAATTTGTAGTGATGCCGTTTGATTGACGAACGCACCGGCGGTATTTATGGATTTGATGAATCGCGTGTTTCATCAATATCCGGATTGCTTCGTGGTGGTTTTCATCGACGATATACTTGTGTACTCTAAATCACGGGAAGAACATGAGCAAGACTTGAGGGTAGTATTATCGGTTCTCCGGGAGAAACAGCTTGTACGCTAAGTTTAGCAAGTGTGCCTTCTTAGAGAAGGTATCATTTTTGGGTCATGTGGTTTCGAAAGATGGGATAGCGGTTGATCCATCTAAAGTGGAAGCAAGTGACAAAGTGGAAAACACCGAGTACGCTACCGAGGTTCGTAGTTTCTTGGGATTGGCGGGTACTATCGGAGATTCATTGAGGATTTTCCAAGATTGCTACGCTCCGACGAATTTGACGAAGAAAACGACACCGTTTGCGTGGGATGAGAAATGTGAGTCTAGTTTTCAAGAGTTGAAAAGACGCTTGACGACATCTCCTATCTTGACGTTGCCTAGTGGAGGTGACAACTTCGTGGTGTATAGCGACGCCGAAGGAGGGTTTGGGTTGTGTGCTTATGCGAATGGAAAGGTTATTGCGTATGCTTCAAGAAATTGACAACTTCCGAACGAATTACCCCACTCATGATTTGGAGTTGGCTGCGATTATGTTTGCGTTGCATAAGTGGAAGCATTACCTATACGGAGCGAAGTTTGAGGTCTTCACGGATCACAAGAGTTTGAGGTACCTTTTCTCACAAAAGGAATTGAACATGAGACAACGTAGGTGGATGGAGAAATTGAAAGACCATGACTGTACGATCCTTTATCATCCCGGAAAGCGAATGTTGTAGCGGACGCATTGAGTAGAAAGACGTATGTCTCTTGCTTAATGGTTCGAGAATGGAAGATGTTGGAAGATCTGCGAGATTGGAATCCTTCCGAGACGGAACGGGAGTAATCTTTGCGAATATTCGAGCTACACCCGCTTTGTTTCAACAGATTAAAGAGGCTCAAGTTGATGACCCGAAATTGTTAAGATAATTGGTGAGTTGGGCGAGGAAAGACACCCGACTTTGCGATAAACAAGTGATGGAGTTCTTACATTTCGGGAAGAGTTTGCGTTCCTTCAAATGAGGTGGTTAAACGACAAATTCTCGATGAGGCCCATAAGGCAAAGTATACTATACATCCGGGAGTACCAAAATGTATAGGGATTTGAAGAAACAGGTGGAGTGGGATGAAACGTGAAATTGCGGAGTATGTTTCGAAATGTTTGACTTGTCAACGTAAAGGCCGAGCATCGAGGCCGCAGGTTTGTTGCAACCCCTAGAGATTCCCGAGTGGAAGTGGGAGCACATCACGATGGATTTCGTGACAGATTACCTCGTACTCGTCGAGGATTTGATGCCGTTTGGGTTATCGTGGATAGGTTGACAAAATCGGCACACTTTATTCCTATTGCGATGACATATTCGTTGAGCCGCCTAGCGGCGTTGTATATTCAAGAGATAGTGAGGTTGCACGGAGTGCCGGTGAGTATTGTGTCGGACCGAGATCCGAGGTTTACATCGAGGTTTTCGGGCATTACAGAGGCTATGGGGACGAAATTGAACTTTAGTACGGCCTTTCACCCTCGTCGGATGGACAATCGGAGAGATTAATTCAAGTACTTGAGGATATGTTGCGTGCATGCACGGTAGACTTTAGAGGAAGTTGGGATACTCATTTACCTCTAGCGGAGTTTGCCTATAACAATAGTTTCCAAGCAAGTATTGAGATGGCACCGTACGAGGCTTTGTATGGGCGGAAGTGTAGATCGCCAATTTGTTGGGACGAAGTCGGTGAGGCAAAAATTTGGGGTTCGGAGTTAGTACAACAATCGGTTGAGAGTGTAAAGATTATTCGGGATAGACTACTTACGCACGTAGTCGACAAAAGCTATGCCGATAATCGGAGACGAGATCTCGAGTTTCGTGTAGGGATTATGTGTTTCTTAAAGTATCGCCACGTAGGGGTACTAAGAGGTTCGGCAAAAGGGGAAATTGTCACCGAGGTATATTGGCCCGTTTGAGATTCTCGAGAAAGTGGGGACATTAGCATATAGAATTGCGTTGCCGCCTTCGTTGTCGGAAATCCATAACGTGTTTCACGTGTCTATGCTAAGTACATGAAGGACGACTCACATGTGTTGGAATATGAGGAGATTACTTTTGAACCCGACTGTCATATGTCGAGCAACCGGTAAAGATTCTCGACACTAAGGAACAAGCCTTGCGAACCAAACGGATTCCCCTAGTTAAAGTCCTTTGGAGGAATCACGACATCGAGGAAGCTACTTGGGAAACCGAGGCCGATATGCGTGAGAGATACCCTCATCTTTTGATGAACATGGTAAGGAATTTAGGGACTAAATTCTTTTAAGGAGGAGAGGGTGTAACGCCCGGATCCTCTTATACATGAATTACGTGTCTTTATGAGTGTTTTATGAATTATTGCATGATTATATGTTGTGTTAGCACGTGTACAATGCCATGATAGTATATGAGCTTTGGTTGCGTAGTTTGTAGAGTATTTTTAGCTTAAAAATACTTGTAGTATTTACCAAAATGATTTGGGGTGACTTTTATGACTATAATAGCTTTGTATCCAAGTGATTTTCATCGGAGACAAAGCGATCGCTGTTTTTAGGAGAGGCGATCGCTTTGTTTAAACTTTGGCTTCAAAAATCGGGTACAAAGCGATCGCTGTTTGATACAGGCGATCGCTTTGTTCCCAGAGGAAGGGCGATCGCTTTGATTCGAGGGAGAGCGATCGCTTTGGCCCGCCGGTTCAAAACTCGTTTTCCGAAATGACAATTTCACCCCAAACTTATAAATTGAGTGATCCTCCTTGAGCCACCTCACTACCCTTTTCCAAATCTGAATTTTACACCCAAATATGAGTGGAGAGGCTTCAATTTCTCTCCATTCTTCCCTCCAAATCCTCCATTGTTGCTTGAGAGCTTGTGTGTGGGAGACATAGTGAGAATAGTGTGTGTGAGTGTGTTCCCAAAGATCTAACCATCCGATCTTCGATCCGAGACCACCATTGTGTTGCTACGGACTAGGAGATCATCTTAGAAGGTCTTGATTTCATTTTAGTTGCTTTGATTTTCGTCACAAGGTAAGTTACTAAACCCCTTTGAATGCTTTAAGCTTCCATGTATGTTAGATCATCAATATTATGGTATGATTTACTTTATATGTTATTTTTATGTACAAATCTCTAGGTTGAGATGGGTACATTGTGCTTATCATATGAGTATGTGTTGGATGATGTTAATGAACAAAGGTTGGCATATAAATGTTAGGATTTGAACAAATAGAGAACTTGAGACTTGAAAATGGGTGGTCTTGCACTTAGCATTGAAACCCTAATTTGGCAAACTTTAGTAGTGACCCGAGAAGTAGATTTTAGGGAAGATTATGACTCCCGAACAATATATTAGATTACTACGAGGTTTAGAGTCCGATTGATCGATATTCTAGCCCTTCGTACTTTCGATACCGTTAAATTAGAGACGTGTGTATAGCTCTAATGTGTTGAATCGAATGTTTACATACTTGTTAAATGATGATGAGTGATGGAATAGAATAACCTACTTTTCATTCGTCAAGTTCACTACTTTTGAACTTGATGGTTAATTGCATTAGATGATTAAGAACATCTATTTGTGCATTGTGTAAGTCCAATGGCGTCGTGGTTGAGTAAGGTAGGACGACCTATGGTCTTCACAAATTAACGTTTGTGATCGCCATAAGTCGCCGTATCGGAGTTGCACACACCCTCTTCGTTGGCCACGCTGAGAAGTAGCCCCAATGTTGTAGCAATACGCATGGCTTTGGTTTGCTAGATTGAACTCGATGGTATTAATCGGGGACGTCGATACTACACACACGAGTATCGAGGCACTTTTGGTTATTTTGTGTATTGCAGAGCAACGCAAAGAACGGATAAAGAAATATCATATCCTTTATAACTTGGTTTATTTCGAGTACATATGTGGACATCAATGTGCTCTGAAATGTGTTTTGTGTATATCAAGGCGTTGATACATGCCGATTGTGATATATATAACTCGTATTACGATGTTAAGATTATTGTTGAGCATTATGCCATGACATGTAGTTGCATTTAGTAACTTATTGAGTTTCGACTCACCCCGTTTGTTGTTTAATTGTTTTCCTTAGATCCGAGCCAGCGGGAAGTTCGCGGTGAGGACGATTAGTTCGGTCACTTAGCTCGCAGTGGTCCCTCATTTTGTCTAAGTCATGGAACTCTTTTGTTGATAGTTAGCAAATTCTTTTGGTGAGGACGATTGGTTAAGTAAAGTCATGTAGACTTTACTTGGGTAGTATGAATACTCGGTTTGTATCTCTTATTCTTTTGGTAGCCGACACGTGTATGTCGGGCTCGTATATTCTAGTTTATGTTTAATGTGGTTATTTTCCCGAGCATGTAGTAGCTCGTGGTTTTGTATATGTTGGTTCCGCATGTTGTGGCCGAGGTAGTTAATATTATTAAAGATGTCTCTTCAAACTTATAATCGTGTTTTATTAGTTGGGTTCCCCGTAACGTCGCCGATGATTGACTTATTATCAAAGTTTTTGTTAAATGGGTTTTGTGGTGCGTACGAAATGTTGCGCCACGTGCTTTTAATAATTGTTGTCGTTAATTGCTTGTTGTTTTGGCGCGTCGACTTGGGATTTCGCATTGGGATCCGGGTCGGGGCGTCACACCGGTAACCGAGACATTGAAAGTGGTTGATAGCAACCCTAATTTCCTACCTCGCGAATGGCTAAGGTGGATTGATCGCATGTCAAAACAAGTACTCTCATTACTATCGGTGTGTGTCACAAAACACCAACTACTAATTTGCTAGGTCCGAAATGCAAGGTAGCTCTCGCGGATCCAAACATTTCTCAAATCAATTAATTAATGGCTAATCAATTAAAAATATTAAGCCCACAAATTAATAACCTAGCTTGTTTGTATACTAAAATAGAGAGAGATTAAATTAAATCACTACAACAACATAGAAAAATAATTGCTTTCCATAAATCAATTAAGCACAAAATCAATTCCACAAATTACAAAATCATTCAACCCTAGAAAATTGCAACAAATATCAAAAGATATAGATCGGAAGAATTAAACCGAGCAATGCCGAGAGCTGGGGTTGAAATCACTTGCAATTGCTTCCTTGGCTATTGATTTGGAGCTCGAAACCTTCAAAGGTGATCAATCTTCAAGGGAAGAGAGAAAATTGGGGAAGAGAAGCTAATGCCCCCTTTTGGGGACTCTTGTCCCGTAAGGGACATGTTTCTCAAAATTAGGGCTGTTGTGAAGATTTAAAGAAGTCTTTAGAGTACCAAGGAAGCCAAGGGCAGAATGGGGAAAGAATTGAAGAATCAGGGGTTGAAATGGGAGAAGAGAAGCTACTAATCTGTTTGGGGAGATGGGCTGCCCGTTTGGTGGAACTCGCGGGTCAATGAGGGAAATGAGCTGTGGCTGTGAGAGAGGATGGAACATGCGGAAGCAGAATGGGCCGGATCGGGCTGGAGCTCCGTGGAGAAGGACGCAAGTCTGCTGGACGCGTGACAGGCTGGCAATGCGACAACGCATTAATGAAATGAGAAGCCGGATGGGCAGCGCTGCTCCCCTGACTTCTAGAATTTGCTCCAGTGCCCCTGGTATTCAGAAGATGACTCCCGAAGTCCTTCCCCTTCCAGGCTTCTCAGTTTAGTTCTCCGTTAGCCACCGTTAACTCATTTTACCTTCGAATGCTTGACAGACTTTGACAGAAAGCTTTAAAACTCAACTTTGCAACCCAGAATCGCCTTAAACTTTATGCTAAAATCCTTATAAATGTTTGATTATGCTTGGAAACCTATAATAAGCACAAATGCACAAATAGTAATATTTCCAAACATAATTAACTCAAAAATAACATAAAACAAAAAGAAATTAAAGGAAAAATTCGTGGATATATTGAGCTCATCAGAAGCGAATCGGTCGAAAATAAAAGTACCAAGTATTTGGAGAAATAATGGCAAGAAAATAGAAAATATAACGGAATCAAACAAAAGGGAACAGAGGATTAACGTGGTTTAATCCACTCAAGGCAAGCAACAAATCCACTATAAATAATAAAAATTTACAATAGAGAGTTTTACACCTCTCACAGCCCAAAATAGCCACATACTATTTTGTCTAACACCGCAAAGACCTCGAGACCTTGTCATTGTCGTCCGTCGTCTCTCCTTCGTGCGACTCGATTTCGGCTCACTTGCGGTGCTCTAACACAAGGGATAGATCCCTTTTTATAATAGTAACCACCGCCTTATGATCCAAATCTTATTCTCATTAGGAGACCAATTTGATGTAGTAATTACCAAGTCTTGTCCAATTACTAAAAGGAATTGATACAAGTTTTTCATTTAGACTCCACCAAGAATCCAAATAGGACAAGGAATCAAGACACAAAATAACAATTATTATATTAGTAATGTAAGATTGTCTTATCGCAAAACAATTTTATCTAAGTTTTTATCTTTTTTATATAAGTTTTTGTCTTTTTTGAGTGGTTATCGAGTTTTTACGGTACCATCCAAATATGCAAATTAAGATTAAATATAGAAAATAATTAAAATTCTCTTTTTTCTTTTCCTTTCACGACATTCAAATGCAGTCTTCCTCTTGAATCATAGTTACATCTTGCTCCCATGTACTCAATGGGTAGACAACATAACTCTATAAATCTGAATTAATTCTCAAAATATCCTACATACATCATTAATCTTTTCTCCCAAAAGATCCAAAGTGGGGTCGAGCGGTCTGGCTGGGGTCATTGATAGATCCGCCACCCGTATAACCAGACTTGACCCAAACCATTGTTTCCAACTTCATTTCGTTTCATTTCTATCCTCTCTCTCTCTCTCTCTCTCTCTCTCTAATGGCTTCGAGCATAGCTCCACTCTCGATCTCCGGTATATTTCTGATCCTTTTCCTCAACGTCTATGTCTCTTCTGTATGATTTCTCATTTTACGATAAATTCATAGACGAGCCACAATTACTATCCTCTTTTGAAAGAAATTTTGAATTAATTTTTCTATGTAAAATGAACTGTGAAATTTGCTTCGTAATCATCGTATTTGACTGGTAGGATTTTCCCTCTCCCTGAGCATTTGGATCCAAGTGCTTCATGTTGTTGCAATCATTAATTTGTAAATATCAGCAGCTGAATAAATGTTGTTCATCATTTCTTCGACAAATTGTTCGGTGTTTCAGTTGTTGTTAGTAAGAATTTGATGGTTATTTATTATTTGTTATTGTTCTGTTCTCGACATGTTGGGACCAACTAACAGCTTAACAATGAATTGTTAATTGGTTACTCAAATGTGTGTGTGTGTGTGTGTTTGGACATACGGGTTTTCCGTATTATTTTCAGATGTGGCTAGGATAAATAATTATTCGAGTCAACTGGTGTATGTATGACTTTGTTAGTGTTTGTCGTAAATTATTTAATTAATTTTATCAGAACATAATCTGAAAATTAATGTTACTTACTCCCCTTTTCCAAACAAAAAATCCACTTTCCATATTCAAAAGCAACGTGGGACTAAATCAAATCAAAGTTTAACATACCTTAATTATGTTTTAGGAAATAAAATTTCATTCATTACTATGAATTGCAACTTTTACGACTTTGTAGAAACAAATAAAGTTATGTAAATCTTCACCCACATTTAATCAATTTGAACAAAAAAAGTCAATATTGGAAGGACCAAAGGAGGATGTATTTCAGTTTTGTTGTTTAGTTGTTGTTCACAGATTGTTTTAATTGTTAGGTTATTATTTTGATTTCTCATGCTTCTTGTTCTAGTTGTAATTGTATTTGTTCTCATCATTGTTATGATGTCATTGTATTGCTCAGAGGCTTGGCTTAAACTCTTTGGTCCTCATGAATTCAGATAGCGGTAAATTTTTCCACAAAGGAATGAAGGAAAACAGAAAGCCAAAAAATAAAATAAAACCTTAATGAATAGTATGTTCCATTTACCTTTAATTTAGCAGTTTTCATGTTAATTTTTGGATTCCCTAGCACGTGGTACTAGCTAGGTAATCTACTTGCTCTTCTCTTTTGCGAATTGAGAAGCAAACAGAAGAAGGAGGACGAGATCATGATCTTCCTCCTGGCAGTGGACTTGTGCTCAGCAGCGCTGCCTCCCCCAAATAAAAGAAAATAATAATAATAATAAAAACATTGTCACTTTAAAAGGGAGGGTAATGAAGTTACATTGCTTGTAACAATCGTGGCTGGTCCTTTAGTGTGTCTATAGGGTAAGATACTGTCAAGGTGTCTGCTTATTAAGAACCTGAATCTTGTTGTTACTTATTCTCTCCTTGATCCTTGATTGTGAAGTTAAAGATATAATCTCCATAAGGCACTGTTTAGTGTTCAACTATGTTACTCTTGCAGTATAGACTGTCTATTTTCACATTTCATTTTGAAAAAAGGATAATGTTAGAAGATAAAAGGGTTAATGACAAAACTAACCATTAAATTTTGCTTAAGAGTTTCACTATACAATTTAACTCTCAAAATGACCAAAAAACAATCAAACTATTCATAGGGTGGCAAAAAAAAAAAAACCCACTACTGCCGGACCGCCGGTTCCCCGTTAAAAAATTAACCGAAGTGCTAATGAGGATGTACACGTAGGCAAAAATTAGCTAGGTGGATGTACGTGGTAATGGCATAATGCTAAGGTTACATGAAGATCACTAGTTTGATTAATGGGACAAAATGCTTGCTAATTTTTACCTACTCGGACGTCCACATCAGGACTTTCATTATTATTTTAACAGGGAACCGACAGTAGTGCTTTTCTTACCACCTTATGAATAGTTTGATTGTTTTTTGGTCATTTTTCAGAGTTAAATGTTATAGTGGAATCCTTGAGAAAAGTTTGATGGTTAGTTTTGTCATTAACCCATGATAAACTTAGGACATTGAGGATCTTTTATCTTGAATTTTAATTGGTGGTTATTGTAAGTTTCTGTATGTTCCCCTTTTTGTTTGGTATTGTTGAGTATTTTCATAACAGTCTTGATATTGCACAGGTGGTATCAATCTTAAGGCACATGATTTCTGTTCTGGAAAGTCCGGTTCATATAGTAAAACAACGAATCTGACGATTCCGGGGACATTGAACCAACAAAGAACCAACCGGAAGTTGTCCGTTCGTGCGTCATCCAAGTAAGACAACTTAATCTCCTTGTTTTGTAATATATATTCAGAATTAGAAAGAAAACTAAATATTCTTTCTCTTCCATTTGAAGAGGTACACATTCCTTTTTAGGTTGCTGAAGAGGTACACATTCCTTTTCAGGAACCTTTTTATTTAGATAATGACTTTAATACCCTAAAAACTTGTGGATGATAATCACCGTGTCAAACCAAGTAAATCAACTTGAAATTGTGGCCACCCATTGATGGGGGTATAAAGGAAATTAGTGACTTTTCAACCGTTTTCTTGATTTGCATAAAAAGTCAAGTGTAACTCTTCTAATGGGACGGAGGTAACTCTTCAAATGGGACGGAGGGAGTAATTGTAAACATTAAATAGTAGGCATCACATGTTCTTAGTAGAGGTAGAAATTGTTTGAGTTTATTCTTATGCAGTCATGGCTATTTTTAAGCTGTAATGGATCCCTTCCCTTTCTTATCTTTGCTTGAGCGACTTATCTATTTACTAATTCTTACAGAGTCCTAAGGAAAAATATTCATGCAGCCAACCCCGAGTGATTGAATTGAAACAAAGGCTAAGATGATTGATTAATTGATAATTATTTTACCGAAAAAGCAGATTAGCTACCATGCTAGGAAATTATTGATTCTATGAAAACCACGCCGGCAACTACATTCTTCTCCCTGCTTATCCATGGGATAGTTGAGTTGGCTGTTGTCACAGATTTGTTCATTGATTGATGGAATGTGGTCATAGGTCTGATGCACTTTACTTTCTTAAATAATCAATTAATGGATTTTCCCTGTTGACTGTGATTAATGCAAACTTGTTGAGTTATGCGTTGAGCCCCCCGCTTACCTCTCCTTCCTAACTGTTTTTGGGTCATTCGTATGGATTGATTCAGCTCATCTTATTGTTTTTATTTTTACTTATATGCAGTGACCGTAGTGGTGGAGGTGATGGTGATTTTATTGCTGGTTTCCTCCTAGGGGGTGCTTTATGTGGGACTCTTGCATACGTTTTTGCTCCACAGGTGATTACACCTCTACTCTCAAGCTTTGATATGTAGTTGGCGCAATGTCTAGACTTACCCTCAGTCTTCAGTCAATCCATTGCATCCGATAGGCAGACAAATCTTGGTTTCTTTGATATCATTGACATTAAGGCAATGGTGGAGCCATATATCTTTCCATATCAACGTTCTTTGAGCTTCACTTAGAAGTAGTGAAGCATTAATTTGGAAATTGGAATTTGTTATCAATGTTAAGACCGCATATGGATAATTGGTGATATTTGGTATATATGCTTAGGGATAAACTAGGTTAGTAAATTCATGACATTGTTGATGATTAGCTGTGTAGGGTAATTTAATCAAGTCATATTCCGTTTATATCATTAACTTTCTTGCACAATTAGGTTTAACTTTGTGGCTGATGTATTGATACTCCCCAATCGTTAAGGATTGTTGCGAAGCTTGTGTCCTTTGGCTCACTGTCTTGGCCTAAGTTCCTAACGGTGGTTATTTATGATGGAGGTGGTGAAAGTTGAATTTGGTGGTTGCTGAGAAAGGATGTGAAGAAGTGGCAGTACAGGGCCTCGGTGGTGGTATTTTGATGAGAACATTGAGAAGAGAGTTCCTCAAATGAACCAATGTCCAGAGGTGGCAATGGTGGTATGATGGATTTGTGGGGTAGTGAAGACTGTGAAAAGGCAAGGACAGTTTTTGGAATATGGAGAATGTAAAAGTTTCTGTTTGTGGAGGGTTAAATTGTCTTCTCACCTTCTAGAATGGCCATGCCATTTACCTGTGAAAGTCTGCTCTCTTTTTGAACAGTCTTATTAGAAGGAATCCACTGCCGAGAGTGGTTGCCCCCTGATGCATTAAATTCCACCCTTGGCAATCTAGGTTGTGGGGACCAAAATAGTGGATCAGATGCGAGTCAAAACTGACATTTGGCCTGCAAGTCAAGTGGGTAGCTGTTAGAATCTGATGATTCAGATTGTACAAGTCAATACAATTCAGTGCTCTGTTGATCCAAAATCACTTGTGTGAATTGCTTGGGGCACTGATCAGAGGTGAATTGATCCTGATTCCTCAATCAATGTGAATCATTCCTAAATCGTATGAATTATACGGTTTACTCAACAACAATCAACTTAAGAAAGTATGAACTTTGTTTATTATATGTATTTTCTGTAACCAAAAGTTACCAGACTACTTTACAAGGTGGTTAAGTATATAAATAAGCAAATCACTTTCTCTTTGTTTCTACCCTATTTGTGTATCTAACATTAAAATTCTGTTCTCAAAACTAACGTAGAATATGTGCATTATTTGAAGCAAAATGGCTGTTCCACAAATTTCAATTTTCTTTATTATGGATACATGTTTATATAAATTTAGAAACAGTGAGATAACCATGGGTTTCCTATCCTACAATTAATGATAGGAATGCAGATGTCATAGTGTGTTGGTGTCTTGAAAGTTACTTAAAATTAGTTTTACATTACAATAAGTTTTCTTGTTAAAAGAATAGTGAAACTTGAACTATCTTTTTTGCCATTCGTGCTGGATCTTATGGTGAGAGTATAGATTCAGTTCACGATTCTTCACTCAAGGGACTGGTTCAAAAGATGATTCCTGGTATGCAATTATGATCAAGAGTGAGGTGTTTCATTGATTTTGTTTCTTAGAACGTCATGAAGTGTGCGGTTTTAATTGCGACGAGTTGAGCTGATGACATTATATTACCTAGAAATTGCTAGCTTACTTTTGTGCATCTGTTATGGGTGCAATTATTCTTCACAACTTTATATTAGTAACTTTAAGCAATAGTCTACTTAATTCCATCCACTATTGTGCTTATCCAACCTCTGATTTAATGAGTTGGCCTTGTTTGAACAAAAATTAACCCCCTGCTCCTAGTCTAGGTGTGGGTTTACCACCTTGTAAGTGGTTAATGCCACATACCATGGTATTAGATGGAACATATTCGAAGGGATAATGTAGAGAGGATGAAGGAGGACAATCAGTGAGGAACTATGCAAGTGCAATGGATGTGCTTGTGAACTTGAAAGGGGCAGAATACTACCGATTACAGAAACAGCAAGTTTTAACTAGTGATGGGTAGAAATATCCTGAAGAAGTTTGGTTGTGATTTGAAGAAATAAGGGATCAGAAATCTGCTTAGTTCTTCTCATTGCATCATGTTCCTTCTGTGATGACTTGCGAAGAGCGTGACCATAGGATTTTCAATTTTGCTGTGGCTAGCCTCACTTGTTAAATGATCTTCACAGTTCTTGCTGCATGAAATTTGGTAGTCGATGAAAAACCTTTCACAGAAAGAGGTACCTTCTCACGTTCGTGATTATTCATTCCACATTTTTATTATGTTCCTTGAAAACAGTAATACTGTAATTTGTGCTCAATTTTATCATTTCTATTATAACTGACCCGACATTCTTTTCAATATTCTATGATTATACACCTTATAGAATATTAATCTTTATGTGAGCTCCAATGTTAGTACAAATACTCCATCCGTCCCAAAAAATAGTTCCATTTAACAAGTGTAACTTTTTAATATTGTACTTTTGCTCATGTATATTTCCTATAATTTGCACCAACATCACACCTTTCTCTGGGTGATACATATTAGAAATGTCACATTTAAAAAAAGATTTTTTTTTTTTTGAAAAGTAATGCAAGTTTACAGGTTAAAGTTTCGACGCGAAACTATTCTTTTTGGGGCAAACAGACATAGAATGTAGGATTATTTTTCTGGGACTGGGGAAGTATGAATGTATTCTTATCTAATCCGTTAAAAGTGAAGACACACTGGACTCAAAAAGTATCAAAACTATAAGAAAGAACAAAGTCGCTATAATAATTCATATGCGAATGTGATATTTGAATTTTTATGCATTTTTCTGTGCATACAGCTTTGGCCCATGGTTTTACCTTTTGAAGATTGTACTGTCTGCACCTTGTGTACAGTAAGTCAGATTATAAATGATACCTGCAAAATCACATATTCCAGAATATCCTGATTCTGTTATTAATAGTACGCAACTGGCACTTGTCAACGAAAATAATTTCATTTTATCATTGCTATACAGTTTTGAAGTTTGCACAATCCAGGTCGTATATGTTGAAACTTTTGGTTTACTCCTTATTTGTCTGAGCATGTGAGAGAGAGGTTTGGGGGAGGACCTGTTTGTTTTCTTTCTTATTAATTTCTTATAATCCTTGTTGGAGGCGCAAAGTGGTTTTTGAGAAACTCCTAATGTATTGATCTAAACCTTGTTTGTTTTCCCCCCTTTCTCATATCACTAGATAAGAAAATCCCTGCTGAATGAAGATGATTATGGGTTCCGGAGGCCAAGGCGACCAACCTATGATGGAGGAGTCTACTATGATGAAGGTGTAGAGGTGATGCTATGCTATGAACTCTGCACTCTCCTTATTCAAGATGGTTGATGTATGGATCAACTTTGTTCTGACCTTTTCTTCCCCCCTCCCCCCCCTCTTTACTTACTGCAGACACGCAGGCAGTCCTTGAATGCTAAAATAAACCAACTCAATTCTGCCATCAGCAATGTTACTTCGCGGTTGAGAGGTGGCAATAATGTGCCGGCAGTGCCACTTGAATCTGACACAGAAGGAGCTACATTGTAAGACCGACTTCTATTGTTCCCTACTACACCACTTTTGAGTTTCAGTTCAGCTGAGAAAAACGTTACTGTGGTAAAGAATTAAGAACAAAATATATGCAAAGTGGGAGTTTGTAACTGATGTCTTTTGTGCGGTAACTTTTGTTGGATTGCAAAATAATTGATTTTAGTTTTGAAATTTCAGCATTACAAAGCCATATTTAAAGCAGCTGAAACTATGGTGCCTTCATATTGTTGTTGTGTGCATGGAATTTGATTGTATGTTAGTATGTTTTGCCTCCGTTCAATTCAAAGTGTCTATCTCCCTTAAATGTCGAGCTCCAGAAGTCCCATTCTGATGACATTGACATCTCCAGTATTTTAGAGATGTTAAAAGTCAATTTTTTGGTTAGCTTCTCAACTGACCACCATGAGTAGCCGGTAACCCCGATGGGGATATGTTGTCGTTGCCGCCACTGCTGTTATTCACTACACTTGCCTCCGCTTGTTTCTCGCCTCCGCCATGGATTCCACCTGCATTCATCTCAAGCTAGAATTAGTGGCCCATTAGTTTAAGCAACGCTCTTAATTAGGTTGTATCCCATTTCCATCGGGTTCTAAGAACTCAACTCTCAAGGGATGAATTTTCCGGCACATGGAGATCGCTGCTTTTTGGAGACGAAAGTAGGTGGAAAGAAAAAGAAAAAAAAAATACGTAGGAATTTTTTTTCTTCTTTTTCATAATACATTTTGTTAAAATATTCTCTCGGTCCTAAAATGACTTTTTTTAGTTTTGGCAAAAATTGAGAAAGTCAATTTTTGGATTATTTTAGTGTGCATGGACATGGCTTATAGGAAAGGTGAAATGTAGTTACTTCAGAAGAAAAGTGACGCTAATTTTTTCAAAAGAACACTAATTTTGGAGCGAAGAAAACATATCATATGAAATGGACACTAACTAATATTTAAAAAATGACTTAATTTATTTTAGCATGATCCAAAATAATTGTTCGCTTTCCTTTTGTGGAAAGTTTTTTTTTTTTTGAGTCCATCGTCTAATGTATTCTTCTTATTGGGGAAATAAAAATTAAATAAACCCGATTGATTTGACACCAGGGGTTACTAAAGCAAAATTAAAAATAATCAAACACTTTTTAAACTCTATATATTTAATAGGAATTACTCATTTTTGGGAGAGAGGAAGTAATATTTAAGTATTACTCCATTCATTTTTAAATTATCGACTTGTTTGACTGTTTTTTAGTCAAATATGATATTTTTTAAATACAAATTTGATATATATATATATATATATACAGTATTACTTTTTCATAAATTATAAAGCATAATTTGTAATATTTTAAAAGTACAACGAGTTACGTATTTTATGATATCAAAAAAATAAATAATATAAGTCATTTATATTTAAAAATTATCTTGTTTGACCATTAAAATAAAAATATGACGATAAACTACAAATAAAACTTTTCATTTAAGAGTGGAGGAGGAGGAGGAGGGAGTACACGTGGAGCTATGTAAGAGCATCTACAGTGATACTCTCAATATCACACTCTAAACATCTTTCAGATTCAATTTTTCAACACTCTAAAAATAAATCCACTTCAACAAGCACTCTATATAACCCTCTAAAAATTAAATATCTCTCATCTCAATTAACAAACCATTATATTTTTTCTTTTTTATTTATATTTTTTCACCACAATTAAAATAAAATATTTTAAAATTTAAATTTTATATACTATAAAAAATATATTGTACTCTCTCTACCCCTAAATTATTGTCTTGTTTGACTCGACACACGGATTAACAAAAAATAATTGACTTGATTATTAATATTGGTATAATGTGTAGTTTCTTTTAATGCTCATGTGTATATAGCGCATAATTAAAGTAGAGAGAAAAATAAGGGTAAAATGGTAAAAATAATTTCCTTAAAAAGAAAGTTTTAAACAAGACAATTATTTAGGAACGGATAAAAAAAAATAATAATTTAGGGACGGAAAGAGTATATTTTAATAATTTTCATTATAAAATATTAAACAAAAGTATATTATGTTCAAATAAAGTGAAGAAAATGTAGAAAATTTGAATCACTATAACTCACTCTATATTTAGAGGGTGATTTAATTGATTTTAGAAATAGAAGATAAACTAGAAGAATCATTGTAAAATCAAAAGAAAGTAAAAATTTCTAAAATTAATTATAATGAGTGGTTGGAGGTTGGCCATTGTGGCTGCTCTTAGAATAGTACATGTCAACCCAACGGAATGGTAGATGTGTAGGTCAAAGGACTTTGATTGACCTTAAGGGCAAAAGACAAATTTTGGAGTTTTCATTTATTTTTTACTACTTCACCAACTCTAATATTTAACCTTTACAAAACCTCTTATTAACAAAAAAAAAAAATTAGGAATGTCAAACTCAATTAAAACCAATAGAAAAAAGATAAAGTAGAAGAAAAGAAGATAGGAAAGTATATAAAGCTAGTATAAGAAATTTGGATTATACTTTCAACAAAGAACTTGAAAACCCATATATTTATTCCTGAAACAAAACCAAAACTAAACCTAAAAACACACCTGCCTTGCCTACGATGATATTCGATTTGCTTCAAAATTCTTAAGAAAAACCAGTTCATCGTCTCGGCAGACCGCTGTTTCTTACACTTTTACGAACACTTGTCGTTTTATTACGATAACCAAAGGCTACTTTTAGAACCCTTTACAACATTATACTGAAGAAAGGAGCTTAATAGGTCCATTCTTGAGGAAGCTGGAAATGGCACTCTTCTTCCTTGCTTGCATGAGCCTTCTTTGGGGAACACCTCTTTAGGCAAGCTTGATTCACTTGTTTGGCTCGCATGCCTGCCAATTGACCAGAAACAATTAGTAACTGGAAACTAATCAAATCAAAACAATTGGCACTAGTGGCAACTATATTATATTATCTCATTTCAACTTACCAAGCATCCAGTCAATTACCACCAAAAACTCTTCACAATTGAAAAGGGTAATCTATGACCCCAATGCCTAATCTCAAAAAGATTCATGAGCTGATATGCGCATCGGATAGAATCAAATAACAATGGGTAAGCATCAAATAGAATGGGTGTCCAATACACAAAGCTCAAATGGCTTTTACCAAAGGAAAATGCTAGATATACCCACCCACATCAACTGCATGCATTGTGGACTTGTACCTTTGCAAAAGGTACTAGTCTGCAATGCATGCGGTTGATGCAAGCGGTTAATCTGGGCGGTATATCTAGCATTACTCTTTTCTAAAACATTGCATCATGCAACAATGCTATGGCCAATCAATGAAAGCCATCAAAGCCGGCATTCCCCCATTGCACCAGTTACTTCCATTATTGTACATTATTAAGAATCTCATCAGGGAGAGAAAGAGAGGAAAACAAGGAGGTTAAAAAGAATAAGAAAGCTTTAGGGGAAAAAAAGGGGGGGGGGGGGAATAGAAAACAAAAACATCAAAAAGGAAACCGAAAAAAAACTAGGGACTAGTGAGAAAAACCATTGAGGCAAGAATATAGTTTAAAAAGAAGAGAAGACAATTCCAACTAAATCAATGGAGACTCTATAAAATAACTTCCAATTTCTAGTGTAATTTTGATATTATGGGTACTTGTTTCTTCAAACACTATCAAAGACCCCAACACATGGTGCAGGCTACCCCTCGAGCATACATGAAAAGGAAAAAGAGGCAATATCACACATTGCGTAATACCCCAAACTTGATATCTTGAATAAAACAATCCATGCAGAAATAAATAGCATGATAACATTGCACATCCCAAGTATCAATAGCCAAAATCAAATCAGAATTGGAATTTAAAAATTTTCAATTTCCTTCGATACATTAACGATGATCTACAACAATAATGTTCAAATTAGTCGGTAAAAATAGTTCATCTCAAATTGTTATAAATGAAATACTCCCTCGGTCCCAAAATGAGTGTCCATTTTTCTTCATGATTATTACATTTTCTGACGTGGACTCTTTGAAGAGAACAGAGGGAGTAAGTAGCAAATCAAATACACAACACACATCAGAGATTGGATCCAATGGCAACGATATACCCCTAAAAATGGATTCAACTTTCACAATACTATAATAAGATATCAATGTTACATGTTGTCCTTGACCATGCAAACAAAATAGGCAAATAAAAGATCAAGTTCAAGTAATATTTGTAAAGATTAGATCTAGTGTCATCAAGGAAGGGGGATGTAATTCTATCAACACCCACAAGTTCGAGTGTCATAGGGAGGGGGAATCTAAGGAGGTGGAGGAAGGGTACATCTCATTGTATTGCACATCACGAATACTCGAACACATTTATAACATGTTCAATGCTTTGTACTACTCCTTCCGTTCTTAAGAAAGAGTCCCATTTCACTCGGCACACGAATTAAGAAATACAAATCAACTCTATTATATATATTTGTATGTTTTGAACTTTCTGGTGTTGCCCATGTCGAGTGATACCAATTAACTAAAGAAGCAAGCGATGAAATGTAAAATAGTAAAAGTAACATCCAAAACAAAAATGATTACAAGTCGACATTCTCTTTTGAAAAAATTGGCTTTGTTGGTGCTCCAATAGTTAATACTGGACGACAAAATAGTCTCTTAATACTGAATGACAAAATAGTCTCTTAATACTTAATGACAAAATATAGTGTGCTAATTAATACTCCATCTATCCCATGAAATTAAAGGGCCTACTTTCCTCTTTAGTTTGTTCCTACAAATGAGTCCCTTTAAAAATTTCCCTTTTCATTTTCATTTTCAAAAGCATGATGCTTCTTTTACATGTCGTACAAAAACAATATACTCCCTCCGTTACAGGCAAAGAGTCCAGTTTTGACTTTTTTGGTTAACTTAGTTGAAGTTTGACCGATAATTAACATAAATTTAGTGATTTTTACAAAATTTTGAAAGTTGCAATTCATAGTATTCTTAAAATAGTTTTTAATTAATAAAATTTTATTTCCTAAAGCATAAGTAAAGTGTGTAAAATTTTAATTCGATTTAGTCACATGTTGACTTTTAAAAAAGGAAAGTGGACTCTTTAGCTGGAACGGAGGGAGTAACTTCATTGCAACTTAAAGGAAATATAAAGAAGTAAAACTTGCAAAATCGACTTTTCAAATGAGACTTCTATTGGGTGGTGGGAATAATTGATTTTACAAGTAAGAAATTTCATCCAAGTCCTTATGTGCTATTCACTTGCATGACATTAAGAGCTCGTTTGGTATAGCATTTTCAAAACGCTGTGTTTTGAAAATGCAGCGTTTCTAAAAAGCAGATTATTTAAAATGCAATTTTTTTATTTATAAATGCATTTGGGATATTATATCAAAACACAGCTTTTTATTCCCTATTGCGTTTTAAAATCCGTGTTTTCGAAAAAACCTAGGAATTCCAGTGTTTTAAAACGCAGTTAAGTTTTGAAAACACATCTTTTTCTACCGCAGCATTGAAACGCTAAGTTAAAAAATAAGTGCATTTTGGCCAAAACGGAACAAACGGGTTCTAAGAGTCCATTTGATACAGTGTTTTCACACAAAGAGTTTTAAAAACGCAGCGTTTTTTGAAACGCAAATTTTTCAAAACATAGGTTTTTCTTATAAATGCGTTTGGGATATCACTTCAAAATGCAGATTTTTTTCCTAACTGCGTTTTAAAATCTGCATTTTGGGAAAAAGCTGGGAATTCTAATGTTTTAAAACACAATTTTTTCTGCCGCAACATTGAAACGCAATTTTTGAAAATAAGCTTTGTTTTATCCCTATCTTTTGATCAAAACGCACGACCAAACGGGCTCTAAATACTAAAACTAAAATTTGTGTGAAACCATCTTTTATTAGAGAGCCAATCTCATTTTACATGGTTAAATATGTTTCTTTGAAATTGTTAGGAACCCAAATTTATTTGAGAGAAATACATCAAAGAATTCTCTAGTTAAGTAAACTACGAGCCACTAAATTCCCAAAGGATGTCTTTGTTGCAGCCCAGATTTGTTTAAAAGTAATAAATAAATTGAAAACAGCCTCTTGTTTAAAAGAAGAGTTCAACACCTAGCCAGTTTTCTAAGCTAGTTAATCCACCATTTATGTGATCCAAAGGCGGAGGTGCATTGCGGATTCAACTTGTTATCCCCCCCCCCCTCCCCCAACACACATTTAAAAAAAAAAAAATCATTTTAGAAATGTAAATAAAGCTGTTAAAACATATATGTACATTTCAAACAACCATGTCTAAATTTTTGACATTTATAGTTTTAAAAAAAAATGGTGGAGCACTATGAGCTAGCCACTATTTTCCTAATCAATTGCTCTAAATTTGTTGGTGTGTAAAAAATCTCATCTTAAACCTCAAAATAGATGACAACTATTCTCGAACAAATTTAAAGTACAATTTTGTAGAATCATTTCAAGTTTTTAATTCATTGAATCATTTTTTTCATTTGGCTTGTCTGATTAAATTATGTGAGTCACACACCTACAACTATCAATGCTTGTAACGTACTAAAATGTCATTGCCACAAAAATATGCGTTGTCAAAGCACCTTTTTTTTAAAGTTTTCTAATCTTGTTTTTAAATTTGAATAAATCTACTAAACAAGGAGAATCAATATAACTACTTTGAAATAACTCTAACAATGTTCACAAGCTTCACGCACATGAATCGGGGGGACAAGAACTATTTCATGAACGTTAAAGGTTTAGAATAAAACATTTTTTCCAACAAAAGTTAAGTCATCAAGGATTTGATGTTTTCTAAGTTTCTAATAAGCCATTGACATTCATGAAAAGGAAAAAGGGCATAGAGGTCATGCATAATACTCCATTAACTCTTACCTCACCATAAAATCAAAGTTGCAACAAAACAACAAAGTAGTTGTAAAGGTGGGAACCGTTTCCATTATCAAGATGACTAATTAAAGTGTCAATATTTCTAAAAAGAAGTATACTCCTTTAATTTGACTCTTATCTCATCATATTATCAAAGTTATAAAAAGAACAACAAAGTTGCTCTAAAGGGAGAAACCGTTTCCAATTTAAAACAAATTCTAAAACCAAGTGAACCTAATTGAAAGATTCGGCAAGTTTTTTATTTCAAGCCAATGGAATTATGAGAACAATGAACAATAATTAGGAGTAATCTAAGGCTACATTATTTTAGATACAAAATGTTGTGGTGCCTAATTGGGAACAAGCGTAAACTTCACCGTATCCAAATTCCAAAACTATGTAAAGAAGGTGTTGCTCTCGCCAAAAACAACTAGGATTCGAGTACCCTTTTTGACTTATGAAGAAAAGGGACCCCCAACCTCACTAAATTCCATTCCAAAGTAATTTTACCATTTACTAAAAGGATTTAACCAACCAAATGTCTATCAAGACCATATCAACTTTAGCCAAGCAAAAAATATTAACATAGGAAATACAAAATAAATTGACCTTACCATTTTCATCAAAAAATTAAATTAAATTAATTACTCCTCCTTGCCTCTTAGATGGCAAAATAATGCTCAAGATTAAAATGATATTGAAAAGTAAGTAGCTTTCCTGAAATTGTAATTCAACTCAACAAAAATACAATATGATAACATACAACAAAATCAAATTAATTCAAACAAGTAAATCTCTATCTTACAACGGAAAATTCCACCGAAGCACTCGGCAGGCTACATTGGACCCACATGTGGAATTAAAGACATTAACGAACTTCTCTAATTTACAACCGGGGGAGGGGGCGGGGGGAAGTACACAAGTCACATTCAACCCAACTATGAAATTAAACCACCATGAAACTCTCTCTCATATGTATGAATAATCATATTTGAGTAGTTTTTAAATTTTTTATTACTCTCTCCGTTTCAGGTAAAGAGTTTATGTTTGACTTTTTTTGGTCAACTAAGCTAAAATTTGACCAATAATTAACATAAATCTAGTGATTTTTACAAAGTTATTAAAGTTGTAATCGTACTATTATTAAGATAGTTTTTAATTAATAAAATTTTATTTCTTAAAATATAAGTAAAGTGTGCAAATTTTTTATTTGATTTAGTCTTATATTGACTTTTATAAAAGGAAAGTGATCTCTTTGCCTGAAACGAAGTAGAAAATATATGTTTTAAGTGTTTTTAGTTCCATAGGTAAGTCTAATGAGAATCAGTAGTGGCATATGTTTTAAGTATTTTTTTATCTTATAGGTGAGTCTAACGAAAACCAATATCGGCATGTACCATCGGTTATAAAAAAAAATAATAATAAAAAAAACCGAATAAAGTCAAAATAAAGTCATAAAGGAGTTTATTTGACTCACCATTTCTCTTTCTAGGACCAGTGGGGATGGCCGTGGCGATGGTGGTGTAATCAGGTAGAAACACACCTGTTCCTCCATACCCTCTTCCATTCCCATTCAATCCCACCCCTCCTCCTCCTCCTCCAACAACACGTACAAGCCGGTTCTCCACCACCCGGCTACGCAAGAACCACCTTTCCGGCGTCTGCATGCCCCTCTCTCTTCCTCTCCAAACCTGAACATATATATATATATATATTGAACATGATACACACTAAACCGGAGAACCCACTATTTTATGTGCTCAAAAGGAGAGACAATAGAGCAACAAGTCGGTTGGAGATTCCACCTGAGACTGAACCGGGTTCAGAGAGCGGTAAGCTTGAACCGGGTCCAACCGGGTCCAAATGCCACCTCCTGTGTACGGATTGCCACGGGAGTTAAAATAATCAGCTGACACACCAGTGCCCTTCAAAACCACCGGTCGAAATAACTGCCACAAATGAACAAAATCATCAATTTTTTAATTTTTTTATATTAAAAAAAAAAGCTTGCATCGGAACAAAGGCAAAAAGAATAATTTTTTTATTAAAAAGAAAAAGCCAAGACCCATGAACCGCAACACACAAAACAGCCATGCACCATGAAAACTGAGAGAGGAGAGTGAGAGAAGTCGAGTGGTAGCTGAGTTTGCTTCGAGGATTTTGTTTTCTTAAGAGACGTTAATTTTTAAATGCATAGACTTGATTGAACTTACCCTCGATGTGCTCAACGAATCACCTTATCGACCAAAGTAGAGAGAGAGAGAAGGATACCTCTAGGTTGGAGACCACGGTTGGGGTATGAGTGAAAACTGGAAAGCGTTGAGAGAGGGTTTCCACAGCCACAGTTGACAGGTGACTTTGTGGGTTATTTTTTGTAGAGGGAATTACCTCATTACTAGTGTTGAAAATATCTGAAGGTAGCCACATTTCACCATCATCTAAATTCCCTAGAAACTGATCAGCCATCTCTAGACAGAGAGACAGAGAGAGAGTGAGTGAGAGAGAAAATACAATTTCTAGAGAGAGAAAGCTGGGGAATTTCAAGAGGCGGGGAAGAGAAATTGATTTGTTCTGGTATTTTTGTTGTTGGCGTTACTTAGCAGTGAGGAGAGAGAAAGAGAGCTTGCTGAGCTAATGCTCTGTTTTTATAAGGGGGTAGGACAGGTGCCTGAGTGGGGCCGTGCCTGGTCACGTGACCAGTCAGCAGGCCTTGTGTGTATTTATTTACTTACCGGCGCGAGTGTCATACACTCACGGTTGTGAAGCATGCACTTACCTTGTATGCTTACGTGTCAGTATCTTGTAGCAAGTAGATAAGATAACGGTACGTTTAAGAGTAGAGTTGGGGTGTGGGAAAGAAGTGTACTGTGCACGCCCGGTGGAAATACGGCGCAAGACATTAAGTACTCATACGTGGCGACGTGGCGAGATTTCTATTTTCTATATCCCTTAAACACTAAGAATTAAGATCATCTCCAATGTACCGTCTCTTTTTCTTGTTTTTTAATTTTTAATTGTAATGTTTAGAACACATTTTTTTGTATTCGGCAAAAAATTTAAAAAATTTAGAATTTTCATTCTAAATGTGTTCTAATGCACGATTTATTTTAAAATATTATTTTCATATTATTTTATAATTAATTACAAAAATTAAAAATTACTACATACTGTAATTGATTGATGGTAAAATATAAAAATAAAAATTGATGGTAAATAACGTGGATGAAAAGACATCTACTAGGTGACCCTCTAGAAGTAGAGGATCACATAAAGGATGTCTTCCCAACTAAATATCATCTCATCTTCACCTCAGTATAAGAGATTTGCATTCCAAAATTCTATCTTTCCTATGTTTCTAGTAATTTTTTATTAGATTTCTCCAATGCAATCATCTACTCCCTCCGCTTATAAATTATTATTTTATTTGACCAGGCACAAGAATTAAGAAAAAATAATTAACTTGATTATTAATATTGGTATAGTGTGTTGTTTCCTTTAATTTTCATGTGCATGTGGTCCATAATTAAAGTATGAAGAAAAAGTAAATGTAAAATGTTAAAAGTGATGTACTAAAAAGAAAAGTATCAAACAAGATAATTATTTAGGGAAAGAAAGGAATACAATAATTTAGGGACGAAGGAAGTATCTAGTAAAAATTGCTAGACACATAAAAAAGATAGATTTTTTTTCAAAAAAAAATATTCTCCAATACAAATCTCTTATGCGATGAGTTGACATTTAGTTGAGGTCCGACGGGAGAGACACCATTTACTTTGACTTATGGATCAGAAGCGATGGCTCCAGTTGAAATGGCCCTCCCTACAGCTTGGGTTCTACACTTCGATGAAAGGAAAAATTTAGAAGCTCGGGGGCTTGACCTCAACTTATTGGAGGAGCGAAGGCTGGAAGCCCAACTAAGAATGGTGAACTACAAACAGCTCGCGAAGGGTCATAACGACCGAAGAGTAAAGCCCAGAACATTCTCAGTCGGGGATTGGGTCCTCAGAAAGATTGAAGCTACGGGCAGAAATACTCAGAGAAACAAATTATCCCCTAATTGGGAAGGCCCGTTCCGAGTTACAACGATCATCCGAGAAGGAACCTACTAGTTGGCCGAACAAGACGGGACACTCCTAAGGAACCCGTGGCATGCTGATCACCTGAAGAAGTATTATATCTGAATGTAACTCAACTTTTGTAATTTGAGTAAATATATGAAAGCTTAAATTTTTGAGAAACCAAAAAATTGTCTCCTCGGGGCTCGGAATCATTTTATTAATAAAAATACCTAGAGTCGGCAGCAAGCCACTCGAAGTATAATAGAAATACTTATAGCCGGCAGCAGGCCCCTTAAGTATAAGAACCACTGCTCGGAGATCGGTAGCGGACCACTTCGAGTAGTCTCAAAAACCTCACTCGAGGTCGATTATGATCACATAGTGCTGGTACTCAATTGTCACTCGAGGTTGGCAAAGGCCACTCAGTGATAGTTCTAAACTGTTATTTGAGGTCGGCAAAGGCCACTCCGTAACAGTTCAATTATTGTCTAAGGTCGGCAAAGGCCACTTCGCAATAATTCTAAAAAGATAAAAATCTACATATTCCACAAACCGAGGATTCAAAACGATTTACATTCAAGCAAGCCAATATATATATATATATATATATATGTGTATGATTTACATTTTCTTAACCAAAATGTACTTCTTCATATTACAAAAATTACGAGCTCGCAGGCTCAGTCAAAAGAATTTACAAAATACTAAGGCTGTGCAGGTCGATTCATGAATTTCAAAGACCTTCCGAGGCCAGAACATCATGTTCATTTTCAGCCCAGTTAGTTGTCAGTCCCTCGGTATCCATCAAGAGTTGATCAGCAATCTGGTCGAGCTCGACGTTCTCTCGGGCGTCACCTCCACCTGCGGCCTCCAGAGCCATTTGATCAAGTCGAGCATCGACCAGTTTCTCGACGTGCTGTTGGAGAATGACGGGATGCTCCCACGCTAGCTTGCCTGCCTCCACATCCTCGGCATCAATGGCTTCAATATCTTCAGCGTCAAAAGGCACGAGCAGGGCACCCTTGCGATTGAGATCATCGTAGGGGTTAGAAGCCCCCCACTCCACAAGCTTCTCAAGAGGCACCCCATCACCCGCAGCAGCACGAAGAATCTGATACCGTCCCTTCATCATGTAAGGAGAAATATCTTCAACGAACAGATCAAACTCTTTGTACTGAGCAATGACGGATGCCTCGTTGATAGGGTACCGTGCCCAGATATCATGGCATTCCAGGCTGAGCTTTTGCATCCTCTTATCCAACGAGTGGATGGCAGCCTCGTGTTCAGCACCTTTCTCGGTGAAGAACTTCTCAAACTTCTTGACCTCTTCCCCGGTGAGCATTAAGGCCTCCTCGGCTTTTGATTGTGCGGTCACCGAGGCAAAGAGAGAAGCTTGTATCTTCTCGAGCTCCACATCCTTTGCCTTCAGCTCCTTGTCTTTGGCCCTGAGCTGACTGCGAAACCGGGAAAGCTCGGCGGTATCATCCTTGACTTGCTGAACCAGCTTAGATTTCAGCTTATCAGCTTCAGCTAGTCGGAGGTCAAAGTATTTGGCATAATGTCCCATCTGCAAACAAGCGAGTTTCAGTATACAGAGAGTAGAGAAGAGTTTAAAAATAAATGTGATGAAAAACATGAACCTCCACCAGCGAGCAGGCCATTGACTTAAGGGCAAGGTCCGAGGACTGCTGCAGAAGTTTTGCCATCTGAGGAGAGTCAGCATAAGCACTGATGTTGTTAAACTCAGTAGCCTCATGAGCACCCAGTCCGGCTATTACCTCGGTATCCCCCTTTTCGATAGGAATGATTTTTTCTTTTCCTTTGGAGGATCTGCGTAGAGGAGGGTCTTCGGTCAGATCTTCCACGACCACCTCAGTGGGCACCGATTTCTGCTTCTTGTGAGCTCCAGTTTCGTCGGCTGCAGTGGTCGGGTACACGGTCGAGATGGGCTCCGCGTAGATAACGCCTTCGGCCCCCGTGGGTCTCATCGGGGGAAAGACAGCCCCATCGACCCCGGCTGCACTCTGGGATTGCCTCAACTCATCTTTGCGAGCTCCTGAGACTGTAGTCCTCCGTGCTCGGAAAGCTTGGGCCAAATTCACCATATCTGTAAAAAGCACACGAATTAGCTTCATTGTGAGGAAAAATTACTTTGAAGTAAAAGCAGACAGTAGAAATAAAGCAGTACAACACTCGGGAGGAGGCCAACAGTTGCTTTCCTCAGCCCCAGCGCAACGTTCACACTGGATGCAGAATTCCTCATCCATATGTCTGAACCATCCCGGGGCAGATTCAAGGGCCGGCATAGAGCACCTCGGGTGAATCCCGGCGAATGTCCTCCTCGAAAGCCCGGTGAGCGAAAGGAAGGGTTCATCTCCGAGGATCGCCTCCCAGTCATACAGCTGGGTTTGCTCGCCATCCGAGTGCAGAGGGGCTTCGACCACCCGCTGGGCAATACTGTCATAGTCCCCCAGCTTCTTTAAACGTTTGAGGTCGTGGGCTCTTCCCGAGGGAATGTTGAAGTTCCAACCCTTGCAGCTATCAATCAGTATGATCTTGTCAGCCCAGCCATCCACCTTCCCCGGGAAAGGGGTGAAGAGCTTGACCCAGTTGTTGTGGGCTTTACACTGAAGACAGTGGGTAGAAACCCACGTTTGGAAGTAGTAACGGAAGAGAGAAAGAGACGGCTCGCAGCCCAGAGCCCGAACGCACACTATGAAGCAAACCAACGTCCTCACCAGGCCTAAAGAAAGATCTAGGGGCATTGCGGATGTCTCCTCGAGAAACTCACAGATAAGAGGATCCAGAGGAAGACGGAGCCCGCCAAGCGTAAAGAAACAGAGATAGAAGCCCACCTTCCTGCGAAGGGCCTTCAGCTCTACCCAGTTCTTATCAGCACTCGGGATCGTAGGATGGAAACCCGGGGTATGATTGATGGCCTCCCAGGTCGCGAGGTCAGCTGAGGAGATCTTATTCCTCCAATTACGAGGTAAGGCGTCAATAGCTGCCTGGTTAGCCTTCTCGGCTGAGGTAGGCTCCCGAGCTTGGGAGACATCGGACTTGCCAGAAGTGGATACTTCACTCATTCTGCTCGAACTCTCTGCCTGTGCTTGCGACCTTTCAGCAACTGTTTTCTCGCGAAGTTGGCGGGTTCGCTCAGCTCGGAGGTTCTGCAAGTATCGGTTCATTGAAAAATATTTACATATCAGCGCAGTAACGACTTGGTTTTTATCATCTAAAACTTCCATTTGAGCAGCAAATGGAAGTAGGGGAACCCAATGGGGCTCATCGAAAACTACTCGATCGAGAAGTCGACTCCCCATCGCCCTAAGATATCCCGAGCTTCACTCGGAACTACGACCTCCCAATGGTCCTCGGCTAACCTATATATATTCTTACCTATGGGCCAGCGGGCAAACATAGATTGGGATGGAGAATCACCTAAGTTTATAGGAGCATGGGGTAATAATGGACTAGCACCATCCAAGCTCAGGGAATATCCCGAGGACGAGGATGAGTCCGACGACGAGCTACGTTCAGGGACCCTAAAACTAACACTCCTCCTACCCGCAAACATATTGAAAGGACAGAACAGAATCAAAGCGTATATAAGGAGGTCGGGATACCTAAATCAGGGTGGAAGCTCGGATCTCGGAGTACGGAAGTCACCTGAGAGGCACGTGATGCCAGAGATTAGCACCGGAATGATTGGCGATCGCCAAAACAAAAACAACGCACAAATATACCCCAAACAGGGGCAGAAATGACCTAAAAAAGTGGATATAAAGAGAAATAAGGTCTAAACGACACTAACCTACGGAATGGAAGCTTCAAACAACGCGGGAAACGGAGAGAAAGCTTGAAGGTTGTTTGGAGAAAAAGCCACCGGAAATCGCAGTTAGTCGGATAGAATTTTGGAAAATCTAGGGTTTTAATGCAAAGTGAAGATCAACAGTGCTACAACCCTACTTATACCCTTCAAAAATGATGCCGCTTGTACGGAGGACCCGAATTATGACCCGGCACCAAATGGACAGTCCGCGTGTTTTCTTCCTCCAGCCCGCGAAACGGCATCGTTTGAACCCAAAACGACGGTTACAATTTCAAACTGAAAGGACGTGCATTTAATGAAGCCGTCAGAATGTTTCACGCCAATCATTGGGCACAAATTCCAAGAAGAGGTGTGCTGGTGAAGTTTCCACCTACCGCCCGAGCACGAGCAAGCTAATACTTCCTAACTTAAAGGATGAATCCTTACCTCGGAAAGTCGGGGGCTATTGAAGATACTAAAATATCCAGCCTCCACGTGGCACTAGCGGGACACGTGGCCGAGCTTAGCTGGAGCTCAGAAGAAAGGAAATTCTCGACCCCGAGCTTGGACTATAGCTCGGAGCTCGGGTATGTATACCCTCCGTCTCGTCCCGACCTCCCCGAGGAGCTCGAGATAGCTAGAGACGCCTTCCACTTCGAACATAAAGAGCTCGCGAGGTCCTTATCCCGGGCTACAACACTGAGACCACGAGGTCTCCACCCCGGGAAGTGAAGATAGTCAACAAAAGCTGCCGCATTCAATGCCCACATGCTACTACGTCATCCCGGGGCTACCAACCAGCACCTCTTGGATGAAAGAGTGGCTTGCTTCCTAAGTAAAGCTGCTCCTAGAAGATCAATGTCACTTTCAGAGAAGTTCTATCTTCTACATCAATGCAGGTCACTTCCTCATTAAAGCTCATCAATGCAGATTGCGGCTGCCATAAATGGGCACATGGCTGCTTCCCAGTCGACACCTGGCAATCCCACTTGTCTCAAACCAGCATTCTCCCAGTATAAATACAAGGTGATGGCCTTCATTTATGGCCTAAGTTTAAATTAACACACACAACTACCAAATCTCTAAAGCATTCAGTGCGTTCACTCTCAAAGAGCAGCCTGAATCCTCACCGAGACCATTAACCTCACCATATACTGATTCTCTCACCGGAGGGCTTTAGCTGGACCAACGTCCAGCTCCCTAACGGTCCTTCCTTTCATCTCAGGTATCTACCGGAGGACAAGTCCCACTAACACTTGTGCCTATTGAGAGCCGGGGCATCCTACCTACAGACTAACTGCATACGTAGACATCGACAGATCACCAGAGCACTTTTTGGCTTGATCAACCACTTATCTCAGTTCTCACCATACAAATTTTACTTGAAATATAGTTAATGTATTCATTAATTGGCATTTTTACCATTATGCTATCATTATCGCATTTTGGGTGTCCTTTCGTCTATCTTCATTAAAATGTGGAGTATGTCAAAGGGCTAACGGGTAGTCACTTAACCATCTTTTCTAGTACAAAGTAGTCTTTTTATGGCTCTCTCAATCTTTCTCTCTCAACCCTTCTCTCTCTTGTTCTTAATCCCTTCTTCCGCAACCCCTTCCTCTATTTCTCTCTCAATCCATCTTCTAAATTTCTTCCCCCTCTTCTCTCTCTCTCTCACCTCTCTCTCTCCCTCTCTCTTTCTCTAAATCCCTCATTGTGAGCGCTTTATTGTAGGTTTCATCTCACTTTTCCTTATATCGCCAAACAGTAAAGTCTCGTGTTGAAATTGAGAGGTTAATCTTTCATGACTTACATTCTTGAACTACAGTTTCTTCGATTTCTCTATCATGGTGCATATTTGAATGTATATTCACTATTATGTTCAATCAACTTGTGATCCAAATTTGAAAATGCTCTCATGTGGGAGTAGGCCAATTGATAGTACATGTATGAGGACTCGATTCGATCTCTTTCAAAAAAAAAAAAAAAAATTTTGCATGGATGGTCTATTTAGTTTAACCAAAAGTTTTATGATCATCTTATTTTAGTCCTTTTTTTATTCACAAACAATAATTTTCAAGCTATTCAACAACTAACTGCCTAGCTTATACCCCTTGGCCCTTAGGCACTTTTGAATTGGCATAAAATAAACTTGGCTCTTCTCCATTGTTAGATTCTCTCAACTGTCACAATATGCCTTTGTTTGTTTGTTATATCAGCAAGACAAATATCGTGTAGTCGTCCACTACAAATATGAGGCAGTAATCTAAAGATACATTGAGGAAATCTAAAGAATCTAATAAAGAAGACGACTTCGATCCCTCAAAATGAGGATACTAAAGAAATCAGAGTATTCTTGTTTGTTATTCACATGGACAAAATCAATTCCTGTTTACATAAACTTCAATTAGGAAAGGTAACACAAACCAGTATAGATTCAGGGGATCACACTAGAATTAGCCTAATTCATTGTTTATTAGCTAATTAAACCTTATTTTGGTATTTGCATCTGGGCTATGCTGTTAGACACTCCAAATTTCGATCAATGCACTCCAAATACTATTCATCATACTTGTATACCATGGTCCATGCCCTCCACAGAAAATGTTTTGGTTTAAATTCGAGTGCTAATAACCAAGGGCCAAAGCGCATTGAGGAGAGGGGGGGGGGAAAGGAACGGTTCACTTTTTGGGGAGGAGGGTGGGGAATGAACAGTTCACTTTTAAAATCTAGCGTTAAAATAAGAGCAAACTACACAAATGGCCCCTATACTTTTCAAATTTTTCGGGATTGATCCCAACCCCACGCCAGTAGTCCCTAAACTTAATTTCTTGACGCAATTGGTCCTTCCGTCCATTGCCGTTAATTTTTTGCCGTTAAATGAAATCACGTGCATTTCACGTGCGTTAGCCCAAGGGTAAATTAGTCAATCTAAATTAAAAAGTACAGGGACCTTTTGTGCAACCAATTAATTTTCAACAATACGAAGGGATCAAACATCAACTTCCAGAATCTAAAGGGAGCACACTGTATCTCTTTTTTTTTTCTTCCAGCCGCTCACCCCCTTCACAGATCCGGCGAGCAACACTCCAAGCTGGCGACTCCCTCGCGCACACCAGCGACAGCGGCACAGACAACTGCCTCCTTCATCCGGCGACCCCTCCTTCCACCCTAACTCTCTCCCCCTATATCACAGAAACCACAACAACCCAGATAAAGGAAAGGGAAGCAATATCAAGAACTCCAAAAGGGGTAATCTTTCCACGCGAGCAAAAGCATTTTCATGGTCTTAGTAAAAAAGGAATCGAACTTCGTAAACTCCGGCAACTATTTGATTGGCAAATCCAGTTCCATCGCTATGTTAGCCTGTTGTTAATCCTTGCAAACAAACAGTCATCCACAGTGCCCGAGATTCCCGTTCCACCATTTCCAAATTCGAATTCCATTGAAAGCTTCAGTCCGAATCCTCAATTCCACCAATCGCCACTTCTCCAATTCCCTCCTCCTCAAATCTCACCCTCTCACCCAAACCCTCACTCCTTTTCTGCTCTTTCCACACTCCCTTACCTCGCCTCTCCATTTTCAACCACCATCGCACTTTGATTTTCCTGCCAAATCGTAACTCGTTAGGGCTTTTCCAGTCTCTCTTCTCGTCACACAATTTGCATTCCTCAATCTCAACCAACTGGTTCGCCCGTATTCTTTCTAGCCCCAAAGACAAGCCCTTCAAATGGAAGTTTTTCCCAGACGACGTTAACGGCGACGATGTAGGTATTGTGGGGGACAAGGGGCCAATTGTGACGGTCATTTTCCTAGGTTGGCTTGGATTGGGTTTGATTTTAATAAAATGGGAGGAATTTGGGATGGTTTGTTAAATGGTTTGTTCTTCAATTGTGGTGGTGGCGGCAACCATGGTGAAAAGGAAGGGGTGGTGGTGGAAGCCATGGTGGAACGGAAGGGGGATGAGATTTTGGAATGGATAAGAAAACTATAAAAATTTAATTTAGTAAATTACATCAATACCCTTGTATCAAGCATTGAAAAAAATTATTATAATGGGTATTTTTGTCAATTCAAAAGAAAAATTGCATGGACAATTTTACCCTAAGGCAAAATCACGTGAAAGGCACGCCTGAACATTTAACAGCGAAAAACTAACGAAATTGGACGGAAGGACCAATTGCGTTTTACTTTATTAGCACAGGGACAAAATTTTCACAAAAATTAGTTTAAGGACCAATCCCAAAAAAGTCAAGAAGTACAGCGACCATTTGTGTAATTTGCCCTTAAAATAAATCAAATCAGTAACAAGTGTTGCTTTTAGGTGCAGTTTTAATTACTTCTTCAGTTCTAGTCTTCTAGACAAAAATTTTAATTTTTTTTTTAAAGTTAACACATAAATAAATTAAATCAAAATTTTATATTTTTCACCTATATTTTAAAAAATAAAATTTTATAAATTAAAAATTCTCATTAGAATATTATAAATTACAGCTTTCATAATTTTCTCCCTCTAAAATAACTAAATTTATGTAAATTATTGATCAAATTTCTCCAAACTCTTTACAAAGGGAGTATAATGCTAGAGGTGATACTTGTAATTAAGAGAAATAACAGGAGGGTTAAACATTAATTTGCTCCTCTCCCCATTTTAGATGATTACTCTTTTTATTCTTGCCGGATGCGAATCACAAGGGGAGAAAACAATCATCGTCGACTTCCCATGCACCGGACTGCCCTTTCTCCGGTGGTAGCAGCAAACATTTTCAGGGTTCCGTAACGGAACTTCCGTCTCAAGCACTCAATTAAACACAAGAATCAAGCCTCATTTTTGAAGACAAGAAAATCGATTAAAATTCTTCCTATCTTTCATCTTATTAATCTGATAATGAAGATGCCAATGTAACAGAGTCCAAGACAAACCCAATGAACAAATAAAATCCAAAACTAAATATGAATAGTTTTCTTGATAAGACTATGTTTGAATGCTTAATTTCAGAGCTTGAAATTAGAATTAAAAAATAATTTAAATTTGATGTAACTCAAATTGTTCATCTAATTTTAATTCTAAAACTCAAAATTAGTAGTCAAACATAATTTAAAAGAAATTAAAAATAAAAATGAAAAGAGCCCATAATTTCCAGCTCTCAAATACAACAAAAATTCTTTCCTGTTAACTAAATCTCACCAAATCACCAGCAAATTCCACCCTCCACCACGAGGGGACATATGCGTCATACACATTATGATACAATTAGAAATTCTGTACTACTATGAATCAATTGGTACAAGTTCCTTACCATGTACCATACCGCAGCAGATCACTTCCCCTGCTCCCTTGTTCTTCCCCCAATCCATTACTACCAAATTACAAAACCAGAAATTGATTAATCGCGAAAACGTTTTCACTGAGGAACTTTATCCGACCGACCAACCGGCCCTGCCGTCGATCGAAACCGTTCCACGACCGGGTCGTAAGCACAGCAATGAAACGTAACCGTTCCTCCCTTGGCATCCGTACACTCCCGGCAGAGGACTCGCCTTCTTTCCGGCACAGCGTAAATCTCTTCAAGCTTGGGGAAAGGATCCGAATCCAAACCAGCATTTAAACCCGTCATGAAACCATAATTAGTATTCGAACTCGAAAGCATGTTTATATAATTCTCTCTCTGCATCTGCAAATCCAGGAACCGATCATTGTAAGAATAATTCGAAAATTTCAAATCGTTCAACTCCGGCTGGTTTCTCCGTAGCAGCAACATCTTCTCCGGCGCCGGCGAGGTCGCTCTCCCCGGCAAATACTCGTCAAACACCAAATCGCTCTGGTACGGTCTACGTTGCCGGTCTCTTCGCGATCGCTTCAAAACAACAAGAAAGAAGCAGTCTCTTTCGCGAGCGATAAGAGAGAAATTAACCTTACCGGTAATTAAGATTTTGCGGCGCTCCGTAGACAATTTCGATTTTTTTCCGTCGATGAAGTAAATTGTGACGTTGTTGTAGGAGATTCCAATCAGCTGGCCTACCCTCGCCTGAAAGTTCTTGAAATCCATAACCGGATGGATTCCAATGTTGCCAACGTTGGTTTCCCGCTCGCCGTCGTAGAAAATCAATGGAAAAAGCACCGTCCCGTTTCTCTCCACCATTGTTACCCCTTTGAGCTTCTCTGAAAACCCTATGAATCTGTCAATTCTAGAGGAGAGAGAGAGGCGTGAGTTGGAGCAGAGCTGTTATTATATTTATATATAGCAGGTTGAAATGGTGTGGGTTTTGGGGGTTGGATAGGTAATTAAAATAAGGCGGTGGGGACAGTTTGGGAAATTGATTTTATATTTTACATCGGATTGTGTCAAGAGTAGTTTCCAGATTTATATCTTTGTGCAGTTGCTTGGGCGCCAAGTAACAGAATCCAGCTCGTAATTCCGTTTTTTGTTCTATTGCCAAATGCTCTCGCTAGTCGTCATGCTCATGGAACGTTAGGACAAAATTGCCCTTGTAAGTTCATGGGATTTACTTGCGTATACCACCATGTTAAAAAGGAGTAACTGGCTAAAATTAAGCCCGTAAGGTCAGCTCCATTATTACTCAGAGAGTTAAAGAGTGAGCCATTATTGAAAATTTTCCATTTATGCAGGTGTTTTATTTTCTAGAGATAATAGCCTAACTGGCTAAACCAACTTTTCTGGGGATAAAAAGGTGGCCAACACGACTAAACTCGAGTATGAGCTAAGCCATTACTGAAAATTTCTATTGTTAGATGCTTTTATTTTGGAAAAGTGTACCATTAGTCTTTGAATTTCTAACTCTGTCTTTTGCATAATGGAAATGCATGATCAATTACCAAAGTTTTCCGCTTCTTAGCGAAGTGGTCCACTTGTTAAGTAAAATTAGAGGGGTGGAATTGTAAAACTAAAAATCTAGGTGACGGGATCCTCCCAAATACTTGTCGTACGTGTCCTCCACGTCTACCTCAGGTGGACCCTGAGATCCACATTGGCGAGGGAAGCCCGGACCTCAGGAGGGACGAGGTCACCAGTCAAGGTCCTCGTCAAGGTCCCCGAATGAAGTCTCCAGCCGAGGACAATGAGCCGAAGTCTTCGATTTAGCCAGACCTCGGCATGATCCATTAATAACCTCGTCAACAATGAGATAGCCTCTGGAGCGAGCATTATTTATCCTCGGCACAGATCAACATCAAACATTAAATGTCTACTGCTTGTCAGTACCTAACCTGGAAGAATCAAGACATTCTTATTGGAAGAAGGCATTCCTTTACCCTGAAGCTATGACGGCATTTATAAGTTTCTCATCTTCCCCAGAAAAAAGCTTCTATTTATCTACTTTATCTTGACAACGGACATGCCCTCATTAATAAGCACTCACTTCCCAGTGATCAAGTGGCTAAGTTTATATCATTCTACACGCCACCTTCAGCTATAAATATCAGGTATCACCTTTATAAATACATGTGACATTTACTCTCAAGAACACATACAAGTGCTGTCATAAGTTGCATTTACTCACTTGTCTTCAACACACTCATTTACTACCCTTCTTGTGTTTAATAGATGTTAGTTTGCCAACTAACTTCCTCATATTTAAGCACTTAAACTGACTCTTACGCCAAAGAGTAATAGTCGGGTCAAACCCCCAACACCTCTAACGGTGGTTTTCTTTGCTAAACAGTTGTAGGCCCAATCACCCTGTGATAGCTTAGTCCCAACGAGAAGAGCCTTTTGAGAGTCGAGGCATCCTAACTGTATACCAGCTGCATACGTGGATCCGACGTGGTCACTGATATTCATTTTGGCGTGATCACTAGGGTGTAAGTTGAATATCTTTTGGTCACTTATTGTCGACTCCATTTATGGCGGCCTCATATCCATGACCAAAATCAACATAAATATATAAGACCTGAAATTACGAATGAAATGTTTTTCCTCCACCACCCTCTCACTTCAATTAAGCCCATCTCCATCTCCATTCCTCCATTACTCCCTTCCATCCTTCAATGTCCACCCTTAACTTCTGGTTGGCTGAGATGAGGCCACTTAAAATGAAGTCGGGGTGGGGGAGAGGGTGTCAAAAGGGAGGGTCTTGTAATGGATGGTAAAAGAATTGGAAAAAAGTTATTCGATTAACACCCTACATTTTTTATTTCACAACCCCTCTAATATCACTTAAAAGATCAATTTTCAATGACTTCCAACTTAGGGACCAGTGTCATTCAAAATGGGTGTACTTTAATCAAGGAGATGTGCTTTCATTCTAAAAGGATTAAACTCACAAAGTTTTAAAGTTCAGGAACTAATGATGCACTTTTTCATTTTATTTTCTAGAGATAATAGCTAAAATGAATAAAATCATTCTAATAGTTTTTTTTTTCTTTTTAAATATACATATATAACGAATTTGATTCCATTAAATTAATCAAAAACCAACGGATTGAGTTTTTAGGAGAAAGTGCACCATTAGTCCCTGAACTTTTAAATTTTTAAAGTTTCGTCCATGTACAATGAATATGCATATCACTAAACATAAAAGGCCATTTTATGATGATCGACTTGGTAGAAGGTGTTAGGAATCTGTCCCCTAAATAGTCATGCGCTAAGCAAATGATCTTTTCTTTAGGGTAAAATGGGAAAATGGGGGTTGAAACTAGTTGTAGAGTAAGAAAAATATATAAATATCAAATGTCATGAAAAGATATTCCTACAAATTAATATGGTAATAATGGTTGACTTAAAACTTGGTCCAACTTTGGGTTAATTGGTGAAGGAAGCCCATGGTGATGAACATTTTTATTCATCTTCCTCCAGCCCTCCCTCCCTCTTTGCGGCAAGTCCGTCGCTTCTTAGCACCGCCAGCATTACACCACCCACCCCATCATCCAATCCGAACAACTTTACTGCCACAGTCGATGCAATCTCCGACACGTCTAAAACCCAGCCTAGATGTCAATGCAATTATATAATCTTGGGGTTTAAAAAAAAAGATGGGTGAGAGTGGACGACAATAGAGTGATGGCGAGGGGTAGATGCATTCTTGTAATTGTTATGGTGTGATGCTACTAGCCATTGGTGGTAGATATTCTCAAATTGGATTATTAGTGAGAGAGGTTGCATTCTGTGAATTGCTGGAATGGGGCGTGAATGGTGACTTGGTCAACAATATTAAGACTTTTGTAATTCAAACAAGTGCGTGATGCAAGGAATTGAACAAGGCATAAAAAGGCTATTATAAAAAGACTTTTGAAACATTGAACTTATAAAATGATACTCATATATCCCTTAATAATTAAATTTGGGCAAATTATACAAATGGTCTCTGTACTTCTCGGATTTTTTGGGATTCGTCCTAACCCCACGCCAGCAGTCCCTGAACTCAATTTCTTGACGCATTTAGTTCTTCCATCTATTGCCGTCTATTTCTGAACTCAATTTCTTGACACATTTAATTCTTTCATCTATTGCCGTCTATTTTTTTCTGTTAACTGGAATCACGTGCATTTCAAGTGATTTTGCTCAAAAGTAAATTAGTCATTCTTATTTAAAAAGTACAGGATCCTTTTGTGTAATTTGCCCTAATCTAAACCCACCCCAAAATCATATTCTTTCCCAAACTACGGTGACTTGATTTATCTTTCTTCTCTTTCCGATCTCAAATTTAAATTCACCATTTTCTCACTCTTCCCTCAAATCTCAAATTAAGATTCACCATTTTATCTTTCTTCCCTCAAATCTCAAATTAAAATTCACCATTTGATACACCAAATCCTATCCTTTGTTGACGCCAACGATGTAGTCCAGACATGCACTTTGTCTACCAGATGGAAGAATGTCTGGAAATCTATACACCATCTCAATTTCAACGGTTTCGTTTCATCAGATGACTGATTTTTGTAACTTTTACACCCAATTTCTCTCTCATCCCAACCCTGACACAGGTGTCTCTCAATTGAACCTGAATTGTACTGGTGGAGCAATCAAACAGTTCCTTATTAAGAACATTGTCGTCTACGCAGCATCCCATAATGTCCAGAGTCTTAACATAGTGAAATCAACTTTGAAAAATCAAAACTAGGAAAAAGGGGAACCTTGAGATAGATAACACCGCCACCCAAGCCACGATCATTGCCATCGATGAAGTCCATGCGAGCTTCATTACCATAAAAGCAAACACCTTTCCACTCAATTGAGCCATTATTTGGGGAAATTGTGCCAACGAACGACAGCAACAAATCAACAGCACTGAAAATATATTGTTCAAAACAGGCCAAGAAATTTCACGAGGTAGAACCGAAAGGACATCGTTAACCCTAAAAGAAACTTTCAATGCATCCCCAAAATCGAAACCCAAATCGAATCCTAACCCAATTATGCATAATATTGTTAATAATTTGTTTAACTGTCGCATATTTAGGAGATAAGAAAATCAGATTTGGTGGGATGATTGAGGGGAATCAAATTAAGGGATTCTCTTTTTAGTAGTAAAGTAGGGGTTTTGATCCATTGAATTAATGAGGTTCTGTTGAAGAAAAAGAAGAAGATGGGGTCTTTAACGGTTTATCCTTGGGATGAGTCAAATTTGGTAGCTGAACGGCCTCATCCTTCCCTCCTGACACGTGTCTACCACCTCAACAGCCAGGCCACACACTGGAGCCCACACCGAGGTAGAGCCCGCCACGTCGAAACGCCGACCTGGTAATTACACCAGATCGGGCCGTCGGATCCCAGCACGCTCTCCCCCTTCCGCCGACCTGACAGATCCCCTATGCAACCGATGCCAGACCAGGTCGACATCCCGCTGTACAGACGACCTGGCCGCACCTGGAGCCGACCTCAGCTCAACCTCGTCTGGCCCCGCTCGCACACGTGGCTCACCCTTACTGGACATAGGGAAGGCACAGCCCTGCCAATACGGAAGTCTGTTCCACTTTCCCACTTCCTGACAGGAAAGTACAAGGACCACCGTACGAAGGACAACCACGATCTCCTGAACCAGCTGCCGCCAAGGACTGTACAGATATTGTCTCCCCCACGGTCTCCTCTCCATGCAGAGATGCCACCCTCCGCCAGCCTATAAATACCAAGGTATGGACTCACTCAAGAGGATGAACACTAATCACTAGCATACACCCTTGCACTCCTTAAACTCTAGCTCATTGTCATCAGCCACATTCACAGACCAAGATCTGTAAATACCGGCCATTCCACCACCTTGTGACTGACTCTTACGCCGGAGGGTTTTAGCTGGGCAACCCCCAGCTCCCCTGACGGTGCTCTTCATCTGTCTTCAGGTCACTGTTCCATCCCGTACTCTCAAGATCACCGAAAAGGATCCAGCAACACACGGCCAGTATCCAGATAGACTACAGCACAGCACCTACGTGGAACCTACGTGGTCAACCCATTTTTTGGCGTGTTCAGTAGCGAAGAAGGCCAGGAGATAGGATTACCGAAGACAAAAGATATTAGGTCAGCAGTGTACCGAAATCGACCTGGAGTTTACCAGCTTTAACAACCTTGGTTGTCAAACAAGTCTTATTTGAGTTTTGCTGCGATAGCCATAATAATAAGTCTGCAGATCCCTTCACTTAAATCCAGAGCCGGAATTTATATTCAATTCGCCAGAAATTTTGAGGTCTCCCACTGTAAAGACTCAGCCATCACAAATGGTCTATGTACTTTATATAAAGAAATTACAAATTTACCCTTGATCAAAATTACGTACATCGTACGTACTTTATATAAGAATATGTGTATTAATGTTGTTATACAACAATTGAAAGGTCTTATTTCATTTTTTGAAAATATAGGGAAGACGAATTTGAAAATGCTATAATTTCTACCAAAAAATTGCTATAAAAATGAATATAAAACCTAAATTCCGTGAAAAAATGTGCTAATCGTAGAAAAAATAATTTGATGAAATTATTGACAGTAAAGTTGTAAGATCCACCGAAAAATCATTTAAAGTTGATTACTTCTTGTACATAATAGATACAACAATCATTTCATTTCAAAGTAGATTTGAACAATTTAAAATGTTTCAAAATATTTTTAATTTTCTATTTAGCATTGAGATTAAGGTCATTGGATAATGAAAATTTTATAAAAAAAAATGTCTTAACCTTGAACTTTCATTAAACTATAATGACAACTTTGATATTAATGGATTAGATTTATGCACATAACCAAAAATTTTAAGAGAAATTATACTATAATAAAGCATGATTCTTTTCCGAATGCGAATATCGCTTATAGAATAATGTTAACGATTCCCGTAACTGTTACTTCGGAGAAAAAACTTTTTCAAAACTAAAATTAATAAAATTTTATCTAAGATAATATATCAACAAAGATTAAGTGGACTAGTTTTATTATCGATTAAAAAAGAATTATTAAATGAAATTGATTACAATAATTTAATAAATAATTTGCATTCCAAAAAGCACAAAAAATAAACTTTAAATAGAAATATAATAGTTTTAATTAAAAAATTTCTTTAAAAAGACCTCATTTTAAAATTTGCTTTAGACCTTCGTAAGTGTTGGGCCGGCCCTGGATACTCCTTCTGTTCCAGATAAATGTTCCTTGTTGACAAAGCATATGAATTAAGAAATGTAATTAATAACAGAATGTAAAATATGTTCTAACGATAATACCCATAACATTTGAGTTCCACTATTCTAAATAAATGGACTTCTCTAGGTTGTGTTATGTTGACATTAAATGAAGCTTTAAGGGTATATTAGAAAGAATGACAGTTTGTACATCAAAAATCTTTAAAAACATTGGTTATGACATCCTAAAATAGAAAATAGAAACATTACTCCCTCCATCCCGGATAAAGTAGGAACATTATTTCCAAAATAGTAAGAAATAAAAAAATTATAATTGTTTGTCGAAAAAGTAATGTTATGTGCACCTAAAATATGCACCAAAATTATAATTGGCATATTCTGATTGATTAAATAATTTGTAGGTCTTACCACTTAATAATCTTCTGACCAACCAAAAAATGTCAACAAGGACTTTTGGTGCATATTTAGTGCACACTTTAAGTGCATATGGCATTTCTCTTGTCGAAATTAATTACTAATTACATTTCCAATCATAAATTCTGAACTTACATGCCCCTGGAGCTCTCTAATAAAATAGAACCAAGCATCTCATTTCTTACTCATTGTTAAAGACATTAAACTCACATTACATAAAATCAAATCTCGTAAATAATAATTAACATCATGGGCCCACACTCCCGGGCCATATTTCTTTCTAGCGTTAATTATACAAAAAAAAATTCTTTCTATCATGTCATTTTCTTAGAAGGTAGTATTTGGAAATAGACAGTTTCAAGCATCTACAGAATTGCCTTTACTTTTTTGAAAGCCTTTTATTACAATTTATTTTCACATTAAAATCTTCGTTTAAAAGACTTTTAAACTAACGAAACTGCCTCGAATATAATCTGTAATTGGAAGCTACAACTTTTCATCACACAGCAAGCTTAATTTTAGATACTACTAATTTTCACTTACTTTTGAGATCACACGGCTTGAGAGGCCAAAACCCAGTGAGAGATTTGATCACAAAATTCAGGAAACAACTTTTTTCCGAAGTGAATGAAAAGTATTTGCTCTAACAATATTGAAGAACAAGAATAATGATCTTCGATGGTCGAAAAATGAATGCAGAAACAAATTCAAACTCTTTACTTGGTCTTTCCTTATCAATGTCCGATTTTTCAGTTAACGAAATGAATCAAATTCAAACAACTGATGCTCCCTAACGTGAAATGTTCAATGAGCAAGCCCTTTGGACAGGTCTGACAAGGAGTAAAAAGATCTCCCATGTATTAGATAATGAAGAATACAGTGTGGTTGTAATTGTGAGTCAATGCAGCTTATGTAAGATGCAAGCTATAATAAATTCATTTAAGGGATCAAACGAACTGACCTATGATTGAATGAAACTACAAGCACTACAAATCTGTGGTTATGTAAACCAAGAAAGAAGTGGCGCTCGTATAACTGCAGGCCAACAACTTTCCAACTGAGGTTGGCTGAGAAAATGCTAACTGGGAGTGTTCCAGGACTAAACCCGAGCAGAAACTTTTCCTGCATTCAAGGGAAAATGCAATCAAAAAACTGCAAGAGAAAATCCATCTGCCAAAGATATAAAATAAAAAAGGAACCAATGACAGCTATTGCAGCACTGCAGCAGTAGATGGACAAAAGTTAAAGTCTTGTGGGAAAGACAAAAACCAGAACACATTGACTAAATATACTGCTAATGACGTTATCCTCCAGAGAAAGAGTGATCCTCTTCAGTTGGTACTGATCTTGTTTTACTTAGTTTAATAGAGTAGGGATATGCAAGGAGCAACCAGACTGATGAAAAATGAGACACAAAATGCATGGTTAAAACTTATAGTGGCTTCAAGCGTTAAGAAAATTGGTCTCTTTAACGAATTTGTTTCTCATGGCTGTTGTCTTGTATCATCCTATTAGTTTGGCAGTATCCCAAAAGCTCAGTTCATTTATTAAATTGAAAACGATATCCCCCCAACACTCTATCATACTATGTATTTGCGGATATTCTATCATTTCCTGAAAGTGGACCCTCTGTATGCCTAAATCTTCTTCAAGATCTTCATATGCACTCAACTCAACACAGCTTTTGTACTTACTTCAGGTCAGCTACATAAATCCTTTTTCTCCATTCAGTTCAGTTCAATACAAGGTCATCACAGAGTCCACACTCATTCCTAACTTTCTTTATTATTGATGTCCATGATAATTTTGGTCTTCACCTACCTCTTGCGTGGTTTGCTTATTGATACTATCACATTTCCTAATGGGTGCACTAAGCGGTCTATGTTGAACGTGTGCAAACCATCTTAAGTGATTTTCTCTAATGTGATCTGCTATTGGGGCAACTTTAACCTTCTCACAAATTTGTTCATTGCAAACTCTATCTTCCTGTGCAATGTGAGAAACATTCTCATACCAAACTCCCGCAAGATCCAAGGAGCAAGTATCTAAACTGGTCTGCACTAACCCTCTGAAGGTCAGCTCAGAATGCATTCTCTTATTCATCTTTCATGTGAAGATCAAAGTCAGAAACAATCTAATAAATCCTTGAAATAAATCAAAAGCTCAGGGTGGAAGAAATGTATGCTGATATGCGACAAAAACAAGTCTTCAACTGAGGCAGTGCCACAATCCACTCCAAATTATGACTTGCTTTGCTCTTCATCAAACACTACAAGAAGGTGTTATTGGTGTTTCTTTTCCTTTTCCTTTTTGGGGAACAGGAGGGTGAGGGGGTAAGAGGAATAACTTTATTGCAAAACCTAGAAGTAGTCATTGAAATCTCAAAGTTCCTCTTCCTTGATCTTTCCAGAGGTGGAAACTCAAGAAACTAGGGATCATTCAAGCGCGCAAGTTATCTTAAGAAGGCAGCTATGGTTGGCTGGAAAATATGTGAAGTGAGGAAGCAAGAGTCTTAACTGGGAACACAATGATTTTCTTCGTCTCCTCTGGTCACTACAATAATGTGGCTTAGTTATATCAGGATGTCGTAGGATAGACTACATCTCCTTCTCTTGTGTTAATCCAACGAAGATGACTACAGATGGGACAATGGTGAGGGAATATTACAAAATGGATGAAATCCTCTAATATGGCTGGTTACTATTAAGATAATATCAGAGCAAAGCAGCACACTTGGTGACTTCAGCAGTCCAAAACAACTAGCAGAAAGATCTTTGTACCATATCTACTTGTCCATGTGATGATTTATCTTTGATGTATTCTCATTTGTACGGATGGTTTTTTCGTGATTTATAGATGCATATAAAACTGCAGTTTGTTGATTATTTTTGTTAGGCAAGGAAACGTGTCTTGGAACGATCAGGACCATCAGGTATTCATAGAAGTAAATTGGAGTGCTCATAGATGCCAGAAATCTGCCTACTTTAGCTATCAATGGTTCACACGAGTCAAACCAACTACTGAGAACTTCCCTTTTCATTGTCAAATGAAAATTTTGACTAAAGAGAATGAAAGTACTGACGGAAATTTCATTTGTTTCTTCCTGGAGATTACCTTGTAGCGTCAAGCAAATGAGTGGCAATGTGTTTTCTTCTGTTAGAAGGTGTGACCCAAATGGCTCGAATCCCACAAAGAGCTGGCATTGCGTCCTTTTCACATAAGATTGTTCCATTGTTGCGACCATCAAATGTTTGAGAACTTTTAATCAAAGAATCCCTTCTAGCTATTTCTCTGTGGAAGCTCACCCCACCAAATTGGAGGGTGGTTGAACATAACTTGGCTTGCTTTGTGCTACTAACATCAGATTTTCCATTTACTGAGCTTGAGAGTACTCGATAAGCCTTATTTATTGGTTCTGCAACAAGGCAGCCAGCAATTCTCTGGGAAGAAATAAATAGATAAACCTACAACATGGGAAAATCTGGTCAACATCTCTTGCAGATCATGAATTTTGGAATTTGCTATCAAAATTTGGGGCAGACAACATAGTACAAATATTAGCTCCTATTAGTATTATTCAAAATTATTCCCTTTTTGAAATGAAATCAGAGAAAAGAAAATTTGGGGTGGAAACAGTAAGAGCCACAAAATTCATCAAATCTGTGGAAATGAACAAGGAAACCGAACTGAATTTAAACGAATAAAACAACACATACCCGGTACAAAAAGAGTTTATGACCAGTCCGTTATTTTTACTCAACATGTGTTCAACAAATTAATGAATATACAAAGATAATCTGGAGATAAGCTTAGGTAAAAGATAAACTTCAGTAATCACAAGTTCAAAATAATTCATTGCAAGAGCGAAGATATATGGACTCTGGTATCATAGTAGAAGTAAAGCTTGACAACCTTACAATGCTTATGAAATATCCATCCTTCTCCAAGCTCCATCTCCATCATCTTTATAACCTCCTGGACCTGCAATTACAACAATTTCTTGATTAAGTTACTAAATAAACAAGCACTCCATTAAAACCATATGTACATTATGTGCAACCCAAGTATGTTTATTAACCTTGTTTCGTTGAGCAGGGGGGTCATCATCCAACACCAAAATAACACGACCCCTTTCTAGTATAGGCATAGGGATAACTCTTTCGTTGCGCCAACCCTGCAAATGATCAAAAACTACATAAAGGAACTCAAAATCTTCCACCCCCCACAACACACACACACACTTTTTCAAGATTTCATTGGAGTCTACATTTCTGCCTTGTTCTAAGTAAACGATCTAAATTGAGACAAAACACACATTTTTCAGTACCAAAGTAACTTGAATTGAATACCGAAGATAATATTAAAAGGAACTCCAAAAGCGTACGCGCCCACACACACACACTGTTGTGTACCAAAGTACCTTGAATTGGATTCCATGTGTGTAATTCTTGTGAAATGCCTCGTGAACCTGCTCATCCCCTTCATCACCAGTAGCATACTTGAACCCACATGTTGAACATGTATGTAAAAGAAAATCAGACTGTCCCAACTCCAAATGGAATTGGACGTAATTTCTTTTCTTGTTTGAAACCTTCCCGGATTCTGCTTTCCTCGGATTGGACAATAATTTCCCGGGATCGACTTCCGCCAGCTCCTTCTCAATCAACCCACCATCAGTCCCACTGTAAGCCAAAAAATAATTCCACAAACAAATTAATTCAACCCGAAATTCAAACATAGAGAAATAGTTTCTAGGGGGAAAGGTGGAATTTTTGATTAGGGAGAAACGAAATGGATGTATATACCTAGTTGGATTTGGAGTTCTCCGCTTGTATTTGATGACAATTTCGGGTTCTTCCGCAAGCTTATTGGGTTGGTCTTGGTCGAATAAATTGTGCGAAAGAGGGGATGGATCAGGGTTTACGGGTGTAGAAGAAGAGGGTTTGAAGAATGTGCTGATCTTTGATTGCATAGTTTTGCTCAAATTTTTTTGTGGGAACGATTGAGCTGACTGAGATTAGGAATCAGTTACTGAACTTGATGTTTGTGTTTGTTCGTTTTCGCGGGAGCTTTTGAGATGACCTTTTAGTTTTTTCTAATTCCCGCCATGAATCTGGTGACCAGTGTAATTACGAATTTTTTGGCCTGGGCCTAGATTAGTTTCTGGACCTTAACGGGCTTATCGTTGAAGATAGTTTAGAAATAGAAATAATTGTGGGCCGGTCCACTTTCTGAAATTTTTAATTTTGAACCCCTTAAATTCACTATAATTGTTTTAAACCGTTTAAATCTATTTTAAGTGATAAATTGACTATTTGTTTTAAAACTGCCCCAGAAAAAATACTGATACATCTTATTTAAGTTCATTTATTGTGGAGAAGTTGTAGGGGTATTTTTCTTTTTCTTCTTCCCAACTCTCTTTAATGAGAGTAATAAATAAGGGCAATTTTGGCAAAATACAGTCAAATATTTCTTGAAATCCTATAACGATAATTATTTTGGGAGAATTTTTTTTGCTAAAACGATAATTATTTTGGGACGGAGGTAGTATGACGTTTTAAATTTTTTTGTGCATCACAATACACAATTCAACTCTCCAAGACTACAACACCCCTCATTCACTTCCCAAAAAACTCAATCCATCTCTCCAACACTACAACCAACTAATTTGCATATCCAGTATTTAGTTTGAAATTTTAGTTAAGAGTTTTGGCCAAAACGCAAGGATAAAACGCAGCTTATTTGTAAAACTTGTGTTTCAATGCTGCAGCAGAAAAAGCTGCGTTTTCAAAATGCATCTGTATTTTAGACCACTAGAATTCACAGTTTTTTCTCAAAACGCAGATTTTAAAACGTTGTTAGGAAAAAAAAACAGCGTTTTGAACTAATATCTCAAATTCATTTATAAGAAAAAAGCTGCGTTTTAAAAACGTTGCACCAAACGGGCTCTAAGAACCAATATAAATTATTTCTAAAAAAAAAGGTTTGCTTTTAATAGAGCATAGACCAATACACGCTGGAGGAAATGCACAAGTTAAATGTTGAATGTGAAAAATAGTTATATTTAAAAGATATTATTTTAATATTCTACTTTACATCTAGTATTTTTTTGAATTCCGATCAATATATTTATTTTGTGTGATACGTAAAAGGAATTTGAGGAAGAAGCTATGGCTTGAGTTCCCTATCTAATTTCATTTTATATTTTCTTTTAGCGAGCGGATATCCAGTAATTAAGTCTAAACAAAATTATTACTATAAAGAAAAAATAATTTCAGTCACAATAGGAATCACGGTAGAGGCCTGTATGGCATTGCAAAAATATTTTGATGAATTGATTCACGAAAATAAAAAATAATTTGGTGAAAAGGAACTCCATAAAACATGAAATTACACTTTCGCAATAATGTTTAAGACTAAGGGCGTCCACAGTGGCGCCCTCCCTCCACCCTCTAAACACAATTTTAGAGTGTTTTACCCACTCTTAGTCCTACAGTGGTTCCTCTATTCGACCCTCTATCTTTAAAATCAATTAAATCACCCTTTAAATATAGAGTGAGTTTAACATGAATAGTGACTCAAATCCTCTACATTTTTCTCACTTTATTTGAGCACAATATATTTTTATTTAATATTTTAGAATAAAAATTATTAAAATATACTCCCTCCGTCCCTAAATTATTATCTTTTTTTTTGTCTCTTCATAAATAATTGTCTTGTTTAAAACTTTCTTTTTTAGAAGATTATTTTTACCATTTTACCTTTATTTTTCTCTCTACTTTAATTATGAACCATTTACACATAGGCATTAAAAGAAACTACACATTATACCAATATTAATAATCAAGTCAATTATTTTTTCTTAATCCATGTGCCGAGTCAAACAAAATAATAATTTAAGGACGGAGAGAGTACAATATATTTTTCATAGTATATAAAATTTAAAATTTAAAATATTTTATTTTAATTGTGGTGAAAAAATATAAATAAAAGAGAAAAAATATAATGGTCGTTTAGATTTGTTAGTTGAGATGAGAGAGATTAAATTTTAGAGAGTCGTATAGAGGGTGCTTGTTGGAGTAAATTTTATTTTAGAGTGTTGAAAAAGTGAAACTAGAACAAAAAACGAGGTGTTTAGAGTGTAATATAGAGGATTATTGTTGTGGATGTTCTAACATAGGTGCTAAACGCAGCCCCCTCCCCCTTCTGCGAAATTACTAACTTGCCATTGTCTTTTTATTATGGAAATGTGCTCTATTCCATATGAACATCAAAATCGTATATTTATTCGTCAAAAATAATGTTTGGATGATGAAGATTTTAATACCTAAAATAGGTGGGTTGAAGTTGGATAATTGAGTTTATCCTACATTAAAAAGAAAGCAAAAGCAAAGATATTTTATATACAAGTTCCTTTCTTGTATGGAGTAAGCTTGTATAGCATAGAGACTCTCTCTCTCTCTCTCTCTCTCACGCACGCCTGCAGAGGGGCACAAATCCCGGTTCGATTTGAGGTCCGAATCAGTGAACTTGTATGCAAGCGCGACCTGCGGACACGAATATCGAACCACATCAAGCCTATGACATTTAAAAAAAAAAAACAAAAAAAAGGGACATGCACAGAGGGGGGCTGCGTTTAGCGCCTCACGTAAAATTGGGTAGACCCAAATTATGCTATGTGTATTGCCTAATCTGATCAAAATTGAAGGCTGATTTTAAATATAATCAAGAGAGAAATTTGGGCCAGTCTCTTTTACATAATTTTCAACCGCTTAAATCTACTATAATTGTTTTAAATCGAAAAAAAACACTTTTGTTGCGAAATGTCGTCTATATCCTTAAAAAATATGGAACAGACACGCTATGCATCGTGATGCACAAATTGTTGCATCACGATGCACAAAAAAAAAAACAATTTGTGGATTACATTTGATTCACACTATACATTATACTTGCGATGCATCAAAAGTGTATCGAGATGCACAAAACAGTATTAATACACAACATTACACTTGCGATTCATCAAAAGTGTGCATCGCAATTACAAAATTGTACTAAAAAAGTAATATTTTTATGTATCACGATGGATAACCTTTATTTTCGATGCACAATATGTTGTGAATATTAGAGAATTATGACTATATGAATTTCCAAATTACTTATAAAAATGTTGTTACTTTCTTTTGAATTTCCACATCGCGATGAAGCTGGATCCCCATTTCGTTGTGTTAACATTCAGCGATTGCGAAAAATATTGATAAAACAAAAACATAAAGAATTAAAATAGATTTGAAAATTATATTGATCTTGTCTTTTTATTATGAACTGGGCATGGAAAGAAAAATGAGAGAGAAAGATGAAGCTATAGCAAAAATAAAGAAAAATAATGCTTAAAATGTTGTTTTAGTTGTTATAGGGACAGTTTTGGAAAAATTAGTCAATTTATCACTAAAAATGGACTTAAACGTTTGGAAACAAATATGTTAGACTTTAGGAGAAATTGCTGGCCAGTCCACTTTCCCAAACTTTTTTTCTCTCCAGTCCACCCATTTTTTTTAAACTGTTAAAAGCACTTTGAAAATTTTCTTCCTAAAATGCCCTCAACAACATCGTTGCTTCAGATTTGAGGTTCGAATTGTTGTATAAATGATTTCATGTTGTTAATATAGTCTTCCCTCATGTTTAGGTATCAATTTTCATGCATAGAACACGAATTTGATCACAAATTGATCAAATTCGAATTTTTTGAGTTCATCCTATTTTTCTTTGTTCTTGGGCTGTTTTGGCCACTTTAATCTATGTTTTAAGCTTCGAATTTGTTTAAAATCAATCGCATATTGTTATCCTAACTTAGTACTACATTTGTAAACAATTTTTCTACCAAAAAATACTATTTTTGAGATCAAAATCGAGCTTGACGGTGTCTTGTCCGAAAGAGAGGAGATGTTCTTGGGTGATTTTGAGACTTTAATCAATAATTTGAGTTTGAATTTTGTATAATATCAATACTATACTGTTATAGGAAGTCAATACCATGTTTGTATGTAAATTTTCCAACAAAAAACAACCATTTTGATTGATTTTGATATTATATTAAATTGGGTATCGCGATGCCTTAAATTGGGCATCAGGATGCCTAAAATTGGGCATCGCGATGCCTTTAATTCGCCAATCGCAGTATGTTGGGCAACGCAACGGGGATCGACCTGCCTGGTCAGGTCGCAGGGGTCAAGGGGACAGCGTCTCTTGTGGGGGTTCGGGGGCAACGCCCCCGAAAGGTAAACGAAAATCAAGTTCCCTAAAGCGCGCTGCGATGATTGCAATGCACCAATTGTTGCATCGCGATACCCCAATTTACAAAAGTGGTGTGCATCGCGATGCCAAAGTAGTGCAACGCAATGCCAAAGTAGTGTATCGTGATGCCAAAGTAGTGCATCGCGATGCCTTGGTTGCTCATCACGATGCATTGTTTCCCTAAAGCGCACTGTGATGATCGCGATACACCAATTGTTGCATCGCGATGCCCCAATTTGCAAAAGTGGTGCATCGTGATGCCTTGGTTGCTCATCGCGATGCCTTGGTTACTCATCGCGATGCCTTGGGTTACTGAAGCGTGCGTGTTTTTCTTTCATTAATGGCATAATCGTTTTTTTGCCCCAAAAATGTCTTTTTCCGATTTTAAAAAAAGATGAGTGGACTGGAGCGATTACAAATGTTTAAAAATGACCGACCTGTAATTCACCCTAGACTTTAGCAGTTGATAATTTTATAAAGCTTACCGGCCCGCAATTTTTTCATAAAGCGTACTGGCCCGCAATTTTTTCGATACTTAATTAATTCAATTCCGGGTGAACTCAAGCTTAATCACCAATAAATTAGTTTGGATTGCGCTTACGTAACTAAATCCTGTTAATTAACAGATACTTATTTAATAAATTATGATAGTGACTGACCACCACGTTCATTCAAAGGCCTGCAACTAAATACATTCACGTAAAAATAGTGAGCCATTATTGAATGTAATATCGGACCCAACAAAAGTATGTGTTTTTTGCTCCTCGGTTCCAGGTAAAAAAATTTACTTTTGACTTTTTTTAAGTTAATTTAATTAAAGTTTGATTAATAATTAAGTAAATTTATTTATTTGTTATAGAGTTGTGAAAGTAGTAATCTATAATATTCTTAATGTACTTTTCAATTAATAAAGTTTTATTTTTCTAAAATATAAGTAAAATGTATAAAATTTTAATTTAATTAAATTAAATATTAACTTTTAAAAATAAAAAGTGAACTATTTGCATGTGAACTGAGGGAGTGTCACTTTAGCATGTCCAAAAACGTTTTCATGGCACCCAAACTTTAGTTCACTATATTTTTAGGAACCTATTTAAATGTTCCCCAGACCTCGTTTTGGTTATTTTTAGCAAGCCCCTAAAGAACTTTTCGTCTCCAAAAAATTGGGTAATCCGCGTGTATTGAGAAAATATTGCGGTATTATGATGTGGCGTGGTACCACCTTAAATATCGAACAAAGAAATTTTTTAGAACGGTGAAAAGGATCAAAAAAGTGTATACTACTATCAGTCATATAGATGATAGTTTAGGTCAAAATAGTGTAATTTTAATTAATTGATGATACTCTCTCCATCTCGGATAAATCTTTCTAATGGATAAAACACAGAAATTAAGAAACATAATTAATGATGTACTGTAAAATGTGTTCTGACTATAATACCCATGAACATTAATTGAGTTCAACTATTTTAAATAAATGAGCTTCTTTAGGTGTGTTATATTAAATGAAGTTTTAAAGGTATATTAAGAAGAATGATAGAGAATAGATAGATCAAAAATCTTTAAGAACATTAGATGAGACATCCCAAAATAAAAAGTAGGAACATTTATCCGAGACGGATGAAATATTATTTAATTAAGTTGACGTAAAGTCTTAATTTAGAGAACATTGAAGTAAATAGCGGAGTGGTTGAGAGATTTTACTTCCTCGCCAAAGAACGTGAGTTTGATGCCCTCTCACTGCGATGGAGTGAGACAGACTTTAACTCATTAATCTGACAAATTAGTACTTGTACCTAGGGGTGATCACGGTCCGATTTGGTCCATTTTTCGCAAAAAAAGTTGAGAATCGGAACCAAACCAATACTCTGGTTCTTAAGAAATTCAAAACTGGAACCAAACCAAGATATATGAGAACCAACACTTTTGTAACGCCCGCATTATTCACATTATTTGCATATATTCGTTTATACGTCTCTTTGATTGTTGTCATCATTTCATGTACAAATTTTATTCAAACATGCTTGCAATTGAGTTGATTGCATATTTCACATATATATTGATATGTGGTTGAAGCTTCGTAGTCTTTCGTACTTGTATTGGATAGCATTCATAGCTTCATTTTATGTGATTTTGATTTTGTTTCGGATGTTTCTTAGCCTTGGTTTGAGATTGGGAACACCTTAGAATCATTTGGGAATACTTAGAGATCATTTTGAACATTTTGGAAGGTCCCAAGCGCGCCCTAGCACACCCTGGTCGCACCCTAGCGAGAAACTTGCTGAAGTTTTCTCAAAAATCAGACCAAAGTTCAGCCGAGGCCGCGCCTTAGCGCACCAGAACGCGCGCCCTAGGGCGCCTGGTGGGATAACTTTTGTGATCTTTCTTTAGTTGTTGACTATTTGACTCCAATCCAAGAGCTGTGATTTAGCACGACCCTTGACCACTTGACCAGGCATACTTAATCTCCCAAACACTCTTAGAGACTCATCATACTTAGTTTTGTCCATCTGTGATTTTGATGTCATATTGGGTATGGATTGGTTGCACACTCATCATGCTGTAGTTGATTGTCGTAAGAAAATTATTACTTTTGAATTTCCTGATATGCCTCCATTTATGTTTGAGGGTAATAAGTGCATGGATAGTAATCACATGATATAGGCTTTGAAAACTCAAAAGTTATTATCACATGGGTGTACAGGCTATTTGGCTTGTATAGTTGATAAATTGAAGAAAGTGATTGTGTTGGAGATGTTCCTATTGTGCGTGAATTTTCGGATGTATTCTCAGCTGATTATGATTTACCTCCGGATAGAGAATTGGAGTTTTGTGTTGAGTTGTTACCAGGTACCACGCCATTGTCGAAAGCACTGTATCGCATGGCACCGACTGAGTTAAAGGAATTAAAACTTCAATTGGAGGGATTGCTGAATCGGGGTTTCATTAGACCTAATGTATCGTCGTGGGGTGCACCGGTATTGTTTGTGAGGTTGTGTATTGATTATAGGGGGTTAAATCAGGTAACTATTAAGAACAAGTATCCACACATTGATGATTTGTTTGACCAACTTCGGGGTTCCATTGTGTATTCCAAATTCGATCTTAGAAGTGGTTATCATCAATTGAAGGTTCGGGTGAAAGATATTCCGAAGACGACATTCAGAACTCGATATGGGCACTTGGAGTTTGTGGTTATGCCATTTGGTTTGACTAATGCACCGACCGTGTTTATGAATTTGATGAATAGGGTGTTTTTGTAGTATCTTGATTGCTTTGTGATTGTATTCACTGATGATATCCTTATGTACTTGAAGTCTCGGAAAGAGCATAAGAAACAATTGAAGTTAGTATTGACAGTGTTGAAAGAAAAGAAATTGTTTGCAAAGTTTAGTAAGTGTGCATTTTGGCTTGAAGAAGTATCTTTTTTAGGCCATGTTGTATCGGGTGAAGGCATTTCGGTGGATCCAACCAAGATTGAAGCTGTAGTGAATTGGAAGAGACCCGAGTCGATAACAGAGATTCGAAGTTTCTTGGGTTTAGCGGGTTATTATCGGAGGTTCATAGAAGGGTTCTCTAAGATTGCAACGATGATAACTAACTTGACACAAAAGAATAAGTCCTTTCTATGGAATGATAAATGCGAAGCGAGTTTTCAGGAATTAAAGAGGAGATTGACTACGGGTCCAATTTTAGCATTGTCAAATGGACATGATGGGTTGGTTATCTATAGTGACGCATCGAAAGAGGGTTTGGGTTGTATTTTGATACAGAACGGAAGAGTCATTGCTTATGCTTCTCAAAAGTTGTCTTCGTATGAACAGAATTACCCCACCCATGACCTTGAGTTAGCTGCGATTATCTTTGCTCTTCATAAGTGGAAGCACTATCTTTATAGAGCTAAGTTTGAAGTGTTCACCGATCACAAGAGTCTCAAGTACTTATTCTCACAAAAAGAGTTGAACAATAGACAACGAAAATGGATGGAGTGGCTAAAGGATCACGATTGTACTATCTTGTATCACCCGGGAAAAGTCAACATAGTAGCGGATGCACTTAGTTGGAAAGCCTACGTTTCTTGTTTGATGGCTCGTGAATGGAAGATGCTTGAAGATATCAGAGATTGGGATCCTCGAATGTCTAAACATGGAGTGATCTTTGCTAACATTCGAGCTACACCGGTATTGTTCCAATGGATTAAAGAAACTCAAGAAGAGGACCCGGAATTAAAGACATTGATTGATGAATTGGATGAAGGTAAAACACCAGATTTCACAAAGAACAACGATGGTATCCTTATATTTCAAAATAGAATTTGCGTACTGGCAATTGATGAGGAAAAGTGGCAAGTGTTAGAAGAAGCTCACAAGTCTAAGTACACGATTCATCCAAGGAGTACTATGATGTATCGAGACTTGAAGAAGAACTTTTGGTGGAGCGGTATAAAAAGAGAGGTAGCCGAGTTTGTATCGAGATGCTTGACTTATCAAAGAGTTAAAGTGGAACATCAACGACCGGTGGGATTGTTACAACCATTGGAGATTCCAGAATGAAAATAGGAGAATATTGCGATGGATTTGGTGACAAGGTTACCACGGACTTGTCGAGGTCATGATGCAGTTTAGGTTATTATCGATAGATTGACCAAGTCGGCTCATTTTATTCCTATTGCGATGACATACTCAATGGAGAAACTTGTTACTTTATACATTCAAGAGATTGTGAGGCTACATGGGGCACCGGTTAGCATTGTATCAAATCGAGATCCACAGTTTACTTCACGGTTTTGGCAATCACTTCAAGATGCTTTGGGTACGAAGTTGACTCTTAGCACAACATTTCATCCACAAACCGATGGACAATCCGAGAGAACCATCTAAATACTCGAAGACATGTTGCGAGCTTGTTCGATGGATTTCAAGGGCACTTGGGATTCACATATATCATTGATAGAGTTTGCTTACAACAACAGTTATCAGTCGACGATCGAGATGGCTCCATATGAAGCACTATACGGGAGGAAGTGTTGTTCTCCGATTTATTGGGATGAAGTTGGCGAAGCAAAGTTATGGGGTCCCGATATGGTTCATGAGTCGACCGAGAATGTGAAGCTTATTCGGGAGAGATTGCAAACGGCTCAAAGTCGACAAAAGAGTTATGCGGATCATCGACGTCGGGATCTTGAATTCGAGGTAGGTGATCATGTGGTTTTAAAAGTTTCACCACGGATTGGAGTTAAGAGATTTGGTAAGAAAGGGAAATTGACTCCGAGGTACATTGGTCCATTCGAGATTTTAAAAAGAATTGGGAAGTGGGCTTATCGACTTGCATTGCCGCCAGCGATGTCGGGTGTTCATACGGTGTTTCATGTGTCTATGTTAAGAAAATACTTGTCTGATGCATCACACATCTTAGAGTACAAATCGGTAGACTTAACACCCGATCTTTCTTATGTTGAGCAACCCGTGAGAATACTTGATACCAAAGAACAAGTGTTGAGAACAAAATCCATTCATCTTGTGAAAGTGTTGTGGAGGAATCATAACATTGAGAAGGACACTTAGGAGTTGGAGCAAGAGATGCGTGAGAAGTATCCATCTTTGTTCATTGAGTTTGGTAAGTAAATTCGTGGACTAATTTAATCTGAGGGGGTAAGGATGTAACGCCCGCATCATTCACATCATTTGCATATATTCGTTTATACGTCTCTTTGATTGTTGTCATCATTTCATGTGTAAATTTTATTCAAACACACTTGCAATTGAGTTGATTGCATACTTCACATGTATATTGATATGCGGTTAAAGTTTCATAGTCTTTCGTACTTGTATTGGATAGCATTCATAGCTTTATTTTATGTGGTTTTGATTTTGTTTCGGATGTTTCTTAGCCTTGGTTTAAGATTGGGAATACCTTAGAATCATTTGGGAACACTTAGAGATCATTTTGAACATTTTGGAAGGTCCTAGGCATGCCCAGCGCACCCTGGTCGCGCCCTAGCGAGTAACTTGCTGAAGTTTGCTAAAAAATCAAACCAAAGTTCAGCCAAGGTCGTGCCTTAGCGCACCAGAACGCGTGCCCTAGGGCGCCCGGTGGGACAGCTTTTGTGATCTTTCTTTAATTGTTGACTATTTGACTCCAATTCAAGGGCTGTGATTTAGCACGACCCATGACCACTTGACCAGGCATACTTAGTTTCCCTAACACTCTTAGAGACTAAAAAACAAGCTCATTCCATCTTCTTCTTCCTTAGGCATTAGAGAGAGTTCTTGAAAGAGAAAGTCTCATATCTTGGTCATTTGGTGTTGGATTGACGATCCGACTTCGCCATCGCGAAGCTCTTAGCTAGGAGAAGACATTCCCTGGATTGTATGTAGGAGTCCTTGGCTTGAAATCACAAAGAGATAAACTACTACCCTTTTTCTTCCTCAATTATGTCTTGGTTATCATCCTAGACTTGTAAAATGATGAAACCATGTTGAAATCATTATATTTGGGTATGTTTTAGTGTTTTACCATGTTGACTTTATAACTTTTTGGTTGACTTGTTGTATGTGTTGAGAGACTTGTTCTTACATGTTGGATATACAAAATGTTGTTATCAATTGTTAAGTTTACGGTATAATTGATTCGCGTAAACTCGAACTCATTAGGAACTAAAAATGACTCTAACGGAGTTGGTTAGAATTTCATAATTCATGAGACCATGTGTGTGATTTGAGATTTCTCGGATGATTCAAGTGATTCGTTGGAAAATTTGGTTACACCTGTTGCATGTGTTGATATTACGTTAATTGCCGTAATTCTCGTATGTTGGTTAATTTGTTGTTGTAGGATTTTTATAACCTACTTATGACATTCGTATTATTATTGAATGTTGTTGTTGTGGTTATACTCCCTATTTTGGAGTATGACCGATTTATTTTAAATGTCGAGTAAATATTCTACTTGAGAATTTAGTTAGGTCCATGGCATAATTGTTTTGGCGGTGTATTGACACTCGATTATTGCGGGAGCCGGGGTTAAGTAATAGTCGAAGGCCAATACATCGGGCCTCGCCCTACCGTTGGCCACTGTAGGGGAATAGCGACATGTGTTGTATGGTACAGCCGCAACTTTGGTAAGCTATTATCGTGGTGATTTTGCCAGGTTGTAGGGACTGGGGGCACCCGGTGTTGTGAATATAGAAAATGGTTCACATGTTCTTGCTCTTGTGTTATTGAGCTCTTGGTATTGGTTATGGTTCGAGTACGTCAACAACGGCTTCGAATTCTTGATTCTGGTTTATTGATCGAGCACGTCAACAACGGCTTCGATATTTAGTATTATATTGGTTGGTTGGTTGGAAGTATTGGTTTGGTCGGAGGGGTACTTCGACGCTGTATCCCTTTAAACGTATTTATTTATCGCTCTTATGTACTTCTTATATAAGCGAATGTTGGTCATGGTTCTAACCGGTATGGGACGGTTGCGATCGTTGAGCCTCTCGTGTAGTATGGGGTTGTATGATTACATGTTATACTTGTTATATAAATTATCTTGTAAATGATTTATGATACAATATCATGTATACTTGTTATTATTAACGTCTTATATCTAGCATTTCATATTGTTGCATTAGTAGCTTATTGAGTTTCGACTCACCCCGTTTCATGTTTATTTGTTTTCCTTAAATCACGGTTCGGCGAGGTCCGGCGAGGAATCCTTAGCCAGTTCGTGTTCGATTCCAACGGGCTAGTCAATGGTTCTTTTGGGTAGATGCACCTTGTGCCTTATATTTTTTTTTTTTGTGAGGCCGAAGGTGTACATGTTATATAAACATTGTATTGTTGGATAGTTGTCGTTGTACTTGTTCATTGTGTTTATTCTTTTGTTAGCTCCGACGAGGTTGTTGGGATTGATGTAATTATTAACTTTTATTTTTCGCGCACTCTTAAATAGTTTATGTTTATACCGAGTTCGTTAGCTCGTAGTGGTTATTGGCTAGCTAATGTGTTGTTTCTCCCGCTTGTTGTATTGCCGTTGAGATTTTGTTTTATTTTATTGATCTTGTCTTGCTTTGAAAGAACACTTGCACGTGCATTAAAAGGTTTTTACATGACTTTATTCTTGCATTTTAGAAAAAAAATTTGAAATGCTATTTTGGTGTTCGTGTCATCGCGCACCGAATGAGATTTCACATCAGATTTCGGGTTGGGTTGTGAGAACTTTGGTCCGGTTCTAATTAGTCCGATCTTGCACATTTTTTGGTTCTGAAGGGATAAATCCTTTCAATTTTTTTGAGCTGACACACAAATAATAAAATTTAATATTTTATACAATGATTAAAAAGCATTTAATAATGATAAAACGTTGAGAATACAAACAAGCTCATAAAGAAAAAAGAAAGAAAGATAGTATATTGATCATTGAATATTAAAAATGTTAGAGTCATATATTACAATCTAGTTCATGCAATATAAACTAAAATGAAAAAAAAAAAAGTAAGTTCAGCAACATTACTAAGTATTTATATTAGTGTTAGAAAATAGAAATTGTACTTTTTAAATATTAATTAATTAATATATATATATATTATACAATTATATATATTACTCCCTCCGTCCCTAAATTATTGTATTCCTTTCTTTTTTTGTCCGTCCCAAAATAATTGTTTTGTTTGAAAATTTTTCTTTTTAGGACATCACTTTTACTATTTTACCCTTACTTTTTTCCCTACTTTAATTATGAGCCACATACACATGCATTAAAGGAAATTACACATTATAGCAATATTAATAATCAAGTTAATTATTTTTTCTTAATTCGTGTGCCAAGTAAAACAAGACAATAATTAAGGGACAGAGGGAGTATATATATATATATATATATATATATAATATACATTAGTCCGACCCGATTTAAAATCAATCTATAATGTTTCAAACCGCGACCAAACCAAATAATCGATTCTATTAAAAATAAGAAGTAGAACCAAACTAAAGTATTGGTTCGGTACTTTTTTTTCTTTTTGTTCGGTCCAATTTAAAAAAAATGTGCTCACTCCTACTTGTACCACGCGTGGAGTCTTTCACGCGAGGATCCACTTTTTTTTTTTTTTTTGCTTACCTTTTTATTTATCAAGAGGGATTTTGCTTTTTGAGTTTTGTTATGACCACCTAGTACACTTAATGACGTCAAAATGTTATTAGGTTGTAACTTGGAAGTAGTTTGCAATTCAGGAGTAATTTGTAATTAAGTTCAGCCTTAAACAGGATAGTTGATTTTTTTTTTTTTACATCTTCGAAGAGAGTGATAAAAAAAAAAAAGAACAAGCTTGCTTAAAGGAACATGAGAATAAATTGAATATAAGACCTTACTTTAGGTTTACAATATGAAAAATTATTCAATAGACTGTCACACCACATCATCTTATATATGAAAAATTATTCAGTAGACTATCACACCACATCATCTTGCTGATGTGTGTGTGACGCTCCAATTACCTTTGGGCACATGACAGTTTCATCGAAACAAAATAATACATGTTCTTAGATCTAAAATGGTTATGGGACACCTCGTACTCATCATCCCAAGTGTGAATATATGATTACTTTGTCACACCACATGACCCTAAAATGATATCATATGAATTATGGCGTAACCATCTTTCCGAATAATTTCTCCGACAACTGCACCACTGCTTAGGGTTGCAATCAATGAGTCACTCCGGCGAGCATCACCAAGTTCATTTAGAGGGCGGGAGGTGTATCATGTTAGTGTCTTTACATAGGAATCTATTATTCCTCATTAGATTTTGGAGCCATAGTTTTTATATTTCATTTTGGGTATGCACAACATTCAAAAGGGTAGTGAAATGAGGAGATGATTTCTGGCAATTCGATCCAATTTCATTGTCTTGGACTCTTCATTTTGACCAATGTTAAATGCACTTCAGCCAGGGCCGTTCCTAGCATTTTATAGGCCCGGGGCAAAGTTAAAAGAAGGGCCCTAATTTAATTATTAAATATTAATCTCATGTATTTTTTTAAATTTAATTTTTGAGAGACAATTTTTTTTTTGCTATCAGTACAATTTCAATAACGGGTTCCTACTGAGCTGAAATTAAGTTTGGGAAAACATTATTATCTAGAAAACTGAATAAATTCTTATCGAATTTCAGTCTCGTAAAGTAAAAAAAAAAATACTCAATTACTCAAATCAACAATCATCGTAAGAATAATTTGGGATTCTTGTTGATTCGCATTTCTATTTCATGGTTCTCTTATCAATCATTCAGAGCTATAACCTCAAATTAGTAATTAACTAAATTGAAAATTCAATATAACTATGTAAGATGTGAATAAACTATCAAACTCAAAAGTCACAACAAACAATTGAACAAACATAATTCAAAATTTAACAAATAAACAAAGTTAATGTTACTTTCAATTTTTAAACACACAAAAACATTGTAAAAAGAAAAATAATAATTAAAAATGTAACAAAATTTAACAAATAAACAAAGTCTCAACAAACAATTGAACAAACATAATTCAAAATAATAACAAAAGCTTTGAGTTTGGGCCTCAGTTCAAGAAATTTGGATACTATTTTTAGTTTACATGTATATTAATACTACAATAGTAAAAAAAATTTTGGGCCCCTTATTAATTTGGGCCCTGGGCAGGTGCCCAGCCTGCCCGCCCCTTGGGCCGGCCCTGACTTCAGCTCAACATCCAACTATGGTATAAATCTATCACAAAAATTTCGAATTCCATATTTGTAGAGGGATTAAAAGAAACAAGTGCTCATTTTGGATACTACAAATCTGTAGTCTAACCCAAAATAACAACAATCTGTTTAAACCTTCATTCCTCATTGCTTATATCTACATCTTTTAGCTAAAACTCGGAACCTCAACAAACAACAACAATCGAATCTGTCCTGACTACGACTTGCAGTCCTCCAACCAACAAAATTTAAAACATAATCACATTCATGTTCCAAATAATTGCAACAAAAACAACAGACTATCTACATCTACTCCGTACAAATGTGTGAAACAAAAAGTAACAGAGTATATACCGCTATTATCGACCATCGGCTGAGGTAAATGAGTCTGCAAATCCAGTAGGCCTTGCGGGAATACTACTCTTGCTGTCTTCAAGGTCTAGATAGCCAGAATCTTTGCCTTCCGCTTCTTGCCACCCCTTCACCATTTGATTAAGGGAAGGCTGTAATCAATACCACAGTAGTCCTCGGGATCATCCTCCAGTGGTTTCCACTTCTCAACAAGTGGGCCAAGTACATTCACGGCGTGGCCCATATCGGGTCTTTGGTTGGGCTCCCTTGCAGTGCAGTGACCGGCAAGTTCTGCAATAATGGAGATGGTCTCGAATGTTTCATCATTCACATCAAGAGCTGGGTCGATGGCAGCTCGTAGCTTTTCTTTATTTGATTTAATGTTCCAGAACCACGCTGCCAAGTATTGGCTTTCCTCTGATCTGTCTTCATCAAGTGCTGTCATGCCAGTTAGTAGCTCCATTAGCACAACACCGAAACTGAAGACATCAGCTTTTGTTGTGATTTTACCTGTAACTGAGCGAGGTGGAAATATACAGCCAAGAGTTATTATGAATTTATGATGACCAACAAAAGCATAATAACATAGCAAAATAGTGAAAACTTACCAGCATATTCAGGTGCAAGATAGCCAAATGTCCCGGCTAGCCTTGTAACGACAGATTTCTCCCGTTGGGAGCGAGTTTGACCAATCCAAAATCTGAAACTTTTGCTCGAAAATCATCACCAAGTAAGATATTTGAAGATTTAAGGTCCCTGTGTATGAAGCTCTGATGAGCGAGGGTATGAAGATACTCCATCCCTCTAGCAACATCCAAGGCAATGTTTAGCCTCCTTTTCCAAGATAGAGGTTCCAAGTTAAAGATCTTCCAGTGGAAAAGATGCCTGCTAAGAGCCCCTTGAGGCATGTACTCGTAGACAAGAAGTTTCTCTTGGCCTTCAGTTGAATATCCCAAAAGGGATACCAGGTGCCGATGGCGAACCTTTGAAAGAACAGAAATTTCCGAATGAAACTCATCCAAGGCTTTGTTGCTAATCACTCCTGATTCCATTCTCTTCACAGCTATTTTCGTTCCGTCGTCCAATTCTCCCTTGTAAACAACACCAAAACCGCCACGGCCAAGCTCGTTTTCGGGGGCAAAATTCTTGGTTACATTTCGAAGAACTTGAACCGATATGACCAGGTTTCCAGCCTCGATAACGTGGGACTCGCCCATTCCACTACCGATTCGACTAGTGGAACCACTCCCCGTCCGCGTGGAAGCACTTCCATTAGTGTTATCCGCAACTACAATCTTGACAGAGTCATCTCGATCAGACGGGTCTCTTGGATGAATCACGAGGGAACTCGGTTCTTGGAACGTGTCTTTTCTCTTTCTAAATAAGTAAAGAGACAGAGGCACCACAAAAATGACCAGGACTGCAAAACTTGCAACAGGTGCAATAATTAGAACTATATTAGATTTCTTGGAACTTCTCCCCTTGGTATCTCCACCAGGAATTCCCTTACTGGAACTCGATCCCGGGGTCGGTGAAGCTGGTTTGCTGGGAGGGATTTGTGGACCCTCAGTTGGTGGGCTATTTTCCGGAGATGGTGGTGGTTCAGACAAATTAGAATTTAGTAAAGGATTTCCGTTCAGGACAAGTTTCACAGAGCTACTGAACTTAGGCTGAGGAGCCGAAAGGTTGTTGTTGCTCAAATCCAGCAGTGTCAATGATTTCAAGCTAGCCCAGTTTGTAGGAATCGGACCCGTTAGATTGTTAGAACCAAGATTGATTTGAGAAAGAGAATCAAGGTTTGCAACCGAAGGACTCAAGGTACCATTTAGCTTAGACTTGGGGAGGTGTATTGAAGAAATTTTTCGGTTGACATTGCAGCTCAAACCCAACCATGGCCCATCACACGGGCTGTTACCTGACCAAGAGGAAACAAGTCTTGGTGGGTAGTTTAACCCATCAAGAAATTCTAAGAGTGCCAAAACTTCCGGAGCACAAGGTATTCCTGGACCAGATTGACAAAATTGATTATATTTGTAACTGACTTGAACAGCTTTGAACTTGGGTATAGGACCCATAAACTTATTATTATTCAAATCTAAACTTGCTAAACTCATATTAGCCAAGCTATTGGGAATCAGACCAACAAGATCATTGCTATTGACATTGAGATCCTGCAATGAAATCAAAGCACCAATGTTCTCTGGAATTTTACCTGAAAAATGGTTCCCGTGAAGCCATAAACTAGTGAGTGAACTCATAGATGCAACTACATCAATTGGACCAGTCATTCCCCACCAGACTGTCCGTTTAACCAAAGAAATTTCAATTCCGAGCCCTTAAATGACGATGGAATACCTCCAGAAACTCGATTCAAGGACAACTTCAAAGCCCCAAGAGACGACATAGTTCCCAAAAATCAGGCAAAGGACCAGCCAAATTACAGTTCATCAGTGACAAATTCTGCAACTGAGCTGAATTTTGCAGGTCTACAGGGAGTGACCAACCAGTGGTGGCATTAAGATTGTTATAATCCAAAGCTAAAACCTCTAAACTATCAAGCCCTTGAAAGAAATCAGAAGGTACCATATCGAAATTATTAAAATCAAAATAAGCCCATCTCAACTGAGACAACCCATTCAAAGATGGTAAAGCTCCACTAAATTGGTTTCTCTGGAGACCTAAATTTGAAAGCATAGACAACTGATTCAAGTTGCTAGGCAGAGAACCCTTCAAGTTCATGTCTTGAACTTGAATCTGAGTGACCCTGTTGCCAACACAGAACACATGAGGCCAACTAGGTGGCCCACAAGGGTCATTGCCATTAGAGGGCCATTTCAAGAGGTCTGGATTCTGCAACCCTTTTTGGAACTGGTTGAGAATTGCAAAGTCATTTGGGTCTGTTGCAGTAAAAGCAAGTGAAACAACAGAGAGAAAGAGGGTTATAACAAGGCTTATCTGGTGTTGAACAACCTCCATGGCAGATCTCTTGGTAGCATTTCAAGAAAGCTTCGTGTGATTTCTTGAAATACCCATCTCGAATCTTATTGAATGATCACAAGAACACTGAAGTTCTTGGCACTTGACAGTAGTATAATGCAAAATTTGGGAAAAAAAGAAGCTTGAAAAATTGAAGCTTGAGGGGGAAGATAGCAGCAAAGAAGGCGGATCTGTGAGGATAAATTCAGAGACACGCAGAACGAATTTGGGAAGTTCCAAGGGGGAGGAGGGAATTTCGGGCATGTGGTTTATATGCTTTACTACTAGTTTAGCTACTGAATGTTGCAGTAAATTTTGGGTAATACTTTTGCACATAAAAATTTTATTAGTTAATAATGGTGGACCCGTAAATTATATAATTAATAAATAATCGTTAATAAAAATTTTGAGAAAAAAATATTACTCCCTTTATCCTTAAATTATTGTCGTGTGTGATCCGGTACATAAATAAAAAAAAATAATTGATTTGATTATTAATATTGATATACTCCTTTCGTTCTACTCAAAGAGTCTATGTTTGAAAAATCTAATTATTAAGGGATATATTAGTGTCATTGAATTTTATCATAATTACAAAAATACTTAAACATAACCAAGATGATTACAATACAAGTGGAGGGTAAAGATGAATAATTATGAAGATTGTAAACATAAATTTTTGAAAGTGGTCTCTTTAAATGAAACATCTTAAAATAATATAGTGGACTCTTTGCCTGAAGGGAGTAATATATAATTTCCTTTAATTCCTATATATATATGGCCCATAATTAAAATAAAAATAATAAGAATAAAATGATAAAAATAATATTTTAAAAATTTTAAATAAAATAATTATTTAAAAATTGACAAACAAAGAAAGCAAGATAATAATTTAAAGAAGGAGGGAGTATAACTTTTTTGTACTCATAACATTTCTCATAAAATTTTATGTGGCAGGTTTGGAGTTTGGACGGTCGACCACTTTACTAAGAGCTCGTTTGTTCGAGCGTTTTAGTCAAAATGCAGGATTAAAACGCAGCTTATTTCCTAACTTAGCGTTTCAATGCTGCGGTAGAAAAAGCTGTGTTTTCAAAACGTAACTGCGTTTTAAAACGCTAGAATTCCTAGTTTTTTCCCAAAATGTAGATTTTAAAACGCAGTGGTGAATAAAAAGCTGCGTTTTGACATAATATCTCAAACGCATTTATAAATAAAAAAGTCAGGTTTTAAATAATCTACATTTTAAAAATGCTGCGTTTTCAAAACACTGAATTTTAAAAATGTTACACCAAACAAACTCTAAGTGAAAAGTTTATTAATCATATTTGTGTTGCAGAAATTATTAAAAAGTGGGACGGACACCGTGTGTTGTTGGAGTCTGCTTTTTTGTACTCCTTCTGGCCCTAAATTATTGTTTTATTTGATTCGGTGTATGAATTAAAAAAAATAATTAATTTAATTATTAATATTGATATATTATATTATTTTTTTAATATTAATGTGTATGTAGTCCATAATTAAAATAAAAAGAAAAAATAAGGATAAATTGGTAAAAGTGATATCCTAAAAAAAAAGTTTTAAACAAGATAATTATTTTGAGATGGATAAAAAAAACAATAATTTAGGGATGGAAGGAGTAATATTTCTCATTTACTCACTCCGTTTTAGGCAAGGGTCTATTTTTTATTTTTTAAAGTTCACATGTGACTAAATCAAATTAAAATTTTATATACTTATGTTTTAGAAAATAAAATTTTAGTAATTAAAAAACTAAATTAAGAATATTATGGATTACAACTTTTATAACTTTGTAAAAATAAATAAATTTATGTAAATTATTGGTCAAATTTTAATTAAGTTAATTTAAAGAAGTCAAAAGTAGACTATTTGCCTAAAGCGGAGGGAGTAACTAAAATAAATTGGCAAAGATATTACGAGCTCGAGCTTGTGGTATCACAAGCTAGAGCTATCAGGTCTCAAATAAATTATGCGCTAAAGTGTTGACATTTAAAAACTTTAATAATTTAGAGATATATAAGTCGTAATAACAAAAATGTATGAGTATAGCTAATATAGTTATATCACATATAAAGAATAAAATTAAAATATTATGGAGATTATAGCCATATATTTTAACAATGAACCTTTTTTTTTTGTAGAACGTGAGACGTAATTGCATTTAAAAATAAATTTTCTAATAATGATACTTTTAATTTTATATTTTTTCTAAAATTTATAAAGATGTAACGTATATTTTGGGAAAAACTAAAAATAAATATATATCATTTAGATCTGAAAATACTTTGAGAAATATAAAATAAAATAAAATAAAATAAAAAGTAACTTTTTCTTAATAACAAAACAAAATGAAAACTATTCACTCTTTAACTTGATAAATTGGCTTGACCTACACTAAATTTTTATGTAAAATTATTTATTTAGTGGATATTCGCATTCGACCTATATTACTTTTCTATTGACCGACCACATACGTAATCCTGACTTTAAAAACTTTTTCTCTCTCTTCATCGTAGAACTGTAATTTTATGTGATAAATTTGATCGAGAGTGGACCAATCAGCAAGTCCCTCATGGTCCAATCTTGGAGTCCGTGATCAGTAGTTGTTGGATTTTGGGACAGATGCTCCTATTCTAATTCTTTTTGGATTGTAGATAATTGTGTCCAACTCAAAATGTACTCCCTCCGTCACTTAATTATTATTTTATTTAATATAATATATAAATTAAAAAAATAATTAATTTAATTATTGATATTAATATAATATATAATTTTTTAATACTTATATATATATATAGCTCATGATTAAAGTAAAAAAAAATATGATAAAAGTAATGTATTAAAAAAATTTAATAAAAATAATTATTTTAAGATGGATAAAAAAAAAACAATAATTTAAGGACGGTGAAGTATCTAGTTTTATTATTGTTGATATTTACTCTTTGACTCAATTAAATTTTTGGTCCACAATTTTGAGTTTTTATTCGTTCGTTTGGTCCTATAACTTATTTTAGTGCTCAGTTTGCCCCTCCATACCGTTCCGTCTGTTTTTCTATTGACTTTCGTTTGGATAAGATCGAAACACCCTTAATGAAGACATTAATTTATTTTGTACCCCTCCCGCAATTGCTTCTCACAATTGTCGTCCCTCCCCCACCCCATCATCGTTTCTCTTTCTTTCGCTTCTCCTACGACCTCTCATTATGATGTCATCGTTCCCGTCGTCATTGCTATTGTCATCGACCTAAGTACTCTCTCTTCATCTATCCTCTGTCTATTTCGGTTGGATATCTGCATCAATGAAACAAATGTAGAAGGTGTGAAAATTGGGATCTACTTAAAACCAAGTGGATCATGGTTGTTGATAGAGCAAGTGGCAGATTTGTCGAGGAATCCTCTAGGCATTAAATGATGGCTTGTGGATAATGAAGTTATTGAAATTGAAATGGATGTTCTGAAAAAAGCAACAATACAGGATGGTTGACGAAATTGATTTGAACATTTTGCTTCTAGGATAAAAATTTGTTATCTTGTGATGGTGAGAATTTCACCCAAATAGGTATCTACCGATGAGAATGGTTAATTGAAAATTTTAGCATAGTTTCATTATTTAATTGAGTAAAGAGAAGTGTTTTTGCTGCAAACCGTCTTCCTCCTTTCCACCTTCACTCGAAATCCTCTCACTTTGACCCTCTCTCTCTCTACCACTCATGTCTCTCCTAATTTCCTTTCTTCAACCTAATTGGCTGGTTATCTCTCGGATGTTCCATAAGAGTGGCACGGTTGGTGGCTCGCCCTCTATCCTGAAATTGGCTCTCCGACCTTCTTAGTATTTGTTTCCCTCCCGCCGCTCCTTAACTCTCCCTAGGCAACAACCACTTCTTTTAGAATCGCTGATGTGTGAAAAGCCACCAAAGAGCACATGCCCTGTTTCTCTACTGCTGCCGTCAAATTTCAGTCTGAGTCTTTGTTCGAACTTCCACCTCCACTGCATTCAGCTTACGATGCCACAATGGCGAATCCTTCATTTTCTCGTTTCCCCAAGAATGTGAGAGTGACAGGAATTCGAGTGAAGAGGGAAAGGAGGGATTTTGAAAGGAGGAAAATGGTGGTGGAGTGAATTGATTGCCAAATTAGAAACCTTAGAAATATGTCCTTCTTTAACCGTCATATTGAAAATATTTGGACGAAACTTCTAATGGTAATGTCAAGATGGGGCAAACTGACCAAAAATTTAACATAAGGGACCAAACAAATAAAATTTGATCAGGTGGGACCAAATAAATAAAAAGCTAAAAGTTGATGGACCAAAAACTTATTTGAAACTTATTTTTTAAAAATATTAAGAAGGAATTGTACATTTTATATTTTGGCTTATATAAAAATGTATTTAACGAATTTTTCTGACATAATATTTGTAAAGATAACTTCAAAGTGTAAATGAAAAATAAACGATAATATAATAATTTTTAATAATAAATAATTTCTTTTTTCTCTTATTATTTTTCTTTTTGATTTTTCTGCTTTCACCTTCTTTTAAATACTAACTAAACAAAAATGTCAAATTAAAAATAATAACCCTCTACATTCTCGATCCCATCGATTGCTAGGTTGGTAGATCAAAGGTTATATGTACATGTATATACATGTTATCATTTATTTTTCTTTTGAGAGGGATATTGTCTTCAATATTACCTTTTTTGTTCAGTTATTATTTCAAAAAAAATGATGAAAAACAAAAAAAAGCAGCATTTAGAGAAAGAAAAAATGGAATTGTTTACTTTATTAAAAATATTATCTTATCATTTTTTTTGACCTAGGCTTTCAAATGTCTTTTACAAATATCACATCAGCAGAGTTCATGAAATATCAAACGGTCATTATCAATTTAGGTTACATTTACAATTAAATTAATAGTACAAAGGTGATATTTATAATCTCACTAATACGGAGGTCAAATTAATGATCACTAAATAGTGTGAGGGTAAAAAAAAATAGAATAACAAAAACTTTATATTAGCTCAAGCTCATACACCTTTCAGTTCACATTATAAAATTTTGAATTATATAATTATTTGGTCCCTCGGCTTTACGAAAACTATGCGTTTGGTCCCTCCTCATCAAAAAAATGTAATCTGGTCACTTAATTACTATTTTTTTGTGAGATTCCCCTTTTGAGTCGTTACCGTCAATTTTTCCGTCTGTTTTTAAAAAATGCCCAAACTACCCTCTCTTCCTCTTCTCCCTATTTCCTTCCAAACTCAGCAAATCAAACAGTATTGGGCCTTGATTCTTCTTGTCTGACAACTCCAAACTCCACCATCTTTGCATTGACCTTAAGAACATCGTCGAAACCTCATCCCACGAAAGCCACGATGCAAACCTAGGTCGCTAGTGTATCCACCTCAACAAAAACAGAGTATACTACACAACTGCTTGAACAAAAAATTTAACATTTTTTTAAAAAACAAAAAATCCAGTTTGCTAAAATTTAAAAAAAAATTTAATTGAACAAAAAATCCACTCGAGCTTCGTCACGGTCCCATGCCAAGCAATGGTTATGTCTCCACGGCCTAAATTTGCTGAAGTTTCATCATTAGAAACTGCAACATAGCCAATCAGGTTGCTCTTGGACTCCACTGTCTTTGTGTATACATTCCTTGAAGAAATTCGGGAGGTTGACATTGTAATTTGATTACAGGTAACATGCTTGTGCCATTTCCCCATAGCGAATCAACTCGGATCGCAAGTGGGGATTCTAGCGAGTTTCGAACAACATAGTCAAATTCGATCCTTCTCGAATCCACCCCTTATTTCAAACACCCCCACCACTGCGGCACCCAAATTCGATCCCTTTTCACCGGCATCGTCGATGAAATGGGCCAAATCAAGAACCTGGGGCACGTTGACGGCACCGGCGAGATTGTGGAGATGTAGGTGGAAGAGGATTCTTTGTGGGATGATTCTGCAATATCATTGGGAAGATCCGAATTAGGGCTAGGGTTTGATTTTGGAATTGGGATTTTTCTTTGCTTGAAAATGACAAATTTTAAGCTGTCTCTTTGTCTCCCCCTCTCATCAGATTCCTTAGTTGATTATGGCTTTTGCGACGACGATCTTTTTCTTCATCGGTGACGGCGATCATTTTTTTCATCGGCGATGGCGATCGTTCTCTTCACTGGTGATGGCGATCGTTCTCTTCACCAACAATGGCGATCAGATCTAGGAATGGTTTAAACTAGCCTTCAGTCGGCCATGTCACTACAGAGCAGATCTGAAAATGGTTTAAACGATTTTGGGTTTTGAATTTCTGTGGGTTGTGAGGGAGGAGAGAGAAAGAGATTTTGAAAGAGAAAGAGAGAAAGAAGTTTTCAAAAACAGGGGAGGTTGAAGAAGAAGATGAGGGAAAATAGGGATAAGGGGAAGAAAGGGTAGTTTGGGCATTTTTTTTAAAAACAGACGAAAAAATTGACGGTAACGGCTCAAAGGGGGAATTTCTTAACGAAATGCAAATCAAGTGACCAGATTGCATTTTTTTTTAGCAAAGAGACCAAACACATAGTTTTCGTAAAACCGAGGGACCAAATAATTATATAATTCTAAAATTTTCTTATACTCTTTTTTTCCTCGCTTCCTCAATTTCCCTAAAAGAGCCCAACAACCATATTTGAACTTTCTACTTCTGTACTTCATATTCAACTTTACCCTCATTACATCAAACTTGAAAAAGATCTTTTGTAATTCTGGAAATCGCTGACCGGTCCATTTTCTGAAAAAAAATTTCTATTCAGTCCACCCTTTTTTTTAAATCGCTAAAGAGCACTTTGAGAATTTTCTTTCTAAAATGCCCTCAACAACATTGTTGCTTCAGATTTGAGATTCGAATTGATATATAAATGATTTCATGTTGTTAATATAGTCTTTCCTCATGTTTAGGTATCAATTTCCATGCATAGAACACAAATTTGATCACAATTTGATCAAATTCGAGTTTTTCGAGTTCATCCCGTTTTCCTTTGTTCTTGGGCTGTTTTGGCCACTTTAATCTATGTTTTAAGTTTCAAATTTGTTTAAAATCAATCCCATATTATTATCCTAACTTTGTACTACATTTGTGCACAATTTTCTACCAAAAAAAAATACTATTTTCGAGATCTAAATCGAGCTTGGTAGTGTGTTGTCCGAAAACAGACGGACATGTTCTTAGACTGATTTTGGGACTTTAATCAATGATTTGAGTTTGAATTTTGTATAATATCAATATCATACTGTTATAGGAAGTTAATACCATGTTTTTATGTAAATTTCCCAACCAAAAATAACGATTTTGATCGATTTTGATATTATATAAAATTGGGCATCGGGATGCCTTTAATTCACCAATCGTAGTATGCTGGGTAACGCAACGGGGATCAACATACCCGGTCAGGTCGCAGGGGTCAAGGGGACAGCGTCCCTCTTGAGGGTTCGGGGGCAACGCCCCCGAAAGATAAACGAAAATCAAGTTCCCTCCAGTAGTTGAAATTCAAACGGTGCCTTGATTGCTCATCGCAATGCCTTGGTTGCTCATCGCGATGCCTTGGTTACGTATCGCGATGCCTGTGTTGCTCATTGCGATGTCTTGGTTGTTTATCGCAATGCCCGTGTTGCTCATCGCGATACCTTAGTTGCTCATCGCGATGATTAACCCACGTGATGCTTTGGATTACTCATCGCGATGTCTTGGGTTACTGATGCACACGTGTTTTTCTTTTATTAATAGCATAATCGTCTTTTCGCCCCAAAAATACCTTTTTTCGGTTTTAAAAAAAGCCGAGTGGATTAGAGCGATTACAAATGTTGAAAAAAGGACCGGCATGTAATTCACCCTTTATAATTCTTTAAAAGTAAGAGTATTTATGGAAATATATATTAACCTTTAATTTATATTTATACATATACTCTTCAAGTCAAACAATTGAAGAATTACTCTTCCTAGTTCTTAGTATAGCAAGTGGCAGTAAGAAGAAAGATAATCAGCCAAATTGATGTACAACATTTGTTAACTTCAAAAAAAAAAATTTAGGCCTTTTTAAAAAAAAAAACAAAAAAAACTTGATAAGATATTCTTTTTGAGTTACACCCTTCGTCCACAAAAAAAAGTTTAATTTCTGATGCTACACAGAATGTGGTGGGCTGCGCCGAGTTCAACTTCGGATATCTGGACTTTGTTGTAACCTGCCAAAGAGTGAGAAACACTAGGTGAATGCAGGGTCTAGCCTCGCAAGAACACTCCGGTGTGAGAGTAAATATTTAGCTCAGATCACAAATTGGCAGAGTGTAATTGCTAGTAAGAGTTTACGTACCTTGGCTTGGATTTGGTCCCAAGTTTTTATAGGGTCAGCATTAAATGCTCATTTATCCTGGGGATTGAACAGTCACAATCGCCGAATAGTGGCTATGAATGCTAGCGTAGTGGGTGAAAATGCCGGTGTAGTGGGCGTAACCGTCGGGAACGTCTGACTATTGGTATTATGTCATGCGACCACTTCCCCATGTTACTCAAGGGGAGAGACGATGAGGCTCATCTTGCTCGCTGCATCCTGACAACTGCGATTAGACTGTGCTCGTATGTCTCCTGGGCGACTGTCAAGGATGCTCGTCAATGTACACCTGCTCGCACTGTGATGAGCTTCGGTCCATACTAGGACTTGGGCCTAGATTTAGGGCCGATTCTCTGGGTCTGGCTCTTCAATTTCATTTTCTTCTTTTGCAATGTTCCAAAAAATAGTCCTATTTTTCAAAAAGATAAATTTATAGTGCAACTCAAAAAAAGTACAAATAAGTAAAGCTATAACATTAAAAAGTTAAATTTGTAGGATAAAACTATATATATATATATATATATATATATATATATTAACGAAGGGAGGATAACATTTCTGAATGATTAACAGTTTAAGGGAGAGAAAAGCTCGGGATTTTAATGAAAATTGAAAAGTTGTTAGGAGCGGATGAAGTTCTAATTGAGGTAAGAAAGTGCCTAAGAGCAACTCCAACGGCTCTTCAATCCTGCGCCATTCCACCAGAGTTGCGCAAATTTTGCCTCCAATCACTGCACTATCTTTGCGCCAATTTGAAGCTCCCCCAAATTTTGCACCAAATTTGGCGCAGGCTTTCCCTTGCACTATCCTGCTTTTGCTTTTTTTTTTTTAATTCTACTATAGTCTCTTTGTAACTTTTAATATTCAAATTTTGTATTTTAAAGTCTTGTATTTAATTATTTAATTTTAGTGCATTATTTTAAAGTCTTGTATTTAATTATTTTAAAGTCTTGTATTACTCCATCCGATCTTAAATTATTGTCATGTTTGATTTTTTTTAGTCAAATAAGATGTTTTTCAAATGTAAATTTGAAGTATATTTTTTTATTTTTTCTAAAATTATAAAGCACGTAATTCAACCGTACTTTTAAAATACTATGAATTATGTGTTTTATAATCTTAGAAAAAAGAAAAAAATATACGTAAAATTTACTTTTGAAAAATATTATGTTTGACTAAAAAAATAAAAAAGGAAAATAATTTAAGAACGGATGGAGTAATTAATTTAATATAATATGTAAAAATAAGATATATTATTCAATAAATATTGTTAATTATAATTTATTTGTATTTATTAAAATTATTTTAATAGAATAATAAATAATATTTTTTTATGTAAATTTAAAGTAAGATGATTGGAAATGATAAAAAATATTTGGTATAAAACTTACACTATTATAATAAAATAATATAATTTTTGTACGAAATGGTTGAAGTTGACCTTTGAGATGCAAGAGTGTTTTGACTGTCAACATTATTTATAAAATCAGGATGTCAAGTAAAATGTCTGATGACTAGCGAAAGAGCAGTTTTGTACCAATATACAAACATAGATGCCATAATCATTGTTGTACTAATGACAAGAATATTAAATGAATGAGTCACGTAATGAAATTTTTGGAGTAGTTGAAAAATTAAGAAAATTGTTTGTTTATGTCAATTGGTTTGATAGGTGTTAGAAAAGAAAGGGGTTGAAAAGTGAAATATATTGATGTAATTATAAACTTGTACGATGAAGTTACGACGTTAGTTAGAACTACAGTTTGAAGAAATTTATGATTTCTTAATCACAATTAGATTACGCTAATGATGGATAGTAAGAGTCTATTTAATGTAACGTTTTTAAAACGTAGTATTTTTAAAATGTTATATTTTTAAAATGTACATTTTTTTAAAATACAGTTTTTTTCTTATAAGTGCGTTTAGGATATCACTTCAAAACATAATTTTTTTTTCTAGTAGCGTTTTAAAACTCGTGTTTTAGAAAAAAATTGAGAATTTCAGCATTTTAAAACGAAATTGCGTTTTGAAAACGCAATTTTTTCTACCATATTATTAAAACACAATTTTTACAAATATGCTCCATTTTATCTCAACATTTTAATCAAAACGCATGACCAAACGGAATTTAAGTCCTTGTCTTATTACCTTATTAATGATGGATTAAATTATCATATACTCCCTCCTTTCCACCCAAAGAGTCAATGTTTGAAAAGTCTAATTATTAAGAAATATATTAGCATTATTGGAGTTAATTATAATTACAAAAATACTTAAGCGCAACCAAGATGATTACAACCCAAGTGGAGGGTAAAGAAAAAAGATTATGAAAATTATAAACATATTTTTTAGGAAGTGAACTCGTTAATTAAAATGTCCCAAAAATAATATAGTGACCTCTTTACCTGAAACGGAGGGAGTACAAAATAATACATTATGGGATCGTTTGGTAGAGGGATAAATAGGGGGATAACACTAAATTATCCATATTCTTTGTTTGGTAACTTATTTTTATCAATGATAAAAATATTCGAATTATCCGGATAACCCCTTATCAGAGATTAAATAATACCTCCCTCTCCCTGTTATAATTTAATCCCAAATAAATAAAAACTGAGACTATTATTTATTCCTAAATTGCCCTCCCAGTCTCCCTGCTCCCTCCCAGCCTCCCCCTTCCTCCTCGCTCTTCCCCGCCACCCCTCCTCTCCTCAACCCACTTTTTTTTTTTTTTTGAGTACCGTCCTCCCTATCTCATTCACCCTCCCTCCTCCCTCCTCCACAGCTCCTCCCACCCAACCAACCAACATTTTTTTTCTTTTTTCATTTATTAATTTTTATATTACTATATTATGTATAAATTTATTTAAACGTACAATACATATACATATTCATTTTTTAAAATAAACTAAATATATTAATATCTTTTTCAAGGTTGAGATTAAAAAGAACTTTAAAATTTATAAATTTGCAATTTTATTATCCTTATATACTTTATAATAATTATAAATAGCTAGGTTTATCTAATTTATAAAAATATTGATGTTGCATTTAAACAATGGAATTAACTATATTATACATAAAAATGCAGACAATAGTAGTTTGGAGAAAAAAAACCCATGTGAGATAAGCTCGAGTCATCATTTAATCAACCTAATTTATAAGGGTGTTTTTGGAAAAATAGCATAATACTAAAATTAATTTGGGCTACCAAACTTCAAATTAGATAACTAACAGAATAAATTAATCTTATCCGTAACCTACCAAACATAAGATAACTTTATAACCGAGATAAAATAATCTCGGTTAAAATAATATATATTATAGTATTAATTAATGTTATCCTGACTTTTCTACCAAACGACCCCTATGATAATATCATGCGTGTTGTTTGCTAAAGACATAGTTCTGACAAAAAAATACACCGATTGATTTAATGATGATAAGTAAGAAGAGTGGAGAGTATATTTACGACCGGTTTGATTTAGCTGATGATAAATGACTTATGACTTATTACTGATGACTTATATCTGATAATTTATGACAGATAACTTATGACCGATGACTTATAAATTGGTGCTGTTTGATTTAACTTTTCGAAGTTAGTGTGACTGTTTGATTGATAAGCTAAAAAAGTGCTAAATTAAAATATAAAACTAAAATACACTCACCATTAAATATTCTTTGCATCATTTTTATTTTTTTATTATTAGTAGTATTATTTATTATTATTAAAATTATTATTATTATTATTATTATTATTATTTATTAAAATTATTATGTATTATTTTATTTTTATTACTATTATTATAATTTATTATTAATATTATTATAATTTATTATAATACTTATGAGTATTATTTATTCTTATTATTATTTGTTATTAATATTATTAATATTGTATTTATTATTATTATTTACTACTATTATTATCATTAATTATTATTATTATTATTATTATTATTATTATTATTTATTTTTAGGGGTAATCTTGAAAAATAGAAAGTTTTACTAAAGAATATGACTTACTTATTTTTGAAAAGTAAAAATAAGTATCATGTCAACTTATGGTCTCACATGTGCTTTAAGTGACTTATGACTTATCTCCATATAAATAAAATCAAACGCTTCAAAAATAATTTATGATCAATTATAAGCAATAAATACTTGCCCATAAGCTAAATCAAACAGACCCTTAGAAATCAAAGGTTAAGATAAGTACGAGTAACACGAATATGACATGCAACTTTAGCACTAAAAGGAATATTAAAAGAGACAAAATTATGTTATATGTTCAACAGGGGCGGATTCAAGATTTTGTTACCACGTGGGCTTGATATTAGGAAAATACTAGTTGAATATCCATCCTACAGACAAAAAAAATTAAAAATTATGCATTTCATATTTTAGCATAGTCACATAAATTCATATATATCTAAAATGTGAAAAAAAAATAATAAAATTTAACGCGTATTTGTTTTACTTTTTTTATTTTATTACAAAATTACTATTTTAAAAAAAATCTATCTCGATCACTTTAAATACAATGGCCTTAACTAATTAAAGTAGTAATTACAAAAAAAGTATAAATAAGAAAAGATTTTATAAATTTAGGATATGGTTAAAGTAAAAAATAGTAATTAGAAAAAATATTATAAATAAATTAAGGTTTTACAGATTCAGGATACGGTTAATAACAGTGCATAATAACTTATCGAAAAAATAATTAGATATAGTCGGTGACTTAATGAGCGTTATTCATTCCATACATAATTATAAAATAGCTTAAACTAACTAAATTTAACTCTGTGAAAGATCAGAGATGTAAATATTTATTTATTTATTTATTTTTTGTAATTTGGTATAAGATCAGAGACACAGCACGAGTGAATGAGGGAAAGAGGAATTTCGGATGAGTACCGTAGAGTTTCTTAGAGACTTGGTAATTGATGGAGAAAGAGTGGGTGGAGAGTGGAGTAAGTGAGAGATTCTTAGAGACTTGGTAATTGATGGAGAAAGAGTGGGTGGAGAGTGGAGTAAGTGAGAGAGTTAGCGTGTGAGTTTAGATTACATAAATTGTTTATTATTATTATTATTATTTTATTGGTAAATTTTGAGGTGGGCTTGAGCCCCACTCACAATGCATGTAGATCCACCCTTGTTGTTCAAGAAATATCACAAAAGAATAATTTTTATATTTAAGATCAATTATGAATAAGATGAGAGGGGGTAAGAGATGTGATACTTTGATAGTCATAGAATAAAATCACAATGAATGAAATGAAGAAGTGCATCTAAGTTTTATGTGATCGATATATATATATATATATATATATATATATATATAAGTTGAAACCAAAATTTTATTTACAAAAATAAAAATAAAAATAGAAAAAAGGAAAATCAAACAAGGTGATGTTACAAAATGGAGCCGAACGTGGGAACTGGGAACGAGTGAGAGGAAAGTTCCCCACCACCACCTAGATTGACGCACCTGGAACGTGCTAATGCGTGACGAGATTATCATTCATTCGCAATGTATGCCTCTATCCACGTGAACAATGAAAGGAAAATACGTTAGATCCGTTTGGTGCAACGTTTTTAAATATAATATTTTAAAAATATAGTGTTTTAAAAATGCAATATTTTTTAAATAACATATATTTTTTTCTTATTAATCTTTTTGGGATATCACTTTAAAATTCTATTTTTTTCTCCTAGCAATATTTTAAAACCTGTTTTTTTGGAAAAATTTAAAAATTTTAGCGTTTTAAAATGCATTTTTTCTACCGCAATATTAAAACGTAATTTTTACAAATAAACTGTATTTTATTTCTGCGTTTTGATCAAAATACACGACCAAATGGTCTCTTAGTCTACTATAATTAAAAAAAAAGTGTTAATAACAGAACCCCCTAAACTAATTTAGGTTTTCGAATTGTACTTTTTTTTTTTCCCCTAAGGTGGAGTGAAAAGTTCCGAATTGTACCTAAACTACTTTTTCTGCAATGTAGTATAAATTGTGAAGTTTTCATTAACTTTTCAGCGGTACTCTGTTAGGAGTCTGACCCCATGCTCAACTATGGTTATAAATGGTTCAGTTTATGTCAAAATTATGATCGAATCGTCTCCTATTAGTTTCATTTTTTTCAAACGGAAACGAATAGCCTTAGGCTCGAAATCTAACCGAACCATTCAGTTTGGTTTCGTTCTGTTCAATTTTATGGTTCAAACAAATTTATTTTTTGATTAATTATTTTTTCAGAACCACTGAAGAGATATTGAAAAAGAAGAAAACAATGTCAATTTTCAAATATTGAAAAAGAAGAAGAAATTTGAGAATAATTTCGTTAAGGTCGAGAGAGATCTTACAATGATTGAGAGTATATTTTGGTTCAATGAGGTGTGAGAAAAAATGTCAGAGAGGTAAAAGGGAGAGAGTTCCAGCAAGGTGAGAGGGACAACGACAGACTAATGGTGAGGCGCGACATTACATTGAGGTGAGAGAAAAAGAGAGAGAGTTGAGAGACAAAGGCGTGATATTACTATCTTTAATCTTATGTTTTTTAAAGCTCAGTAAACAGTTTAAAAATTTTAAAACAAATCAAATGACTATTAATAACAAGAATACTATTATATATATATATATATAACGGTTTGGTTCGGTTTCATCTCTAAAACCACAAACTGAACCGAACTGATCAATTTATAAATTTTTCAAACCGTGACTGAACTACCCTATTCTAAAACCAAATCAAACTACTAATTTGGTTCGGTTCAATTTCGTGGTTCGACAGTTCAAATTTACACCCCTATGCTCAATTAAAAGACAAAATCAGCTCTCAGACCCGTTGGAAATTTATTCATATAAATGCCCCTACAATGCTCTTACTCTATTATAAATACCTAGAAATCTGAATATCAAATAGATATACACCAAATATGAATGAAAGATGTCACACACATGCTCACTCCATTCTAAAAAAATATATAAAAAAAATAGTCTTATTTAAAAAGTTATTTTTTCAATTATATTGTAATTAAGAGAAGTATCTTATTTTTGTAAGTAAAAGAAAAGAACTAGAACATTTATGGAAGTTTTTACGTTAGTGGGATATTTTTTAAGGACAAACCAAAATAAAGAGTAGGGCTAATTTTTTTGGACAAACTAAAACAAAGAGTAGGACTATAATCTTGGGACCAACTCGAACCTGAATCAACTGAGAAAATTAGACTACTTTTTGACAAACAAAAAAGAAAAAAAAAATCAAACCTAAACCAAAGTAAAAGGTTGGACTATATTTTTAGGACAAACTACAATAGAAATTAAGACTAATTTTTTTGGACAGACCAAACAAAAAGTAAAATTATTTATTATTGATACGGAAAGAGCGTGTAAAATTTGATCTTTTTAAAATTTCCGTTAACGGAATTAAATTGGCCTTTCGGATATAATAGTTTGTGGAGTAAAATAGTTTAGGAATATAACCGCCCCAAAAACCCGAAATAGTTCTGGAGCGTTTGATGTAATTTTCTCAATAATAAAAGAAAAAAAAAAAAACAACTCCGCAAAACCGTTCTCCAAGACATGTTGGTCAGTAGTGGGTGGTCGTGGTCATCATATCCCTTATCTAAGGTATCATATGTTGTGGCTTCCCCCCATTGGCTGGATTGTGGCTTCCCCCCATTGGCTGGATCTCAGTTCTATTAGATCTTTTCTGATGGAGTAATACACCACACTTCCAACATTGCAGCATCAAAAACAATTTAAGTATTTAAAATTTGCATATTCTTTGAAAAAATAAAATCTTAAATGCAGATGTAAAAGAGGATTGTGGATACGCCGTTTTAACTAATTTTTTTTACACTCTTGATGAGACTCTCGATTTTTATAATATTCTAGTTGACGATGATGTAAAGGAGGATTGTGGATATGACGTTTTAACTAATTTTTTTTTACATTCTTGATGAGACTCTCGATTTTTATAACATTCTAGTTGACGATGTGAATATATCCTTAGTTATCATTTTACTTATTAATTTAAAAGATTTTATTTATCTTTTACCATTTTAGTGGTGGGGTAAATGTCACATAAGATCAAATTTACAGTTGCATTAGAGATGTATATATTAATTAAATATGAATGAGAGATAAAAAAATTGCCACATGAGATTGAAGGTACTAATTAATCACAGCCATATGAGATCAAGTCCACAGTTGCATTGGTGATGCTCTTAATATCCCAAAATAATCTTAACTTTTAAATCAACCAATTAAAAATATTTAAATTTAATTAATTAGAAATCAATGAGATTTACAAATCATATCATCCAATCAAATAATTACTCTGATTTTATTTTTCCGGTGAAATGCACTAATTAGATCTTTAGTATTATTCCTTAAGGAGTAAACAAAAAAGCCAACAAACTTTGGGCCACAAATTTTTTGTCGGAGGTTAAAGATATTAATTTTTTTGGGTTAATTATACCATTAGTCCCTTGATTATTAATTTTTTTACGATTAGTCCATTAAGAAATTTTTTCAAATTTTAGTCCCTAGAGTACCAAAATTAGACATGCTTAGTCCTTTTGGTGGATGCCGTTAGGATTTATTCATTAAGTCAGTCATGTACCCAACACGTGACTTTGGTTCAGGGCATTTTATGGAATTTCATGTGTAATACTTTAAAAAAAAGGAAAAATATTAATCAATTAATGTAATTATGATATTTAATCTTAATATTAATTTAATTAAGATTAGTAATAATTACTATAATTAGTTAAATAAAAAGCTTAAATAATCAAACCATCACTTTTCCGTCTCTGTCTTCCCCCCACCCCTGCGACAGTTCCGGTCGACATCTACAAACTCCATTAACGCCACTCCCTTTCCACTTGCAACGCACTCCAACTCGAACAGGATCACGGTGAGTCTTTAGAAGATAATGAAGGAAGTAGAGTTGTAATTGAGGCCCTTGTGGAGGTCTACAATGGTGGGGTAAGGAGAAGTTGTGAAGCGGTTGCGACTTTGCCGGAATAGGTGACGCCATTAAACTTTTACTTGCTACAACGTTTCCGATCAAAGGGAGATTGGGTGCACACACACAAACGCACAGAGATAACCCTAGAAGTGATTCAATCGATCGTCGATAATACTAAAAAAAAGGATTGAAATTAAGACAGGAGGATGAATGAGTGAGGATTTATCCCGTACAAATTTATACTAAAAGGAAGGGTTTTCATTTTTTATAAGAGAAGAACTCTGTGTGATGATTAAGAGAATGAAATCTGAATGGGATTGGGAAACCCTAAATCGGAGACAAAATCAAAAGAGAGGGAGAAATTGGGAGAGAGAGAGAGGCGATGGTGGGTTTAGAGGCTGGATTTGGGGTCTGGGGCTGGATTTGGTGTTGGGCTTTTGGTTCTTTCATGGTGTTTTCTGGTGGTAGTTGGGTAGGAGAAAGGAAGAGGGAGATGAAATTGTAAGGGGGTTGCTAATTTGATGCGACCGGCGGCGTTATGTCTTCGGCCAGTCTACCCCAATACCACCGGAATATTTCTTGCCTGAAGATGGAGATTCTCTGATCTAATGCTAGAAGTTGTCACCGGTGGGGGGGATGGGGGAGACAAAGAAATGGTTTGATTAGGGCCTTTTCTTTTTTTTTTAAGTTTTGCACATGAAATTCCATAAATGCCCTGAACCAAAGTCACGTGTTGGTACATGACTGACTTAACGGATAAATCCTAACGCCATCCACCAAAAGGACTAAGCGTGTCTAATTTTGGTACTCTAAGGACTAAAATTTTAAAAAATTTCTTAAAGAACTAATCGTGAAAACGTTAATAATTAAGGGACTAATGGTGTAATTAACTTTTTTTTTTTTGAGAAGTTAGTGGTGGGCTTGCTAATTATACAACCAATCAATTCATTAATAGTAATTCATGACACAAGATTTTGAATACATGTTCAAAGTTCAAACTTTTGATAGAGGAAAACAATATTTTGAAATTATTAATATTAAATACCTCAACAAGGATCATATGAAATTCGAATTTGATCAAATAAAAAATTTTGCGATATGAATCGAGCATGGAAATATTCCAGAGGCAATTTGGTTCAACCAGAATACGATAATCTTTTAATAAAGTAATATCAAATAGTTTGGCACGGGTGTTTTTTGTTTTTGTTTTACACATTGTTGATGGAAGGGAACAAAAAAAAAAAAACTTTGCTTCCAATTGCATTCTTTAATTTTACTGTCTTTTTATTACTATATTTATAACAATGATTTATTTTTTTCCTAAAATTTCTCCCACTTTCCATGAAATTCAAATCAACATTGTGGGGTTAGCCTACATAGTACACAAGGTTAGTTATTGATCTCAAGTATGAGCTATAAAAAGGAATGTTTAAATCAAATTATGATTGGAGAGGACTGGATCTTAATTAATTGCCTTAAACAATTACTAAAACTACTTATGCTTAAAGAATTTGGTCATACGTACTCAGCCAACGATTTTACTGCAAAATGATATACTAATAATTAATTAAAAGAGAAATCTAAACATGTCCGAAGTTATCTTCTATTACCGCAAGCAGAATTAGTCTCAGACCCAATGTTATTTGGAGACACCTCGTAAAAAATTTACCACTTGTACTAAGGTTGTACATGTCGCTCAAACGTATCGAGCACATGAGATGGAGCAAGTATTAATTTTAATAAGAAAGTTAACGTTTTAAGTATTGTACTATATGGAAAATATCAATTTGAATATCAAACTTTTAATTTGTAAAGGGGATCATTCTACTTATAATTATGCTTTAAATTAAACTTAATTTTGAATATCAAACTTTTAATTTGTAAAGGGGGTCATTCTACTTATAATTATGCTTTAAATTAAACTTAAAAAATTATCTTTCATTAAAAATTTAACGCTCACTCTATCAACATGTTGATGTGAATTTTGTGCAACACATAATTTTCGTTAAAAGTTTAACGTTGATTTTGATATAGATCTCAGAAAGTTCACATGAACATGTATTGAGAGCCACCGTTAAAATATTTAACTAAAGTTGATAATTTATGTTCAATTTTAAGCACAATTATAAGTACAAGGGTTACATTTGCAAATCTAGAAATACATAATCGAACTGATATGTACCGATTAGTACAATGATTAAAAAACAAAATCTTCATTTCAAATATGAAAAATATGAAAATAGTCTTTTGTTGATCGGAGGTCTAAACTCGGAAGCACATTCATTGAACGGTCCAATCATTCATCATTGATCCATGAAGCGCGAGGCTCGTGCTCTCAACTAATGCTTTTGTGAAGGCTATATATATATATATATATATATATATATATATATATGTATGTATATATATATGTATGTATGTATATATAGAGAGAGAGAGATACAAAATTTTTGGTATAATTTTTTCATCATATACGCTAAATGTCGCCCTCACTTTAACTAAATGTCGCCACCCTTGCTGCAAAATGTCTAGATTGCCCCTCTAGAAAATACAAACAAATGTTACAAATAAATCCTTTTTAATTAGACTTTTTGTATGCAGTCCTTTTTGGAAGGATTAGCATATAATTTGGTCCTTGAACTTGTCAACATTTCCTACCTAGGTTACTAAACTTGAACATTTCCTAATTCGGTACTTAAACTGAGGTTTTGGGTGAACAATTAGTCCCTGAACTGATGACGATTAGTCTCTAAACTGGCGACAGTTAGTCCCTCAACGTCAGTTGGAGTGTTAATTTTTTCTTGAAAAAACAAAAATACCCTTGGCCAATGTTGACATGGATTACACGTGGACATTATTTCCTATTTTGGTACTCATAATTTTTCTTCTCTCTTCTCTCTTCTTACCTATCACGGTTCTAGTTCCACCATATAAATAGTGTCTTTTTTGCATTTTTTATTTTTACTTTTGTGTTAGTATTTTAATTTCTAATAACATAAGAGTAAAATAAAGAGAAAAGTAACCAGAAAAAGAGTGTAAAACAAGAAAAAAAATTTAAAACTGCGAGTACTTGATTAATATCACATCTACATATTACAGGTAACAAATGCCAAAATATAAGTTAAAGACTGCCAAAATGCGGATTTAAAAAAAGAAAGCTTAAATTACAAGTGCTAGAATTTGGACCGTGAATACCAACCTTTTTAAAACATCAAACATATGTTCAACGGGGCCAACTTTCGAATAGATACCCAAAAATAGAGATGTTAAAAGGGCCACGGCCCGTAGGGTGGGCCTGTTTAAACCGAAAAAAATAGGGTTAGGGTTCAATATTTTTGGCCCGTTTAAAATCAGGGCTTTTTAGGGCTAGCCCGTTTAACCCGTGACCTATTAGGGCTGGCCCGTCAGGTTTCAGGGTTGACCCGCCAGCCCGCGTAATATTAATTAGGCCGTAAAAAGTTTAGGAGATATGTAAAATAACCACCATGAAAATAAAATCAACAACCTTTAATCCAAAGTCAAACACATTTATCATTTTCACTACAGGTTTTCTTTGTGTACTTGTGAATAAATACTGAAATATAAACAAAAAATTTAAAAATAACTGCTAAGTAAAGCTATTACATTATTTATTTTGAGAATAACAAGTTGGAAATTATAAGACATTGATGTAAAAAAATGTCTAGTTTATATTTCTTTTGAAAGCATAAGAAACTATCAAAGTTATGAATGGTTTATCGATTAACCATTTCAAAATATTGTTATATTATATCTTTAATCGTGGCCCGATAGTGGCCCGTTTAGCCCGAAACCCGCTAGGGTTAGGGTTAGGTTTGCAATATTAGTGGCCCGAAAAAATTGGATCGTTTAGCCTGTGGCCCGTTAGGGCCACAACCCGTTAGGGCTGGCCCGAAACCGCTAGGACTAGCCCGTTTAACATCTCTACCCAAAAAGCATTGGGTGAATTACAGGCCGGTCCCTTTTTAAACATTTATAATCGCTCCAGTCCACTCATCTTTTTTAAAAATCGAAAAAGGCATTTTTGGGGCGAAAAGACGATTATGCCATTAATGAAAGAAAAACACGCGCGCTTCTGTAACCCAAGGCATCGCGATGAGAAACCAAGGCATCGCGATGAGCAACCAAGGCATCGTGATGCACTATTTTGGCATCCCGATGCACTACTTTGGCATCGCGATGCACCACTTTGCATCGCGATGCACCACTTTTGTAAATTGGAGCATCGCGATGCAACAATTGGTGCATCGCGATCATTGCAGCGCACTTTAGGAAACCAAAGCATCGTGATGAGCAACCAAGGCATCGCGATGCACTACTTTGGCATCGCGATGCAGTACTTTGACATCGCGATGCACCACTTTTACAAATTGGGGCATCGCGGTCATCGCAGCGCGTTTTAGGGAACTTGATTTTCGTTTACCTTTCGGGGGCGTTGCCCCCGAACTCCCACGAGGGACGCTGTCCCTTGGACCCCTACGACCTGACCGGGCAGGTCGATCCCCGTTGCGTTGCCCAGCATACTGCGATTGGCGAATTAAAGGTATCGCGATGCCCAATTTAATATAATATCAAAATCAATCAAAATGATTCTTTTTGGTTGAGAAATTTACGTACAAACATGGTATTGACTTCCTATAACAGTATGATATTGATATTATACAAAATTCAAACTCAAATCATTGATTAAAGTCTCAAAATCAGTCCAAGAACATCTCCCTCTGTTTTCGGACAGCACAATGTCAAGCTCGATTTTGATCTCAAAAATAGTATTTTTTGGTAGAAAAATTGTGCACAAATGTAGTACTAAGTTAGGATAACAATATGAGATTGATTTTAAACAAATTCGAAGCTTAAAACATAGATTAAAGTGGCCAAAACAGCCCAAGAACAAAGAAAAACGGGATGAACTCAAAAAATTCGAATTTGATCAAATTGTGATCAAATTCGTGTTCTATGCATGGAAATTGATACCTAAACATGAGGGAAGACTATATTAACAACATGAAATCATTTATACAACAATTCGAACCTCAAATCTGAAGCAACGATGTTGTTAAGGGCATTTTAGGAAGAAAATTCTCAAAGTGCCTTTTAGCGGTTTAAAAATAAAGGGTGGATTGGAGATAAAAAAAGTTTGGAAAAGTGGACCGGCCAACAATTTCTCCAAAAGCATTTTCGCCAAGCTTCTCTATGCAGACGGATTAGTTACTAATTACAAGAGGTTCTGAATTCTTTTCTCTCACAAACACAAAGCCCAAGGTAGACCCAAAACATATAGTGGTTCTACTAAAAGCCTTACAACACTAAATGATTCTTAGCTCTGTTCTAAAATTCCAAGGAAAAAAAGAAAAAAAAAGGTTATGAATCTGTGTTGCAGATGAAGGTCGACCCCCAAGTCAAACCGAGTGCTGATTGGTTCTTTGCAGAGTGCTGACTAGCCCCCACCACACACACATTAACACTCAACATCACCACCACCCACCAATTACCACTAGCAAGATAGGCTAGGTTTAGGGTTAGGGTTTTGCAGGTTGAAGTACTCATGAGGGAATGAGAGTGGTGAGGCCACGGCGGAGGAGGAGGACGGAAAGGAAGATCGTGGCTGTTGGATGGGAATGATGACGGGTTGAAGTGGAGCTTGATGAGGGTGAAGTGGAGATTTAAAACCAAGTTATATACAAGGAGTGAAGTGGAGCTTGACGGGGTTAGAGGGTTTAGAGAAGGTGTAGCTGGTGATGAGAAAGAGAAGGGCGATTGTCTTGCCAGTGCGGTTGGGCATTTCGAGGAGAGAGTTGCCTCTGGCATCTAGGGCTCGTTTGAGTTCAACAACCATGTATGAGTATTGTTCTGGATAGATGAATGGAAAACAATTGTAATTTGTTCCTTTTTTTTTCTTTTTATATTTTACGTTTAACCCAAATTTTCCACTTCGGCATTATTGTCCATGTAGAATCCTAGTCAACTTTAGGTAAGGGTATTTTCGTCTTAACAATGAAAAACTAATGCCTCAACTGAGTGTCGTCAGTTGAGGGACTAACTGATCACCAAAAACCTTAGTTTAAGTACTCAATTAGGAAATGTTTAAGTTCAGTAACCTAGGTAAGAAATGTTGGCAAGTTCAGGGATCAAATTATATATTAATCCAAACAAATGTTACAATTATAACTCTTTTAATTTAGACTTTTTGTATGCAGTCCCTTTTGGAATTTTATAGATATGCTGGACAAAGGGGTGATGCTTAGAAGAGGGGGTAATGCTTAAGAAAGGCATCACTCCCGAGGGGGTGATGCCTAGGAGAGGCGACACTTCCCTTTGTTTGAAAAAATTATTTTTTGGCAATATTACAAAACTATAACAGAAATTTTATAAATATGCAATGCCTAGGAGAGGCGCACCTCCAAGGTGGTGATGCCTAAGAGAGGCAGCACCCCTCTTTTTTTTTTCTAAAAAGGAGGGGAGGGTGATGCCTAGGAAATGCACCACCTCAAATGGGGGTGATGTTTAAGAGAGGCGTCACCTCCAAGGAGGTGATGCCTAGAAGCAGACCCAACCCTGGGCATGTTCAAAGTGTGCCTTGGAACAGGGCCCCGAATTTAAGAGAATCCCATCCTATGGAAATCCGTAGCTTGATTTATTAATTTATTTCTAGAAACAAAAATATTTGAACAATTGATTGAGCGGAAGACTGTCGTGGGTAAAGACACTTAGCAACTTTAACGACACAAGTTCAAAGTTTTTGGTTGCTCCATTCTACGGAGTATTTTTTTTCAAGATTTATATTTTAATTATTAAAAACTTGTTTTGTTTGGCATTGAGGTATATTGAAGATCAATTCAAAAATAGTTATTTGTCTTCTTTTTCAAGATTTGTATTATAAATATTAAGAACTTGTTTTGTTTGACATTAAGGTATAGAGATCAATTCCTGACATTTCCATAAAAATATTTATTTATCTACATGTTTTACTTTTCTAAATAACTTTATTATGTGGTAAAATAAGTATATATTTGAAGAAGAATAATTAATAATTTGATTACTCATCTTTCACAGCTTCACTTTCTTTCCATTTATGGATTATCATTAACCCAAACTTACAAAAACTTTATGCATATATGTCTATATTTACCTCTTTTTTTTTCATTTTTTTTTCATCTGTGATAATGTAGCCTAGAGTATTACATATAATTATCTTAGTTCCTAATTTTTTTTTCAGTAATCTTTGCACATAATTTTGACAAGTGAGGTAACATTGCATATATATACACGTGTTTGTGTGTCCATGGAAATTTTGTAGCTCAACTTTATATATTTTTTTCTAAAAAAATCAATTATAAAGACCTAATTGAAGATTTTGTTTCAAAAGAATTTAGAACGATGATACTTTTCAAAGAAAAGTTTGATACTAGTTTGGAGTTTTAGGAATTTTGGTACTTCATTTGTAAGAAAATAATTTTTATATGATAATATTATAAAATATGTAATACGGAGTATATTTTTATTTTTAACAATTATCGTTTAACAATTTTAGTGCCTAATTTTAAATTTAGCACATGACCCCCCAAAATGTTAGGACTGCCCTGCCTAGAAGAGACGACATTTGTTTTTTTGCAATATAACAGAATTATAACAGAAAATAATATAATTTAACAATTAAATTACAAAGATTCAAATTTGATGAATGAAGGGTCTAAAATGCAAATTTCTTTTATAAAGGTTGCAAGGGTGATATAGTATTTTCACAACAAGGGGTGGCGACATTTAGCAAAATTTAAGCAGGGGAGATAAAAATATCTTATCCCATATCAAACAGATGTTAGAAAATTGTAGTTTTTATAAGTGATCACTATTTCTAAATGAACACCAACAATTATTCATAAACTTTGAAAAACTTATACCTGGTGCTCTTTGAGCTAGTAACGAGCTAGGGTGTCACTAAATGATAAATGATATACTAAAAGGAAAATTTTCAAATAAGATAAGACGGGTAAAAAATAAATGGTAAATGATGTTCTAAAAAAGAAAAATTTTAAACAAAATAGACGAACAAAAAAAAAAGGAAGACAATAATTTGGGGACGGAGAGAGTAATATCTAGAACATAGGAAGTATATAATACTATTAAATATATTTTCCACATCCCTTTTGGACCCTACAAAAAAGTATAATAATGTAAATAATATCCACAAGACTTTTGTTTTTTTGTCCCCCAAATTTATGATAAATATGTCGGTGTTTAAGTTTGGAGGAACGTGATGTGATACGTTGATAATTGATTCATGCATGCATGTACATTAGATTTTCTTTCTTTCGTATAATTTATTAAAGTCTCAACAACTAAGTGGTGAACTGAAAGTCAAATTATGCCATGTCTTGGTTCAATTTTCAAAGTTTATTTTTCCGGTATGCCGACAACTTATTTCCCAATAAAATGATTGAGATTATTTGGATAGAATAATGTATACATTTCTTGGTTTGTTAAGATATTTCCTAATTGGGAAATATTTTGCCTACAAACACTTGCTGGTTTTTTGTCCTAACTTTGTGTAATAATATTAAAGTTTTGTGAGTAATTGGTTAAGTGGCTGTTTGGCTAGGCCAATTAAATATCTTATCAAACTAATACTCCCTCCGTCCCTATAAATGTTCATATTACAAGTTGATAAAATACATGAATTAAAAAATAAAATATAATTAATGATGTGCTATAAAATGTATTCTAACGATAATACATATGAGTATTAATTAAGTTCAACTATTCTAAATAATTGAGTTTTTAACTATTCTATATAATTGAATTTTTTTTGGAATGTGTTATATTAAATGAAGCTTTAAGTGTATATTAAAAAGATTGGTAGAGAATTGGTAGATCAAAAGTCGGGTCTGTTTGGGAACCCCAATGTCATAGCTTGGAATTGGAATTGGAAGAACAATTTGAATTTCGTGGAAATCAAATTGTTCATCCACTTCCAATTCCAAAGCATGATATTGAGTAGCCAAACATAGTCAGGAATATTAGTTAGGACATCCCAAAATAAAAAGGAGAAATATTTATTCGGGACGAGGGAGTATCAAATAACTTGTTTACCCTTTAATAAATGGCTAATTTATCGGAAATAAAAGGAGTGACAGCAAGACTCAGCCAAACACTCAAATTTCTTTAAAGGGTTAATGACACCACTAGTTCCTTGACTATTAGCTTTTTCACAAATAGTCCCTTAACAAATTCTTTTTAAATTTCAGTCCTTAGAGTATCAAAAAGTCACGCGACTAGTTTTTTTGATGGATGTCGTTAGTATTTTTCCGTTAAGTCTGTCATGTGCCTAACACGTGACTTTGGTTAAGGGCATTTTTGAAATTTCATGAAGGTATATGAGGGTATTATTATAATTAGCTAATTAAATTTACTCTCTCTCCTATTTCCTCTCTAATAATTTTCTTCTCTCTTATCATCACAACCCTCCACCCCTATCCTCCACCACTTCAACACCTCCAGTTCCATTCTCCACAACTACCTTCATTCTTTACCACCGTATCTCCACCATTCAACCCTCACAAAAATCAAGAAGTCATTCCCACCAATTTTCATAAATGCAATTTTAGTTTATCAAGTTTAAAAGCACCTCCACAAATCCACCCCCTCTTCTTCCCGCACTCTCTCCCCATCTCTCATGACAACCTACACCAGTGATCTCCATCAAATTCGACCATCTCTCTCTCCTCTGTGGGCTCAAATCTCTTGGATCTCCACCCGATGTGTCTTTCTCTAGCTCTACCTCCTTTATTCCAGCGCAGCAGTCACTCGCCGCCCTTCTCTCTCTCAACGACGGCGACCTCCATCATTGAGACGTCCACCGCCAACCTCCCACACGCCACCATCCTCAGCGGTAACAGCACCGGCACTCATCCATCTCTGATTCGTTGTCCTGCCTCCGCCCGTCTCCTTCGCCGCAACCAACTTTTCGCCACTGCCACCCCCTTCTTCCAGTCCGGCTTCCAGTGTGGCCAAATGTTTTCCTCCGGCGATCTCCAGCTCTCTCTCATCTCCCCATGTCTAAATTAGGGCTTTCCCCCTTTTTTAAGGTTTGCAAACAGAGAGAATGAATGCGTTAAACCCTTTCCCCCTGAAAAAGCTGATAACTGAAGGCTTTTCCGATCAAACCCATCTCGGAAATTGCCCAGAGGAGAATACCCAGAATATATATCTCCAGTTGGGTTAGGAAGCGGAGAAGGTTGCAAGAGCTCCATCTATTAGTCTTTGTGGCTCGAAACCCGTCTAACTACTTACCACTATTCAAGATCTATGTTCTTCTTTCTTTCTGTTTCGTGTTTAATTACTGCGATTGGGTGTTTTTTGGTCTTCTAAGACTAAAAAACATTACTGGAAGTGGGTTTATTCTGCAATTGGGTATTTTTCTTTTTTTCTGTTTGGTGTTTGATTTGGTGTTTATTGTAAAAAGCATTACTGGAAGTGCGTTGATTCTAATTGCATGTGTGTGTGTGTGTGTGAGAGAGAGAGATGTAGAGAGAGAGAGGGAAGGGGGAGAGAGGATAGACACCGGCTGCAGTTTGGGCCTTGACAAAGGGAGGGGGTTTGCTGGGTTCTTTGTTAAGGGAGAGAGAGAGTGGGGGAAAGAAGAACATGAGATGAAATTCCTTTTTAGCCCTTAATCAAATACACGTGAGAGGCACATGAGACATTTAACGAAATTTTCTTAATGGCATCCAACAAAAGGACTAATCGTGTCTAATTTTGGTACTCAAGGGACTAAAATTTGAAAAAAAATTATTAAAGGACTACTGGTAAAATAGCCCATAGTCAAGGGACTAGTAATGTCATTAACCCTTCTTTAAACCATCTCTGGAAAGAATTCCAATTTGGGGTTCAACGTCTCGAATTTGACGAAATGAGGCCTAGATGGATGTCAGTCAGTTTCTAAAGTTAAGTGGTCATGTGCTACTAACATTTCGGCCCAATATTTATAGCTCTCTATTTCAACAGGTGATTGGAAAATTGGAATCAAATGGAACTTTTAATAAATATTTTTAATGGTTATCATTTTTTAATGGTGATTACTTTAGTATATTATTTAATAATTTATTGATGATTTAAATTATTACATTAATATAAATAATCATCATTAAAAGTGCTAACTTTATCATGTACAAAATTTTTAAATAATTACTGTTAAATTATTTAATTTATACTATTTATCTTCGGAGAATTATTCAAATAAGATAATATTTCATTCTAGCATGAAAATAGTAATAACGGATTGTATGAAACATTATTGTTTCTGACTAATACATTTAAAATACACGCATAAGAATATGTTCTGTATGTTTCATTTGGCTATTAAACCACATTTATTTTGTGAAAAATAAGTAGGTTTAATATATAATTCGGTCCCTAAACTTTAGACCTTTTCCTGATTTGGTTCTAAAACTTTGACTTTTCCTATTTTGGTCCCTAAACAGCACTTTAAGTCTTACAGTTCGTCCCTCAAATGACGGCCGTCACTTTACACGTTAAAAATGATTAAAAAGACCACAATACCCGTACCAAAATAATGATTGGATTCCATTGTGGACTAAAGAACCTAGGGAATTACCATTAAATGAATTAATAATTGATGGATTTCTTAAACCATGTGTGTAAATCATGCTTGGAGTGTTTTGTGAAGGAGTTACTATAGTTCCATATTCACTTTCAGTTTTAATACGAAGTGAACCGTAAGAGAAGAATTGAGTTGTGACCTTAATCAGTATAGAAAGCGATAGCTTCTGCATCGAAGAAATTGATGTGGTATAAGTGGAATTAACCTATTCACTGACTTAGAGTTCATTGCGTTAGCATTTACGTATTTGATTTGGGATATTACTATGATGAAGTTAAGTTCGCGTTATGCACAAATTCAAATATTTGAAGTTTCTATCCTCATATTATGAACAAAATATGAGACATTGTCGACGAGCGGGAAGACTTAAAGATCTTAACTGTGTACCTTCTACTATTCAATGGAGTTCAACATGGTAATTAGTATGTTAAAGATTGAAGATTTACCAATGATAACGAGGTCATCTTGTGTATGTTGAGATTGTTATACATCATGGATTATGATGGATTGATTATCCAAGCGATCATGTACTACTAATGACAAGGGTATGCACATCAAATAGATTAACACCCTTGCAAGAAATGAGATATCAGGGAACTACATTGAACACAGTGAGTAATGTGATCGGTAAAGAATCCAAGAATTACTTTGAGTATATATATCTTATCTTTAAACCTTCTTCTAATTTGAGAACAGGTTATGACATACGGGAAATACTTAAACATGTATGATGGATTTCAGAGAATAGTTACTCACCACAACAATTGTCGACGGAGTATGGAAATGATATTAACTAAGACTAAAACGGGAAGGTAGAATGAATTATCATTACACGGTAATGGAGTCAGGGAAACCAAGCTTTAAACCTTACGATGATTCAATAGCTAGCTGAGAAAAGTGTGAAGTCTACTTGAGAATGATTATTAAACGACTCTAAATTGATGGAACACCGTCGCATTGTGGCGATATATATTCTTGAGAAAGTTGTCTTATCAGAGTATGATTGTAAAGAAAATATCCTTAATTCGTCGATGATTTCGGACTGAATTTAGAGACTAAATTCTTTTAAGGGGGAGAGGATGTAATAACCTGGAATTTAATTATGACTTATGTGCTTAATTGGTTGCATGTTAGCATATTATCATAAGCGTTTAGATTTTCCTGAGTAACATGTTAGATTAATCATGCCTTGATTCTTGATACAATTCCTAATCTATATTACATCTACTTTGCGATGCATTAGTTGTTATAATTCTTGTAAATTTCCATGTTACTTGTGTGTTGCTTGTCTAGCATGGTTTTAAGACTTTTTGGAGACCTTTAATTAGTGTATTGACTTTACCTAAATGTTAGAACCATCTTGGGATTAATTGACATCATTTTGGGGACTTTTTAGAGCACATTTCGTGAATTTGGGTGCACTGGGGCAAGGGCGAGCGCCCAAAAGATAGAAAGTTGAAATTGTGAAATCTGGGAGTTGAGCGGGCGCCTAGGCGGCCGCCCCGTCTCCAAAATGTGTTATCCTGTTTTGTTGTTTCTCCAAAAGTTGACCATTTCGCCCCTTGACCCAACTTATACGAACCAAGGACCCTTTGACCAGATATATACTCTCTCTAAACATCTAAGGAGACATAGAAACACTTCATTTCTTCACCTTATTCATCCATGGAAGCTTGAGTGATAGTGTAAGAAACAAAGGTGAGATTAGTGTGTGTGACACTTGTTCTCTCAATCCAACCATTGAATCTTCCATGCAAGACCACAAAAGTGTTGCTAAGGGCTAGGGGACTCCACTACAAGGCTTTGATTTTGATTTTGATTGCATTGGTTTGATTTCTCCATTTGAAGTAAGTTACTAACCCCCTATGTATGCTTAATAAATTTGCTGCATAATTGAGATAATGTACATGCATGTCTTGTTTACTTGAAGAATTCATGTTAAAATGATATGTTGAGATGTATAATATGTTTATGTATTTAAGTGTTGGGTTTGGATAATGTTGCATGTTGATTTTGAGCACTCGACTATGGAATTTGACTCAAGAACAAATTAGAGACTTAATTGAGAAACTTTACAAATAGCAAATATACCCAGATTTTTAGAAGTGTTGTAATGACTCTAAGAAGTTGATATTTAGTTAGAGTGGTAATTAACAACCACCATGTTAAAAATTTACAAGATTTATAGTTTGTTCGATATATATTTTGGTCCTCCGAGTAAATGATACTGGTAAATTAGAGACTTGTTATTAGCTCTAAAGTTGTGGTTTAAAGTTCTTGGATGATATGTTTGATGATCATACTTTGTAGAATAATTTAATCTACGTGTTATTTGTCAACTTCACTACTTCGAAACTTGACGGTTATTTGCATAAGTTGAGTAAAAATACCTGCTTGTGCATGGTGTAAGTCCGGCTGGCGTCGTCGTTGTTTATGTTAAGGTGGGACGACCTATAGTCTTTACGAATTTATTTCGTGATTGTTATAAGTCGCCGTACCAGAGTTCACACCCTCACCTGTTGGCCACAGGTGGGAAGTAGCCCCACTGTTGTAGCAATACGCATGACTTTGGTTTGCTAAGTAACCCGAAGAGTGATTCCGGGAACCCGATGAGTGATTCCGGGGAGGTCAATAGCCGAAGAGCGATTCCGGTGACGTTGATACTACATACATAGGTATCGAGACATAGTTGATTATTTGTGTATTGCAGGAGCAACGCAGAGTTGGAGAAAGAGAAATGATATCCTTTATAACGTGATTTATTTATAAGCACTTATGTGTTAATCAAGGTGCTATGTGAGTTGAATGATTTGTATATCAAAGATGATGATACATGCCTTGTTGTGGTATATAAATGTTAATGCCATGTTATGATTTCAGCTTGAGCACTATGCCATGTCATGTAGTTGCATTTAGTAACTTATTGAATTTTGACTTACCATGCTTGTTGTTTATATGTTTTTCCTTAGATCCGAGCTAGCCTAGCGGTTCTCAGTGAGATCGGTGAGGTCGCGGTTTGCTAGCAGGTTGTATTTTAGTTTGGTAGCTCTTGAAGCTTGATGTTGTTTAGTAGTATCTCTTTTGGTGAGGACGTTAGTTATGTAAAGTTATGTAAACTTTACTTGGGTAGTATTTGTTGTGTTATAAACCATATATTCTTTTGGTAGCCGACGTATGTATGTCGTGCTTGTATATTTAACTTCGTAGTAAGTTCAGTTTCTCTCCCGAGCATGTTGTAGCTCGTGGTTTTAGTTTATTCCGGCATGTTGTGGCTGATGTTATCATTGTCGTTGTTATTTTATATTCAAAGTCTTAGACTTGTGGTTTTAGTTGTTGGGTTTCGGCTGTAGTGTCGCCGAAGACTTGTTTTATTTAAATTAGGTTTTATAAGTTGTGTTTTGTCGTAAGTACGGGTGGTTACGCCACGTGCTCTTCGTGTTGTGGTGTTGTTTTGGCGACCCGACCTTGGGATTTCGTATAGATATCTGGGTCGGGGTCGTCACAGTCTCCATTGTCGAAGTAGCAGAAAACGGTTTCTTCTCTGATGCAGTCGTCTTCGACGGTGACGACGTGAAGTTTGGCTTCCAGCGCCCAGAGATGCACTCCAGTAAGCTCTTCGGCACCGTCAATGCGTATGACCGCCACTTGTTCCTCTGCTATAAGACGTAGAGGCTTGGCCTTCTCGTGTTGAAGACTCGAGTCCGATGAGCTTCCCAAGCTTCTCTCTGAAGTTCTTAAAATTGTAATCCAGAGAAAGATAATTTCATTCAATTACAAACAGAGTGTACGAATTTCAAACAGATGCTTTGTGCTATTACTATAACACGAGAACCTAGAAAAATCCGATAAGGCCCAGAAAAAGAAAAAATGATGAAACCGAAAACTCAAAGAAACCCAAAACATCGAAAATAAAGAAGATGAGTATCTGGAATTGAGGCTTTAGTTTGTTCTCCATTATGTGTGTGTGTGTGGAGAGAGAGAGAGAGTGAGAGAAAGAGAGATGAAAATGGTGGGTGAAATGGGTTGATCCAATTTTGGCTAGAGAGAGAGGGATGAAGATAGGTGAAATGGGTTGATTCAATTTTGGTTGTTAACTCTGATAAGAAAGTATTGAAAGAAGAGAGAGAAGCCAAGAGAGAGAGAGAGAGAGAGAGAGAGAGAGAGAGAGAGAGAGAGAGAGAGAGAGAGAGAGAGAGAGAGATGGGATAAGAGATAGAAAAAAAAACATTAATTCCAACTCAGCATATTTGACTACCGTGGAATCAAAGTTAGCATTTAGTAAGGGTATTTCGGGCATTTTAGACATTTATTAGCGTGTAAAGTGACGACTGTCACTTGAGGGACAAACTGTAAGGCTTAAAGTGCGGTTCAGGGACCAAAATAGGAAAGGTCAAAGTTCTAGAACCTAATCAAGAAAATGTCTAAAGTTCAGGGACCAAATTATATATTAAACCAAATAAGTAATACTATAGAAGTAATAATATATAACAGTGTGTAACTGTGTATATGTAAAAATATTGAGGTATTTAAACCTAAAGATTTGAAAAGAAAATCGATACACAATCTAGTGTATTTTTTATCTCATATATTTCAATAATATATGTATTATAACCATACGAAAGTTTAGACACACTTCTACTATTTTCGTCTTTGTACACCAAATTTTCATCATAACTTTGAAAAAAAGAAAAAATCTTACTCCCTTCGTCCCAAAAAAGTAGTCCCACTATGACTTTTTTTTGATCAATTTGATTAAAATATGACCAAAATTTTCTAAAAACATAGTTATCCTTATAAAATGCTAAAAAAATGATATTGATAGTATTCATATTATTGTATCAATGATTGAAATTTCATTACCTAAGATATAGTAAATTTATGTTAAATAGTAATTAAATTTTGTACTACGTTAAAAATATAACTATTTTTTTTTTGAGGAAGGGGGAATATTAAACTTGTATTTCTTTTTCAAGTATTATTAGTCACTCCATATTTAACTAACTATTATATATATATATATGTGTGTGTGTGTGTGTGTGTGTGTTTTAGAGAATGTGGGGAAGATATCGAATTTAAACGTGACGTGAGGTGCTCAATACCATCACACCTTGGTCCATTATTTCCTTTTAATTTCTACACTCTCAGTCTTAAAAAAAAATAGTCTCTCTTTCTTTTTTAGTTTTTTATTTTTAAAAATTATTCTATTTGTAAAATATAAATTAAAATTATTGTTTAAATTTTTTATGGTACAAACATTTAAAGAAGCGTACTTAAAATATTTGACTTGGATAAGACTATTATTTTAGGACGAAAGAAGTACAATATATATTTTAAAAAATTGCGTTAAAATATTGGTATTCGATGTTGCCGGGAGGGCACCGGCTGGGCAAAAGTTGTTTTCGGCTTTTTATTTATTTAAAACACAATGAGGTCCCAAATCTATCTTTGATGTTGAAAAGCTTTTTGTTTGTGGGTGTAATTGATAGCCATAGTGTCCAAAGGCTAAAAGTTGTCAGCATCACTTTCGCATTGCCCTCTCTATATTATTTTTATATTACATATTGCATTAGAAGAATAATTTGTGATAATATTAAAAGTTTCGGTGGATTATTGAGTCGGTGGTACACATTTTGGTTTAAATGCACTACAGGTTTCTATACTTTATAACTTTTTAGCATTAGTTTTTAATTTTAAAAAATAAAATTTGAGTTTAAAGTACGTTGTTTTTGTTCGTTTGTGGTCTTCCCGTTAACGACGGTTAGAAAATCAGTCGTTAACCCACCACGTGCTCCTCACGTGACTTTTTTAGAGGGCAGAAAAGTAAATTTCATCCTAAACTAAAATTTCACAATTATTAAAAGAAAAATAAATATCTACACCAGAAAGAAGGGAGTAAGGAAGAAGACCAGTTGAACCTTCTTTTAGTCTTCCATCTCCTTACACTCAACTGACTTCCTGCCTTTCTTCAAAGCACTCCACGGAAGCATTCTAAGTCCACAACTAGAAAGGAGCAAGGAGTACAGAGTGAATTAACCAAATGCAGCAGACTGAGCTAAGCTCGCTTAGCCTGTCCTCGCTTTGCGTCCGGTCCCACGAAGTGATCCTTTTCACTCTAGTCATAGTTTATGGCCAAGCATTGTCGTCGTGCCGAACCCAGTGTTCTAAAAATTGCTAGGCGGGCGCTATGCCTAGGGGCCTAGTCGGGGTCTAGTCGAAGTCTAGGCGGGGCCTAGAAATTGAGACATAATTAAACATTAGGTCCATACCAAACCTGTTGCAACAATAGTAAATAATTAAATATGACAAAATAAATTAAAAGTAATGATTACATTACAAGATTAAAAGTTAAAATTAAAAATTAAAATCAAATTCTCGATCATTCAAAGTGGAGGGAAGAAAGGAATACTTTAATAACTTGAGGGAGGAGGTTGTCATTTTGAAAAGTGAATTAAAACCCTAAAACTAAAAGCTGACCGCCTGTCTCTCTCTCATAATTCACAAAGTTTTCACAGACGCCTCTCTCTCTTTCACTATGAGATAGATGACGGGATTTCGACGCCGACGACAATCTCTCGCTCTCTCTTTCTCTCTCGCTCTCTTTCTCTTTCGCTCTCTTTCTCTCTCACTCTCGCTTTCTCTTAATTTCTCTCACTCTCACTCTCTCTTTCACCTCTTTATCAGCATATCGCCTCCTTTCCCACCGTAATCAATTTAGCCATTTCGACTACTTCCAAGCTGTAGATCTCAGTCATGTTGACTCCTCCTCTTCCGACGCCGAACTTATCTAAGCTAGCTGTCCAGAAGATTGAGGACGTCATTCATCGCATCGTCGTGCGTCGCTCTATCCCTGATTGACTCCCCTACCTCCCAGGTTCCTCATACTGGGTCCCTCCTCGACAAAACGCGTACGACATCGCTCAAATCGGCTGGGCGTTAGGCGGCGCCTAGGCTGATTAAGCGGCAATTTTTTATGGTGGCAATTTTTTGTCTGATTTGGCCGTAGTCGCGGCGTTTGGGGGTCGCCTAGAGCCTAGTCGCGGCGTTTGGGGGGCCTAGAGCCTAGTCGCGGCGTTTGGGGGGGGGGCCTAGCGCCTAGGCGGGCGCCTGAAACGATTTTTCGAACACTGGTTGAACCACCACCATTGATTCTCTCTCTGCCCCCTTCTCTCCCACCCCCCCTACAATTTGCATTCCAGAAATAAAAATCAATCAATTGACCTCTTGATTTCAAACCCAACACAAAACTCAATAGATCTCGTTCGCAGCTTGACTCGAATATTGGATCTACCCAAAAACTTTTATAGAGGCAGCCGGAGGAACAGAATCTTCAGGATCCATTTACGTTGAAATTCAATGCTTGATGATGCCTAGTTCAATTTGAAATTCAAACTACAAAACCCCATTTATTTTTCTCCAATAGCAAAGTCAAAAAGAGAAATTTGTACTTAGGTTATGGGGAATTGATGAATTGATCCTCCCCATCAAAAAGAGAAATATGTAGTACTGTTGCTTGGATTCTAGAATTAATTGAAGAATCGTTCCTCCCCATCGAAGCATTAACAATTTTCTTTTGCTTTAGATCCAAAGTAAAAGCCTTCGTCTGCTCGACTTTGTTTGCTAGGCATGGCTGCCACTGGGACTTCATCTTTTTTGGAAACGAAAAACCTAGATGCTTTTTGAATCTTTTCTACAGTAATCACCAAGTTGAGATTTCGTCTTTGGTAGCTTGTTTCATTCACGGTAAGCTCGCTGATGTACGCGATCTGTGTGAAGAATGTTTCATGTCAACAGCCATGCAGAACAAATCCAGCTCAGAATCATATCGATTTTTGGTAGGGAAGGATGGTTTTCAAAGCCCATATTTAAATAAGAATTTTTGTTCGTGGTTCTTTAAGCACTAGGCCCTGTTCTTGTTGCAATAAGCAATGAAGTGTCAAATTGAATGCTCAAAGATTGATCCAGTTGACTCCAGCTGGGCTAGGTGCTTCTAAGGCTACAGTTAAACCTCCATTGCCTTGTGTTTCTAGGGGCTTTCGATTTAGCCGTCGAGGTAGCTTGAAAAGGATGGAGGAAAGTTGCCAATTTGCCCCCTTAAAATTTCACATGCTTTACATATGGCCGTTAACGACTGTTTTTCTAACGGTCGTTAACGGGTGGACCACTGGCAAACAAAAACAGCGTACTTTGGACCTAAATTTTTACTTTTTAAAATCAGGGACTAATGCTAGAAAGTTGTGAAGTACAGGGACCACTGGTGCATTTAACCCTTATTTTAATACCATTACATTTAGGGTTAATGATAAAATCAATGAATTTATTTTGATTCAAGTGTTATCAAAATAAATCGATCAATTTTTTGAAAATGTAATTTAAAGAACTTTGGGACCAAAAGTCTAACGGAGAGGTTTTAAAAGGAAAAAAATATTACAATCGACCTCGTACTCATACGCGTAAGTCGTAACATACTTTAGCCCACGAATGATTTTTTTTTTCCTCCGTTAAAAATAAACAACTACCGTAGATTATTTGTAGGAAACGAAAAAAGTACTCCCTCTTTTCCTTAATTATTTTCTTGTTTGACCCGACACACGGATAAAAAAATAATTGACTTGATTATTAATATTGAAATAATGTGTAATTTTCTTTAATGCCTACGTGTATGTGGTCCATAATTAAAGTAAGGGTAAAATAGTAAAAGTGATGTCCTAAAAAGAAAAGTTTTTAAACAAAATAATTATTTTAAAATGGATAAAAAAGAAAAAGAAGACAATAATTTAAGGACGGAGGGAGTATATATTTATATTTTACGGAGCACGGAGTATTTTTTTATTACGTTAGTATTGTACAACCGAAAAAAATAATAATTTTTTTTCTTGATTTCCTCGTTGCTTATTGCATTGGATACCATTAAGTAATGGTCACCCCAAAGAAAACCACTTTAAGGTGGACCAAAAGAACATCGAGCCCAAAGATTGATTTGACACGAGAAAGAAAAGATGACCAGGCGGCCCAATACTTATACATCCCTAAAGCAACCGAAATCTAAATTAAGTTTTTAAGAGTAAATAATAAAATATTATTAAAATTATTATATTTTATTTAAAGTTTTTCTTTCGTACTTTTTGAAATACAAAATTATTTGTTAAATTATTGTAATTGATTTTATTTAACAATTCTTTTTCAATCGATAACTAAGCTAGCTTACTTAATCTTTGTTGAAACATTGTCGATCTTAGATAATATTTTATTAATTTTAGTTTTGTAAACTTATTTTGCCAAAGCAACAGTTACGAGAATCGTTAACATTATTTTATAAGCAATATACGCATTTAGAAAAGAATTAAGCCTTATTATATAATTAAGTATGTCCATTGATGTATTATTTTTTATTTTTTTAATTTCTCTAATAATTTTTAGTTCTGTAAATAAATTTAATCCATCAATATCAGAGTTGTCATTAAGTTTTAATGAACGTTCAAGGTTAAGATAATTTCTATTAGATTGTAGTTATCCAATTACCTTAATTTCTCAATGCTAAATATAAAATCAGAAATATCTTGATACATTTTAAATTGTTCAAATCTACTTTGAAATGAAGTGATTGTTTTATTTATTATGTACAAGAAGTAATCAACTTTAAATAATTTTTCAGGAGATTTTACAACTTCATTGTTAATAATTTCATCATGTTGTTTTCTTTCTACGAATAGTACGTTTTTCACAAAACTTAGGTTTTCTATTCATTTCTATGGCAATTTCTTTGACAAATTCATAGCATTTTCAAATCCATCTTCCCTATATTTTTCAAAATATAAAATAAGATATTTCAATTGTTTTATAGCAACATCGATACACATATCCTTTGATTACTTCTTTTTACTAACTGAGTCAATCGCAAACAATATTTCAGTATTACCAAATAATCATGCCTAAAAAAGCTTCAAATTTTTAAGCTCATAAGTTGCTAAACAACCAACTTTACTTTTAATTTTAGGTTGGTATTTCATTAAAATAAAATTAAGAATTACTTTTAATATTTAAAAAATATATATTAAAATGAGTAGTAATTATTTTTTTGAGGCCCAAATTTTGTTAAGGCTTAAATGCAATTGAGGTTTAAAGCCTTAGGTTTATCCTTGGGCCGGCCTTGAGATGCTAGATAGGTTGCTACGTCATTTAATGCTCGTTTAAGTGAGTAGCATTGTATACAAGGATGAGCACAGAGATGATGTCGTGCCTAAGATAATCCTACTTCACAAGTTATGAACCGACATCTCCATGCTTTTACTCACTCCGTCTTTAAATTATTGTCTTACTTTTCTTTTCGTCCATTCTAAAATAATTATCTTATTTAAATTTTTTAGGACAATACTTTTATAATTTTATCTTTACTTTTCTTCCTACTTTAATTATGTGCCACATACAAATAGGCATTAAAGAAAACTACACACTAAACTAATATTAATAATCAAATCAATTATTTTTTCTTAATCCTGTGCCGGGTCAAACAAGACAATAAATTAAGGACGGAGGGAGTAATATTTTATTTTGGGTAAATTACAAAGAACCCCCTCAACTATCGGTCAAATTTGAGTTACCTTCCTCAACTACTAATTGAAGCGATGTGTCCCTCTAAACTATAATATTTTCTTAAATTGCACCTTCTATTTAGGCAATACTGTTTGAATTGACGGACTTTGCCCACCTAATACTCACATGACTATCTGTACGTATTATTTTTACGATAATATTCAAAAGAAAGATAAGCAATTGATTTTTTGACCATCTTTTTGTATAAAGAGGGTCTTAGAGTAATAAGGGTAAAATAATCAATTGAAATAGTAATAGGGCTTTATTATTAAAAAAAAATACTTAAATATGGTCGTATGAGTCTCGGGTGAGCATTTTACGTCAACTTAAATGGCAGTGTCTAAACAGAAGTTGCAGTTAAGAAAAATGCTATAGTTGAGAGAAGCATATTGCTTCAATTTGTAATTGAGGAGAGCAATTCAAACCCAACCCATAGTTAAGGGCGGTTATTTGTAATTTACCCTTTTATTTTTTATAATCGACGTGATAAGCCAACATATCAAAGTTACGTTAGACTCACTTGTAAAGACTGAAATTATCACAAAAATCGGCTACCACATTAAGGTCACATTAGACCTACCTAGGGCGTCCGCAGTGGGAGTCCTCCCACCGTCTCCTAAAAACAATTTTAGAGATTTTTACCCTCCCTTGATCCTACAGTGGTCCCTTTAGTTCACCCTCTATCTCTAAAATCAATTAAATCACCCTCTAAATATAGAGTGAGTTCTAACATGAATAGTGACTCAAATTCTCTACATTTTCTTCACTTTATTTGAGCATAATATACTTTTGTTTAATATTTTAGAATAAAAATTATTAAAATATACTCTCTCCGTCCCTAAATTATTGTTTTTTTGTCCGTTCCTAAATAATTGTCATGTTTAAAACTTTCTTTTTTAGGAGATTATTTTTACCATTTTACCTTTACTTTTCTCTCTACTTTAATTATGCGCCATATAAACATGGGCATTAAAAGAAACTACACATTATACCAATATTAATAATCAAGTCAATTATTTTTTGTTAATCCGTGTGCCGAGTCAAACAAGACAATAATTTAGGGACAGAGAGAGTACAATATATTTTTCATAGTATATAAAATTTAAAATTTAAAATATTTTATTTTAATTGTGGTGAAAAAATATAAATAAAAGAGAAAAAATATAATGGTTTGTTAGTTGAGATGAAAGATATTTAATTTTTAGAGGGTTATATAGAGAGTGCTTGTTGGAGTGGATTTGTTTTTAGAGTGTTGAAAAAGTGAAACTTGAACGGAAAACGAGGTGTTTAGAGTGTGATATAGGGAGGTATTGTTGTGGTTGCTCTTATAGCATTAAAATCATGGCAGAATTCGGATCGGTCCTTTTTACACAATTTTCAACCGCTAAAGTTTACTATAATTATTTCAAACTGGAATAGGACATTTTTGTTGCAAAATGTCATCTATATTCTTAAAAAACACAGAACGGCACGCTATGTATCGCAAACTAAATCAATGCATCGTAAAACATTGCGATGCACAACATTACACTTGCGATGCACAAAAAGTGTGCATTGCGATGCACAATGCACAACCTTTTGTTTTTAACCGAAAAAATGCACTTTGTTACGAAATGTCGTCTATACTCTTCTTTTTAACACGTATGCATTGCATCGGTTTCACACTCCAAAAATAATTATCCAGTTGAATGTTTAACACAATCAAACATCAAAAAATTCTCTTAATTTCCAAAAATCTTTAACACCTCTGGGGTTTTTTGCAAGCAACCTCCGATGATTTTGTGTAAAATTAAAATCTATTATCGTGAGTTATTATCAAATAGAGCAAAATGTCTTCGCAACTACAAGAGACTACAAAAAAAAGCAACTAACACCAAAACAAGAAAAACACAAAAACAAGGACTTAGAAGAAATTTTACAGTTGTATTTTTTGTTCACAACTTCCTTAATAGAGTGAAATGTGAATAAATTTGCATAGAAATTTTATTTTTGATGCATTATTTGAAAAATATGTCGTGGATGCGATTTCAAAATTGATGTATCGCGTTCACTGAAAAAACAAAATACCGTTTGTGAGTTTTAAACTTTGTGCATTGCAATGCATCGATTTTGTGCATCGCGATACACAAAATTGATGTATCGTGATGTATGACATGTGCATCGTGTTTTACTTCTTTATTGTAATTCATCAATTGTGTGACTGTAACCACAATATATGTATTATGCAACTGTCATGACTAAATATCCCACCAGAATAGTATACAGATCCAGCATGCAGTCCTTGATAGACAAGATTAAAAATATTGAGTTCAGGGATGACATATAGCAGCTCTGAAGAAAGCACATTTTTGGTACATTATAGAAAGCATACTAGGTAATGATCTCATACGTGAGCATTATATTTAATCCCGATGCACAATATTGTATTTAATTAACATAACACTTGCAATGCTAAAAAAAAGTGTACATTGCCACACACAAAATAATAATTACTCCCTCCATTCTAGGTAAAGAGTCCAATTTTCTTTTTTAGAAATCAACATGCGACTAAATCAAATCAAAATTTTACATACTTTACCTATGTTTTAGGAAATAAAATTTTATTATTTAAATACTATCTTAATAATATTATGGATTACAATTTTCAATTATCGGTCAAACTTTGGCTAAATTGACCGACAATAGTCAAAGTCGATTCTTTGCCTGGAACAGAGAGAGTAAAAGTTTAAAAATTCTCTCAGATTATAATAGACGACTCTTTTAAATACAAACAGGTTTTAAAGAGAGAATAATTATTAATATGATAAATGTCTTTTTCGAATTCCACAAGAAGTGATTGTCTGCAGGTTAAACGATACAACATTCAAAAAGTGTAATATATTCTGATGCAAACCTTTTTATTCCGATGCACAATATTCTACCACATTAACAACATAACATTTGTGATGCATAACTGTATACATCGCGATGCACAAAAAGTGTATTACAAAAGTACTATTTTTGTGCATCACAATGCACAACTTTTATTTCCAATGCACACAACTGTACTAAATGTATTTTCTTATTAAATACAACCCGGATTACTAATTTGGTTCTTAATAAAAATAGAATCAAATCCAAATCTTGAATAAATACTTTATAAGCTGCATACGAAAATCTTTCATTCTACTTTTAAACTTTCGAAACAATTATATCTCCTTTGAATTTCATCAACAACATGACAGTAGTGAACACGATTATAACTACTTGAAAAACCTCAAAAAACGAATTCAAATAAGCAGAAATTTTCAAAAGTGATATGAAACAATTGTGATATAAAAAAGACGCAAGACGCAACTGCTAAACCGTTATAAGTTGTTATACGACCAGTTTTGGAACTATTAGCCAATTTATCATTTAAAATTAATTTATGTGGTTGGAAACAAAAATGCGACATTAAAACGATTAAAAATCCCAAAAAGGGGACCGACCCACAATTTTTCCTTAAAATTACCACGGAACCGGCAGCTGCCTCTCGTCATGCGAGGGAGGAAGATATGGAATTGATGGAATCAAATTTCCTGTACCACAAACTGTGTGTCACTTATGTGCCACTTTCATCTCAACCATATGCTCTATTATCCGCGACCGAATGCTTAAAATCACTTTAAAAAATTAATGATTGAGATAAAAGTGACAAACAGTTTGTGGCACAAGAAATTTGATTCCGGAATTGATGGGCCAAAAGAGAAGTTCATGATTAGGTATGGAGAAATTGCTGGCCGGTCCACTTTCTTAAACTTTTTTTCTCTCCAGTACACCATTTTTTTTTAACCGCTAAAAGGTATTTTGAAAATTTTCTTCCTAAAATATCCTCAACAACATCGTTGCTTGATTTGAGATTCAAATTGATGTATAAATGATTTCATGTTGTTAATATAGTCTTTCCTCATGTTTGGGTATCAATTTTTATGCATAAAACACGAATTTGATCAAATTCAAATTTTTTGAGTTCATCTCATTTTTCTTTGTTCTTGAGCTGTTTTGGCCACTTAAATCTTTGTTTTAAGCTTCGAATTTGTTTAAAATCAATCTCATATTATTATCCTAACTTAGTACTATATTTGTGCACAATTTTTCTACCAAAAAATACTATTTTTGAGCTTCAAATTAAGCTTAACAGTGTGTTGTCCGAAAACAGAAGAAGATGTTCTTGGACTGATTTAATTTGCCAATCGCAGTATCTTTGAGCAACGCAACGGGGTTCGACACACTGCTGGTCGTCGCAGGGTCGAGGACGGCGTCCCTTGTGGGGTTCGGGAAACGCCCGAAAGTAAACGAAAATTAAGTTCCCTAAAGCGCGCTGCGATGATTGCGATGCACCAATTGTTGCATCGCGATTCCCCAATTTGCAAGTGGTGCAGCGCGATGCAAAAGTGGTGCATCGCGATGCCAAAGTAGTGCATCGCGATGCTTTAGTTCCCTAAAACCCGCTGCGATGATCGCGATGCATCAATTGTTGCATCGCGATGCCCCAATTTGGTGCATCGCGATGTAAAAGTGGTGCATCGCGATGCCAAAGTGGTACATCGCGATGTCAAAAGTAATGCATCGCGATGCCTTGGGTTATTGAAGCGCGCGTGTTTTTCTTTCATTAATGACATAATCGTCTTTTCGCCTCAAAAATACCTTTTTTCAATTTTTAAAAAAGATGAGTGGACTGAAGCGATTAGAAATGTTTAAAAGGGACCGGCCTGTAATTTACCCATTAGGTATTGGTTTGTAAATGGGTTTATGTAACCAACATAAATCCATCCGGTAGCTTTGAACGGCAGAACTTTTAGTCAAGAGATTTTATTCAAATAGAAGAATTGATTATCACAAAACTCTTAAAATATACATGAAATTATTGGCCGGTCCATTTTCAAAAAGTTTAACCCCTAAAATTTACTCTTTTTTTTCTTAACCAGAAAAAGGCATTTTGATAATTTTTTTTTCTAAAATGTCCCTATGCAACATGAACACTCTTTTATTTTAGAAATTCGTTAAAAAAAAATACACACACACTGACACACACACAAACATAAAAAATATTTAGTTACATTAAAGAAAATAAAAACTTGTAAACGATTTCATGTTGTTAATATAGTCTTCCCTCATGTTTGGGGATCAATTTTCATGTCTAGAACACGAATTTGATCACAATTTGATCAAATTCGAATTTTCTAAGTTCATCCTGTTTTTCCTTGTTCTTGGGCTGTTTTGGTCACTTTAATCTATGTTTTAAGCTTCGAATTTGTTTAAAATCAATCTCATATTGTTATCCTAACTTAGTACTAAATTTGTGCACATTTTTTCTACAAAAAAATACTATTTTTGAGATCCAAATCGAGCTTGGCAGTGTGCTGTCCGAAAACAGAGTGAGATGTTCTTGGACTGATTTTAGGACTTTAATCAATGATTTGAGTTTTAATTCATCAATCGCAGTATGCTGGGCAACGCAACGGGGATCGACTTGGTTGAAATTCAAACGACGCCTTGGTTGCTCACGCGATGCCTTGGTTGCTCGTCGTGATGCCTTGGGTGCTAGTCGCGATGCCTTGGTTACTCATCGCGATGCCTGTGTTGCTCATCGCGATGCCTTGGTTGCTCATCACGATGATTAACCCACGCGATGCCTTGAATTACTCATCGCAATGCCTTGGGTTACTGATGCGCGCATGTTTTTCTTTCATTAATGGCATAGTCGTCTTTTCGCCCCAAAAATACATTTTTCCGGTCTTAAAAAAGACTAAACTGGAGCGATTACAAATGTTTAAAAATGAACCGACCCGTAATTCACCCTAAAATATACTCTCTCCGTCCCTTAATTATTGTTTTGTTTGACCTGGCACACGAATTAAAAAAATAATTGACTTAATTATTAATATTGATATAATGTATAATTTCTTTTAATACCCGTGTATATGTGAATTATAATTAAAGTAGGAGAAAAATAAGGGTAAAATAGTAAAAAGATGTTCTAAAAAGGAAAATTTTCAAACAAGACAATTATTCTAGGATGAACAAAAAAAAAAAAAAAAGACAATAATTTAGGGATAGAGAATAATTTAGGGACAGAGAGTAACAAGAAATGCTTTTAAGAATAGCATGGTTTTTGTGGCTCTCTTTGACTTGAACATACACTAGATGGATGTGAAAACAATACTCGTATTTCAGAATCAAAATAAGGATGAACAACCCAAACAAGTGTACCCATAAGTGGTGGCGTTTAAAGTTAATCCTAAAGAGTAAATTGAAAAAATCGATGATAGTTCAAATAACAAGGGAAAGGAATTACGATTGCTTCGTATCAAACGAATGCGGAAATTAGATAAGAGAGCTCAAAGGGCAGAAAACAAGCGGATCGAGAGCTGGAGAAAATAGAAATGTCTTCTGCTACAAAGGGAATAAATTCTCCACTCTGTTCGCTGTAAAAAGCCCGAACGACAAGAAAAGTCATCAGACGCAAGAGAACCCAATAAGAGAAGTCAATCAGACGCAAAGTCCTTTCTCTTTGCTTAGCTAGCCTAAACCAATAGTCGTTCATTCTGAAACAAAATAACGAACGGAAAAATTAAGTTCTTGAATGCAAATGACGCACGTAACTAATCCATGTATAAGATACAACACATTAACGCTGGCTGATGACAAACTTAAAATATCATGTAAGCAATAACACACTACATCACGATCTATATGTTGAGAAGAACCACCGATGCAAACGAATTTAATTTTATTGGACCAACATTTGAAACAAATATGGTGATCAAACCATAATGCTAACTGGCAGGAGCCGGTAAAGCGTGGAGGCTTGGTTCAATTACCTCGAGGGCTCCTGTTGCCAACCTACTTGTAAGATCCTCCACAGAGAGCTTAACTACATCCCTTCTCATGCCAATATCACCAGCATAGCGGCTAGCACAATAGACCCCAACGGCTGTTGCTGCCATCCCATAAATATTGGTGGTGACAAGACGAAGCGGCGTGGATAAAACAGCTGCAAGGGGACCACCGATTATGGACACAGCTTGTCCACTCTGCCCCATTGTCCTCTGGTCCACAACAAGCAGTCCTGTCTTGCAGTATATGGCAAAGTCTTCGCAGTTGTTCTTAAATACATTATAGCATCCAAAGCCATTGTCAAGCAGGTAGTTTGCTCGATGAACGACGATATCATTTGGATCCGACACTGCAAGAGTACAGGTCCCACCACGTGCTTTTGCAAGAAAGATAGCTGGGGTAACAGAATACTCAAAACGGTAGAGGATACCACCAGCAAGGAAACAGTTCAGGCACGAAGAAACAACTCCGTGGCCTTCCTCTGGTGGCATACAGGTGGGGCAGGGCAAGCAAGATCGAGCTGGTCCGGAGCTTACCAATATAAGATCCAGCATAGTCCCGGTTCCTACTTCCTGGCCACGTCTGGTGAAATGGACGACTCTGTCATCCCCAATGTAGATGCCTGTAGTAATTCATAATCCAGAAAGAGCATATATGTCATTGGTCGGACAACATCAAACCAAAAGAAGAACGAAGAGAAAAAGCAAGGATGAGGAAAAAAAAGTAACTCTACTGCAGCTAATTAAGCGAATGAAAAGGAGAAAAAAAATAAGGAAAATTCAAGCAAGCAAACAGGGAATAAAAGCACATTCAAAAGCAGTTTCCAATGATAACCCCCACCAATACAATCAATGTCTTATAAATGTCTGTAGTGAGTATTTTTCGAATGTAACCAGACACTTCCACAAGTCCAATGGAGAGACCATTTTCAGAATAGCCACCATATCTCTTACATGTAAACCATGGAACAGTAAACATTATCCCCCAATTTCAGAGAAGTCCTCATTTCATAACAGGGATCTCCAGCAATATGTTTTATCACAACTCAGAAATGGTTTGCAGGAACTATGTTATTACGTTCTCAACCAATTACATATGATTGCTCAATTCAGAGCTCTCCAAGGGAGCTACAAGCCACTCTAATATTTGTCTTACCCAACTGCAGAATATCGTACGTAATACACCGTTAGCGGGGTGTCTTAACACTCGAGTCTTCATTAACTTAACTGTCTGATGATCAATGATCAAAGGCTCCTTAATTAGTCAGGCCTTCCCCCTTCCCAAAACCCCTCCCCACCCAGCAAGACTCAAGCCTATGACGCTGCAAGCATGTGGACGGGGAATATCCACTAGTCAACCCTTGGTCCAGTGAGTTCTGCTGATATTCACTACCTGACCCCAATTTTTGTTTATTGGGTCCAATTTACTGGCAGAACCTCGTCGTCCAGAATTTTTGTAATTGCCAATTTAGGGAAAACCTACTGAGAGCAGTAGTTATATAATGCTGCATCGCTCATCATTGCTCTTCAATCAGACTATCAAATGACCCCATTAAAGCTCTCGCCCAACAGTACTTATATGTTAAATATTATATTGGAGTTAAATATCAAGCTTTTTCTGAGACCTAAAGATTATCAGATCAAAGATATTTGCTAGATGTCATGGTGGGCACAAAGACAAATAAAGTTCAGTAGTGGTAGGTTCCGGGGTGAAATGACTGATTTGTTTTTTAGTGAGTCGGGATGGAAGAAATGCGTTTGATGGTCAGTGTCAGCGCAGAAGACATGTAGATTAATAGGTAGTTGTGGGAGTTGGGCGATTGTCTCCTGTGTAACAGATGAGAAGTTAGCAAAGAATAACTTATTAGGGATTTTCTTGTCTATCCACATTCCCATTAACACCATGTAATTGGGTTTCCAAGTCATTAAATGGACGGATTGTTGGATAAAATTTTCAGTGTGGTGATCCAATACCTGGAAAACGACCAGGGGTTTTTCTTTATCTTTTTACGTATTTTTGTTATCTTCACCCCTGAACAAAATGATTTAAGTTGTCAAGCAAGTCTGCCACCATCAGGTCCTTCAGTCCACAGGTTGATCACCTGGGATTCATCATTGTTTAGTCATGCTTCAGGTACCTAGTCCAACCCAACTTACAGATGCTACAGAATTCTGTTAGATATAAGGAGTAGAGTACTCGTTTGTTTATAAATAACTATCACAACTTTATCACCTCCAAGTGCCTCGGGGATGAACAGCATACCTCAGGTCTTCTACCTTTATGTGAAACAGACAAGTTGACAACATGCAATTACATGCAGTTCAGCAGCTTCTAGGACTCGTGGCATGATTTTCTTGTGTGGTAGCACTCTAGCACCTTTCCCTCTAGCCAAATTAGGCATGATTTTCTTGTTGTAGTTTTAAAGAAATGGTTATGCTCAGAGCTACTAATTCAGAAGTCTGCCATGTTTTTGAAATAGAAAAACCGCAATAACACCACTACCTAAGAGGACATAAGGCTGGTTTTTCTCAAAAGCAAAATACTATCAACAATTACTGTCTGTTCATTGTAACAAGTATTTTCCACAGCATGGATAAGCTGTTAGATTTTGTAAGCAAAAATTGTAGACTGCTACACCCTAATCAAAAGTCCCCACCAAAGGCTTCATTACAAGAACACCATTTTGGTGACACGCTCGCAATAAGTGCTACAAGGAGGGGATAGACCTAGACTTATGAAGCACTGATGTGGACATGGGATACGGGTGCGATACACTCGGGTCTGGTGATACATCAAAATCCACAAATACTAGTAGTACTTTTCACTACTTACATGTTAACAAGAAAAAAATTAGCACAAAAAACTAATAAATATACAATTAGCAATACATTTTAGAAATATTAAATCTAAAAACAGATGAAAAAGAGATGAAGAGAAATACTTAGAAAATATTTGAAAAAAAAAATAGGTTTGGACGGCATTCTAAGAAAATATAGTTTTAAGAAAAAATGAAAATGGTGAGATAAAGACATAGTAAATAGAAAGAAATATTATACCCAAAAAATTGAAAAAAAAAAAAAGAAATAGAAATAGAGGATGTAATTATGTTGATACCCAAGCAGATAACATTTTATCCCCACAAGATTTTGGGGTCTTATCTTTTAGGATATTATCTAGTAATCTCTCCGTCACAAAAAAATAGTCCCTCTTTCCTGTTTGGTTTGTCCAAAACAAATAGTCTCATTTCTAAAAAAAAAAATTTAATCAATTTAAAGAAGGTACAAGTAAAGCTACAAGTTTGAAAAACTTTACTTCACAAATGGGAATATTTTGTTGGGACAAAGAGAGTACATCTTAGTAGAATAATCACTTAACGACTTATGTCGCAAGAAACCCCTGCTTTAAAGAATGAAAAATTATAATTTTGACCCGAAGTATCCTTGGTGTATCCGAGCCATATCCCCAACGTATACACGCAAAAAGATTAATATTAATATCTGATACGCACGGAACGTATCCAATACACATCGAGCCAAATCTCCCCTATCATCATCAGTATCAGTATCCCAAGTGTATCCGACGTCACCGAGACCATTTTGGTGCACCATTGCTTCATAAACCTAGACAATTTCATTGTGGCTGACTATCAACTTTAAGAAGCAAAAGGATAAGAATAGAACTCCATTCCTTCAGAAGCTTTCCATAATCAACAAAGAATAAAAGCTGCAAGCACCACCTCATCCCCCACTAGACTCCAAAAATGAAATAAAAAATATAAAAATACAAAAACCTGAGCAGGATAACCACAAGACCCAGAGCTTTGTAAGACGTTCTGTTATAATGGATGGCTCGCCCCCCGCGGTATGGACTATGGGTATCGTGGAGGAGTGGTCGCGCAGGGAGCGAGAATTGGCGTGAGCACGTGGGCTGGTGCGAACGCGGAATGCGATTAAGGCACAAAAGTTTGCGCGGTCGCGTGGGTGCACACGGCAATTTGGGATGGATATCCTATAGTTTGCGTGGTAGCGTCGCGCCGCAGTTTTTTACTTTCCTTATTGGTGTATAATTAGGGCTATGTCTTGTATCCTAAATATAAGTTGTAACCTTAAAACGTGTACAAGGTTGGAATAAGAATATAGAGCGGTCTTTAACCCCAAATTCTCTCTTCACTTCCAATTCTCAATTGCTTGATAATTGTTATTTGTTCAATTTATTGTTTACTTACTTCTGCTGTCGCACAACACTTTCAACCAATGATAGCCTCCCCAAATTTAGAACTAGATACCTCCTGGAACAATAACAACCTAAAGTCATTGCTCAACTTATCTTCTATGTAGGTATCCTTAGAAATATGCATACCACTATAATAGCCATGAAATAACAGAATAAGATAGCGTGCAATAAAATAGCATGATGATGACCCTCCAAAACCTCTGCGTCTAAAATGGATACTGAGGACTTCTCATTATAGCCTTCTTGTGGGCATAGACCACTCTATAAGAGACACCTTATTCTAAACTATTGTAGTTAGAAACCTTCCTCACCAATAGACAACTCAGAAAATAAAGAGCTTCGTTCCTCATCCCTGTGTACCACATCAGTATGACCATCATAAATTAACTTCACGAAAGTCCACTAGCTACTCCCTTTAAACTATCCGGATTATAGAACCTGTCATTGAACTGACTCATAATATCCACAAGTCACTCAAGCTTAAGTCCAGAGCAAACCACTGGGCTACCATGACAAGGCTGCTATTGTGACTCCTGTAAAGTGTTTTTAAAGTCCCCATGCTGCAAGTAAATCCTGAGAGAAAAACTATAAAGCTTCCTCAGCCCTTGTTCAATAGTTTACTCCTCTCTTTTATCATCCCATGTAATCCAAAACATTTGGTAACATAGTCATCCATATGAGGAATGAAGTCCTTTTTTGATATTTCGCTCATTCTCTCTTATATCGTCACGTGTAGACATGTATACCTTGGTAACAAAATATGAGGCTTGAAGGCAGTCAGTAAACTGCAATCATCCTCTTGAAATCTATGCACATTCTCAAACCCATTCTGAAAGCACCATCAGCCACAGTGGCAAAATAATATGCGTAACCATCTAAAAACCACGTCATCATACCCATGAATACCGGAAACAAACGGAAAGTTACCCAAATATCTCATCCCACTTCTGAAAAAGCTGTGACGCTTGCCATCTAGAATCGAATGCACCAAACCCATCCAAATGTGTCCCACACCACTAGCCTACCCATTATATAGCCACTGCCCCATTGAGTAAATATTAATGCAAAATCCAACTTTCTTCGGAGGAACTTTATTCTCAACCTACCCCACCAAACTCACATTATTACTATGCAAAAAGTTCCCAAGTCTTTGTTGCTTATCTCTACTCTAAAAGAAGTAAGACAGCAAAAAGTTGTTATCATACGATTAGTCAAGCAGTAACCAATCACTTGAGTGATGCCAAAAAAATCCACGTTCTAACCAATCACATTCAATATGAAGTCGAAATTGGGAAGAATTTCTCAGGGTCTAGCATTACCCATATGGGATATGAGCTACTCTAAAATGCCTGTAAAGAAAGTTTTCACATGTAGGATTTTTGGATATAGTAACCCCCAGGCTCCAGCTCATAATGACAGGCTTTATTCCTCTTATTGTAACACATCAATCTTTACTCATCCTTCCTTCTGAACTCCATGAATGGACCCACTCTATCTTTCAATTATTGTACTTGGTTGACACCAATTACAAACTCAAAGACATGACCACTCTGCAACAATTACAAGATTTATGAACCTTAACAATTACAAGATTTATGAACCTTTCTAGGACCAAACCCAGGACTATCCATCTTTCGATAGACTAGACGACCACTTCATACCTATCTAAATTGACAATCAACTCTTCCAACATTCTCAGCTGAAATTATTGAAATACATGGCTATGCATTTAATAGTCTTTGAAGCTTCAGCAGTCTGCATTACTTTCTTGCTCTCCCATGCCTTGAGGCACTGAGACTTCCTGACGAAACATTTAGGAGAGACTGAACTCTTTACGAAGGGTTATACAAAAATTAAAGCCATTAATGTTCCGTACTTTGAAGAACAACCGTCTGGCCCTTTGAACAAACCTTATCATATGGGGAAAACATGCAGTAAAAAGAAACACGAGCATATCTTAATATATTAACCTCAGTCTTTGCAGTCATTCAAACTATAAACAAAGAATACCAATCATGCTCAAATCTGTTTCAAACAGATTCCGAGTTCTAATATATGGCCCGCTAATCGAATGCACCTATCATTCTCACATGGAAGCATCACTAAGAGTTACAGTGAACAAGAATAATTCTTGTGGTTCACACATTAAGCATCTTCAAATCAATTGCTAAAATCAAGGTGAGGCAATTATGAAAACTTGCAAAGATCAAAGAAATATGAAAAATGTCAAAGCTATTTGTGGAATGAAACCTCCAAAAAAACGAGCTCCAATGGGAGACTATCATTAGGCAAAATAAAGATAGTCCACATACTTACAAATAATAACTACTACATTACTTTTAGGTTCGCTACTTCAACACCAATTAGAAGGCACTAGGATGACAATCTAAATTTTTTTTTAGTTAAAGATGACAAGCTAATGGTATATCAAGTTTCTTCAAAACCTGATAGGTAATCATTTTCTTACCCCAAGATTCAAAGATAAGATGCATCAATACAGATGCCCTGACAGAAAGAAAGACCAAACTTGCATAAGCCAGGGCAGAAACTGCCACGTGCATACAATCTCCTTTTTATGCGAATTCTAGATCTTATAAATAGTATCTGGATCGTGATTTGAAATCTCAGCCATAATCCCTTCTATACTATAACTTTACATACATACTTTAATATGCTACATACTCCCTCCATCACAAAAAAATAGTCCAATTTGACAAGTCGAACTTTTTAAGGTTATAGCTTTACATGTTTGAACCTTATTCAAATTGCACTAATACTTACAAATAATAACTACTACATTACTTTTAGGTTCGCTACTTCAACACCAATTAGAAGGCACTAGGATGACAATCTAAATTTTTTTTAGTTAAAGATGACAAGCTAATGGTATATCAAGTTTCTTCAAAACCTGATAGGTAATCATTTTCTTACCCCAAGATTCAAAGATAAGATGCATCAATACAGATGCCCTGACAGAAAGAAAGACCAAACTTGCATAAGCCAGGGCAGAAACTGCCACGTGCATACAATCTCCTTTTTATGCGAATTCTAGGTCTTATAAATAGTATCTGGATCGTGATTTGAAATCTCAGCCATAATCCCTTCTATACTATAACTTTACATACATACTTTAATATGCTACATACTCCCTCCATCACAAAAAAATAGTCCAATTTGACAAGTCGAACTTTTTAAGGTTATAGCTTTACATGTTTGAACCTTATTCAAATTGCACTAAAATTATTTTGTTTTTTGATAAGTAAATTGCACTAAAATTATTACTGTCTTTAGAAACGGAACTATATTTTTTGGAACAAACCAAAAAGAAAAGAGGGACAAATTTTTTTGGGACGGAGGGAGTATTAACTGTAATCCTGTTCTAAAATTTTAAAATTGAACAACTACATCCCCATTAGCCTTGGGCTATATTTGGCAACCCAATTCCAAGCCATTGGAATTAGAATCGGAAGAGCTGTTTAAATTCAGCGAAATTCATTTAATTCTTCCAATTCAAAATCCAAAGAATGGAATTGAATTGCCAAACATAGCTTCAATGTATAATAAAAACAACTTCATTTATTAGCAATATTGGAACGAATTTAACGTGGTAAAAAGTGCAGCCTAACAAATTGAGCAAAAAATGTAATCAATCAGTTCTAAGAGGAAAAGGAATTACTATTAATGGGCACACACACCAAAATCAAAAATACACACAAACACTCAAACCCAGTATGCAAATAACATTGATTTCCTCTAAATCTTATTCTCAAACACCAATTGCTGAAATTACCAACAACAACGCACCCATACATTCAAAAAAAGGGATGGAGTGTGTGTGTGTGTGTCAGAGAGAGAGAGAGAGAGAGAGAGAGAGAGAGAACGGACCGTGATGGGCATAGATATAAGCAGTTCGCCAGGAGTAGATGTGATCACCTGGTTTGAGGCTCTCCCTATTAACTCTGCATTTAATTCATATATCAAAACGGTAAGAATTAGAAATCAAACACAAATTTCGTTACAATTATTGCTCGTTAGATACTCAACAATTGCCACATACAATTTCATGCAATCTTAGTACATAATTTCATTCTAGGAAAGTTCAAGTAGCACCGAACAAAATTGCGAGTGTTGTGTTAACGTCTACGATTCGAATTGACATGATCAAAACTGAAAGGGGATAGATTACTTACCTGTTAGAGAGCAGCCCCATTCTCTGTGTATATGTACTGTATGGACGGAATAGCAAGTCCTTCTTTCCGCTTTGCAGAAGAGTTGACGATGAAGTTTTGAAGAAGAGATGAAGATGAATCCTTTTTGTAAATTGTAATCCTCTCTAAATCCTGGGCACTGTAACGGGTACACAAGTTGGCGAAACTGCTTTTTAATTCCCGTGACAATTAGGAGTATTAAAGTTGTTACGTTATATGGAGTGTTATATTTTTTGCCGACAAATTTAGTTGATCTAAAATTTGGGTAAAATTATAAGCCGATCCATTTTCTTTACTGAGTTTAGTGCAGTTGAATTTTTATGATTCGAACCTAGAATTTATAATTAAGTTAATAATAATTTTCTTATGAATGATATAGGTTATTACATACATTAATTCGTATATCACGTTTTTACATCATGAAAATAAATAAATAAATAAACATACGCACTCTTTTCGTACTAAAATAATTATTTTTTATTAAATATATTTTGATTTTTATATATTTGATTTTATGATACTTTCTTTTGACCTTCATTAATTTTTTATTAAATCAATGAAATTTATCAACTTTTTTATCTTAAATAAAAAGAGCATGATAGACTATTGAGTAAAAAAATTATAAAAAGAAAAGAAAATAGCTACTTTTAGAACGTTAAAGTGAAGAACACTTAATTTAGGAAGGAATAAATAACACGGTTGTATGGCGAAAATGACAACCCTAGCCTTGTCCTTCAAATCTTCGTCGTTAAGAAACGAGACAGGGAGTAAGGGGTGCGCAAGCAGCGGCGGGTGTGTCACTACTCCCCACGCACAAGTTGGCACCTGTCCTACACCTGCCCGTTACCTTTTTAGATGTGTCCTTTCCTTCTAAATAGAGGCAGCAAACGGACGGAACGGCGGACCGAGTATAGGCAATGCTTAGATGGGTGATGGACTTAAATAAGTGGGTTTGAGTGCCTAATTAATAACATATGTATAAATGAGCGGGTCTTAAATGGACTTGGGCACCCATTTATCCTTTAAAATAAAAATAATAAGAAATTGTTGGTCGGTCCACTGTCTAAAATTTTTTTCTCACCAGTCCACCTTTTTTTTAATCGTTAAAAGGCATTTTGAGAATTTTCTTTCTAAAATACCCTCAACAATATCGTTGTTTCAGATTTGAGTTTGAATTGATATATAAATGATTTCATGCTGTTAATATAGTCTTTCCTAATGTTTGAGTATCAATTTCTATGCATATAACACGAATTTGATCACAATTTGTTCAAATTAGAATTTTTTGAGTTCATCCCTTTTTCTTTGTTCTTGGGCTGTTTTTGCCACTTTAATCTATGTTTTAAGTTTTGAATTTGTTTAAAATCAATTTCATATTATTATCCTAACTTAGTACTATATTTGTACACAATTTTTTACCAAAAAATACTATTTTTGAGATCAAAATCGAGCTTGACAGTGTCTGTCCGAAAACGAGGAGATGATCTTGGGTGATTTTGGGACTTTAATCAATGATTTGAGTTTAAATTTTGTATAATATCAATATCATCTTGTTATAGGAAGTCAATACCATGTTTGTATGTAAATTTCCCAACAAAAAATAATCATTTTGATCGATTTTGATATTACATTAAATTGGGCATCGCGATGCGTTTAATTCGCCAATCGCAGTATGCTGGGCAACGCAATGGTTGTTCATCGCGATGCCTTAGTTGCTCATCGTGATGCCTTGATTACTCATCGCGATGCCTTTGTTGCTCATTGTGATGCCTTGGTTGCTCATTGCGATGTCTTGGTTACTCATCGCGATGCCTTGAGTTACTGATGCGCGCGTGTTTTTCTTTCATTAATGGCATAATCGTCTTTTTGCCGCAAAAATACCTTTTTTCGATTTTAAAAAAAAGATGAGTGGACTGAAGCAATTATAAATATTTAAAAAGGGATTGACCTATATTTCACCCATTAATAATATATGTATATATAAATGGGCCTTAAATAGACTTGGGCACCCATTTACCCCTTAAAATAAAAATAACAGTAAATTGTTGTATGACGAAAAGAAAATAGCTACTTTTAGAACGTTAAAGTGAAGAACACTTAATTTAGGAAGGAATAAATAACACGGTTGTAGGCGAAAATGACAACCCTAGCCTTGTCCTTCAAATCTTCGTCGTTAAGAAACGAGACAAGGAGTAAGAGGTGCGCAAGCAGCGGTGGTTGTGTCACTACTCCCCACGCAAGTTGGCACCTGTCCTACACCTGCCCCGTTACCTTTTTAGATATGTCCTTTCCTTCTAAATAGAGGCAGCAAACGGACGGAATTGGCGGACTGGACGGGTATAGGCAATGTTTATATGGGCGATGGACTTAAATGAAGGGGTTTGAGTGCCCAATTAATAATGAAAAAATTGTTGGCGGTCTACTTTTCTAAACTTTTTTTCTCTTTAGTACACCCTTTTTTTTTAACCGCTAAAAGGCATTTTAAAAATTTTCTTCCTAAAACACCCTCAATAATATCGTTGCTTCAGATTTGAGATTCAAATTGATGTATAAATGATTTCATGTTGTTAATATGGTCTTTCCTCATATTTGGGTATCAATTTTCATGCATAAAACACGAATTTGATCAAATTCAAATTTTTTGAGTTCATCCCGTTTTTCTTTGTTCTTGAGCTGTTTTGACCACTTAAATCTCTATTTTAAGCTTCGAATTTGTTTAAAATCAATCTCATATTATTATCCTAACATAGTACTATATTTGTGCACAATTTTTCTACCAAAAAATACTATTTTTGAGCTTCAAATCAAGCTTGACAGTGTGCTGTCCGAAAACAGAGGAAGATGTTCTTGGACTGATTTAATTCTCCAATCGCAGTGTGCTGTCCGAACACAGAGAAAGATGTTCTTGGACTGATTTAGTTCGCCAATCGCAGTATGCTGGGCAACGCAACGGGGTGATTACATCGCGATGCAAAAGTGGTGCATCGCGAGGCAAAAGTGGTGCAACGCGATGCCAAAGTAGTGCATCGCGATGCCTTGGTTACTCATCACGATGCTTTGGTTCCCTAAAGCGCGCTGCGATGATCGCGATGCACCAATTGTTGCATCGCGATGCAAAAGTAGTGCATCGTGATGCCTTGGTTGCTCATCACGATGCTTTGGTTCCCTAAAGCTCGCTACGATGATCACGATGCACCAATTGTTGCATCGCGATGCCCCAATTTGGTGCATCGCGATGCAAAAGTGGTGCATCGCGATGCCAAAGTGGTGCATCGCGATGCCAAAGTAGTGCATCGCGATGCCTTGGGTTACTGAAGCGCGCGTGTTTTTTTTTCATTAATGGCATAATCGTCTTTTCGCCCCAAAAATGCCTTTTTTCGATTTTTAAAAAAGATGAGCGGACTGGAGCGATTATAAATGTTTAAAAAGGGACCGGCCTGTAATTCACCCATTAATAATATATGTATAAATGAGCGGGCCTTAAATGGACTTGGGCACCCATTTACCCCTTAAAATAAAAATAACAGTAAATTGTTGGCCGGTCCATTTTCTAAAACTTTTTTTCTCTCCAGTCCACCTTTTTTTTTTAACCGCTAAAAGACACTTTGAGAATTTTCTTCCTAAAATGCCCTCAACAATATCGTTGCTTCAGATTTGAGTTCGAATTGATGTATAAATGATTTCATGCTGTTAATATAGTCGTTCCTCATGTTCGAGTATCAATTTCTATGCATATAACACGAATTTGATCAAATTGGAATTTTTTGAGTTCATCCCGTTTTTCTTTGTTCTTGGGCTGTTTTGGTCACTTTAATTTATGTTTTAAGCTTCAAATTTGTTTAAAATCAATCTGATATTATTATCCTAACTTAGTACTATATTTGTACACAAATTTTCTACCAAAAATACTATTTTCGAGATCAAAATCGAGCTTGACAGTGTGCTGTCCGAAAACAGAGGGAGATGTTCTTGGACTGATTTTGGGACTTTAATCAATGATTTGAGTTTGAATTTTGTATAATATCAATACCATACTGTTATAGGAAGTCAATACCATATTTGTATGTAAATTTTCCAACCAAAAACAACCATTTTGATCGATTTTGATATTACATTAAATTGGGCATCGGGATGCCTTAAATTGAGCATTTGGATGCCTAAAATTGGGCATCGGGATGCCTTTAATTCGCCAATCGCAGTATGCTGGGCAATGCAATGGTTGCTTATCGCGATGCCTTGGTTGCTTATCGCTATACCTTGGTTGCTCATGGTGATGCCTTGGTTACTCATCGTGATGCCTTTGTTGCTCATCGCGATGCCTTGGTTATTCATCGCGATGCCTTTGTTGCTCATCGCGATGCCGTGGTTGCTCATCACAAGGATTAACCCACGCAATGTCTTGGATTACTCATCGCGATGCCTAGAGTAACTGATGCGCGCGTGTTTTTCTTTCATTAATGGCATAATCGTCTTTTCGCCTCAAAAATACCTTTTTTCGGTTTTAAAAAAAGATGAGTGGACTGGAGCGATTACAAATGTTTAAAAAGGGACCGGCTTGTAATTCACCCTAAAAATAAACACAAAGAGTGCGTTTACTAAAATTGGTTTTAAACAAATTTTCAACTAACTACTCCCTCCGTCCCTAAATTATTAATTATTGTCTTTCTTTTCTTTTTTGTCCGTCCCAAAATAATTGTGTTGTTTGAAAACTTTTGTTTTTAGGACATCACTTTTATCATTTTACCCTCACTTTTTTCTCTACTTTAATTATGGACCACATACACATGGACATTAAAGAAAATTACACATTATACCAATATTAATAATCAAGTCAATTATTTTTTCTTAATCCGTGTGCCGGGTCAAACAAAACAATAATTAAGGGACAAAGGGAGTATTAATTATAGCAGTTTTTTATTGTTATATATTGTGTTAATGACTAATGATTACTAACAAATACTCTCACAATTCTAGAATAAAAATTATAGTTAAATTGACTAAATTATTGTAGCGGATTTTTATTGCTATTTTATTTTAGGTTATTCTAAAATAAACACTCCATCCGTTCCTAAATTATTGTCATATTTTAGTTTTTTTTTTTAGCCAAATTGACTATTTTTCAAATAAAAATTTGAATTATATATATTTTTTATTTGAAAAAATCAAAATAGGACAATATGGAGTATATATTATTCAAATTTTTATTTGATAAAAAAGGTCCATTTAAGTTTTAAAAGTCAAATAGGACAATATAGGAACGGCAGAATGATTTAAAAAAATTAAAAATTCTCTTAAATAAATTATCTATGATAAATACGGAGCAATGTACATAAAAAAAGAAAAAGAAAAAAAAAGACAGAAGTGAACAGTAAAGTTCAGGTTGCATCAAAGAAAACATCATCCATCTTCTTCAGTACAATAGACGTGAAAAAGTAGCAAACGGTGGGAGGGTGCAAAGCAAAATGGCAGGTTCTTCTGATCTGGTGACAATAGAATGGGGATGTTGTTTTCTACTGGGTATCCACTGGGCATCAATGAGTTAGATGTGCGCCCAATTAAGCTCATATATGTCAATCAAAATTAGTGGTCTCAAATGAATATGTCCACTTATACCTACTAACTATTTGAAATCTGCCCATATCCATTAATTAGTGGGCGGACTAGGCTGACATATGGGCATGGGCAAAAATTACCACCTCTACTTCTAAACTAAGTCTTAATAATACTTCCTCCGTTCAAAGAAAAAAATACTCCAGTTGATTTGTTCTTTTTGATTTGTTTTATAAAAAGGGTGAATTACAGGCCGGACATTTTTTTAACATTTATAATCGCTCCAGTTCACTCATCTTTTTTTTAAAACTGAAAAAAGATATTTTTGGGGCAAAAAGACGATTATGCCATTAATGAAAGAAAAACATGCGCGCATCAGTAACCCAAGGCATCGCGATGAGTAATCCAAGGCATCGCGTGTGTTAATCATTGTGATGAGCAACCAAGGCATCGCGATGAGCAACACAGGCATCGTGATGAGTAACCAAGGTATCGCGATGAGCAACCAAGGCATCGCGATGAGCAACCAAGGCACCGTTTGAATTTCAAGCTTTGGAGGGGACTTGATTTTTGTTTACCTTTCGGGGCATTGCCCTGAACCCCACGAGGACGCTATCCCTCGACCTAGAGCCGGCAATGGGGGCCGGCCTATCGGCCAACGCATAAAATCGGCCGGCCCCATAAAAAACTACATCGGGCCTCAAACCTCTAGCCCACCCAACCCAGGTTATAAGTCATCGGGCTTTCGGGCCAAATCGGCCCAAATTTCTACCAAAACATATTTTTACAAAATTTACAAGTTATCACATAAAAAAATTCACAACTCATTACAAGTCTACAATTTATCAAATAAAATCTCTAAATAATAAGTCGTATCTTGATGATTAAAATACAACTATATAAATTGTTTGTAGACGGGAGGAGTGTAAAATACATTAAAAACATAAGAAACAATTGACTGAAAATTTGCATTAACCTCAATCAAACATTTTTCTAATTATTTTTAAAAGTATTGCACATAAACATAAGAGATATTTTCATATTAATTAAAAAAAATAATTTACACTCATGTCCGTTCCCTTTATTAATCTTGGAAACATTGAACATAAACTTCATGACTTCAAATAAGTAATAACCAAGTCTTGGACTTCGAAGATACACTCTGTCCGTTCCAAATAATTTACACTCTTGTCCGTTCCCTTTATTTACACTCCTGTCCGTTCCCTTTATTTTTAAAAGCATTGCACATAAACTTGTTTTGTACACAGCATGTACAACACTAAAAGATCACTTAAAGCAGCAAAAATTGTTTGATTGAAAACTTAATAAAAGTGTATCGGGCTGGGCTGGGCTGGCCCGAAAAAATCGGGCTTTTTTGGCCCGAGCCCAATTAGCCCACGGGCCTATTGGACCGGGCCAAAAATGCCCAAATTTTTTCGGGCCTTATAAATTGAAGCCCAAGCCCCCCATAATATCGGGTTGGTTGGGCCGGCCCATTGGGCTGGGCTAATTTTGCCGGCTCTACCTCGACCTCTACGACCTGACCGGGCAGGTCAATCCCCGTTGCGTAGCCCAACATACTGCGATTGGTGAATTAAAGGCATCCCGATGCCTAATTTAATGTAATATCAAAATCGATCAAAATGATTATTTTTGGTTGAAAAATTTACATACAAATATGATATTGACTTCCTATAACAGTATAGTATTGATATTATACAAAATTCAAACTCAAATCATTGATTAAAGTCCCAAAATCAGTCCAAGAACATCTCACTATATTTTCGGACAGCACATTGCCAAGCTCGATTTGGATCTCGAAAATAGTATTTTGTGATAGAAAAATTGTGCACAAATGTAGTATTAAGTTAGGATAACAATATGAGATTGATTTTAAACAAATTCGAAGTTTAAAATATAGATTAAAGTGGCCAAAATAGCCCAAGAACAAGAAAAACAGGATGAACTCAAAAAATTCGAATTTGATCAAATTGTGATCAAATTTGTGTTCTATGCATGGAAATTGATACCCAAACATGAGGAAGACTATATTAACAACATGAAATCATTTATACATCAATTTGAACCTCAAATCTGAAGCAACGATGTTGTTGAGGGCATTTTGGGAAGAAAATTCTCAAAGTGCCTTTTAGCGGTTTAAAAAAAAGGTGGACTGGAGAGAAAAAAAGTTTCAGAAAGTGGATCGGCCAGCAATTTTCTGTATAAAAAAGTATTGAAAAATGCTAAGTTTATAACTCTTTCTACAACTATTGCTATAACTATGTCTTGATAAAAGACAAAGGTGTTTTGGAGAAAGACAACTTTGCCCTTCATTAAAGCTTAGTTATAGCAATAGTTGTAGAAAGAGTTGTAAACCTAGCAAAATTTAAAAATATTTAGTAAAATTTAAAAAAAAGTACAAACAAGTAATTTATAATTTTATAAAGTTAGACTTTTTGAATGAGACTTTATTTTTAAAAACAGAGAGAGTATTATAATTGCGTCTTTATACATGTAATTTATGTGCATTTTGAATAAATTCAACTTAATTTTTAAAACTAATCACCAAAAAACTAACATTTAGAAGACTAAAGTCGTTGAAAAAGCTAGACGTTAGAAAACTAGCCGCTGTCAAAAATAGTCATTAAAAAATTAGCTACTATAAAAACTAGCCGTTAGAAAATTAGTTGTTGCAAAAATTAGTCGTTAATAGATGACATTTTTTTTATATTATAAGGGGCGTAGAAATAGATCAAACCTAAGACATCATACTCTGTAAAACTCTAACTTTACTACTAGGTCACCCGTTAAAAGCCATTAATAGAGGACTATATATGGACACATGCTCCATATTTTCTCACACCACAATCTCTACACTCACTTCAAACATTACAACTTTCATACCCGAAATGTTCAAGAGCCCAATCTCTCCATCTGGAGAAATATCCAACAATTCTTACTCAATGAGTTGATGAACGATACAAATGAACAAATGATGATGATGTTGGAAGAGCAACAAATGCGAGAAGAAGACGGTTAGAGGGCGGCAAAGAGGAAAGGAAGGGTAAAGCCACAACTGTGCCGAAAGGTGGAAGACGTATCGTGATATTTTCATGCAGAAAAAATGGCTATTTTAAAGCAAATGCTAGAAACTATTAAGCTTGATGATAGATGAGCAATTAACTACGAAATCATCAACATTTCTACGCCATTATATAATATTCCTAGTATACATTTTTAGCCCGTTTGGTCGAGCGTTTTAGCCAAAATGCAGGGATAAAACACAGTTTATTTGTAAAAATTGTGTTTCAATACTGCGGCAGAAAAAGCAGCGTTGAATGTTTTAAAATGCTGGAATTCCCAGCTTTTTCCCAAAGCGCAGGTTTTAAAACGCTGTTAGGAAAAAAAAGCTGTGTATTGAAGTGATATCTCAAACGTATTTATAAGGAAAGACCTGCGTTTTTAAAACACTGCGTTTTAAAACGCTGCGTTTTAAAACACTGCGTTTTGTAAACGCTGCACCAAACGGGCTCTTTGTACCTTTTAATACGTAATTTTCAATTGTTGTAATCTTTAACTTATGTAATTCTAATTTATGTAATTTGTTTACTAATGCAACTTTCAATCAGTGCAATCTTATATCCATGTAATTTATGTTGTAATCGTGTCTCTTGTTTAAGTTAATTTTTAAACTTAACTATTGAATAAACTAGCAATTACTCCTTCCGTTTCTAAATTATCGTCTTGTTTGACTTTTTTGGTCAAACATAGTATTTTTTAATTGCAAATTTGACTTTTATTATTTTATTTTTTAAAACAATCATAAAACACATAATTTGTAACACTTTTAAAATACTACGCATTACGTATTTTGTGATTTAAAAAAAAAGAAACTCTATAAGTCAAATTTACATTTGAAAAATATTTAGTCTGACAAAAAAGTCAAACAAGACGATAATTTAGAAACGGAGGGAGTAATAAACTAGCCGTCGCAGAACGAGCTGTTAGAAAACTAGTTATCGTAAAACCTAGCCGTTAGAATTGCAAAATTAGTCGTTAAAAAAATGTCTATATATGGACACTTGAGGCTTCATATTTAATTTCTCACACTTCCATCGTAGTAATATCCAACAATTCTTACTCAATGAATTGATGGACGATACAACTAAACAAATGCGGATGATGTTGGAAGAGAAGTAAATGCTAGAAGAAGCTAATTAAACTTTGAACAGTCATGAACGCAATCGGAAGTATTAAATCTAGAGAGTGAAACTGGACATGATCGTATTTATAAGGACTATTAAGTTAAGTTTTAGAGTTTTAAGCTGTTATAAGGAAAATACCATGATAGTAACCAACTCATCTAAAAGCTTAAGCTATTAATTAGAGAGATGAACCACAATTTATAGCATGCTTTATACTTTACCCCTTAGGAACATTTTGGATAGAAAAATTATTCTTGAGACTTTTTAGATTTGAAACTTTTTTAGTGTGACCTTTTGGTTATTTTTTCAAGAAAGATATATAATCTTCTCTTCTAATTCTTGGCAAGTTCTTATGGGCTTTGCATCGCAAGCTTTCATGGCGGTTAGAAGCCGGTGGTAGAAAGTTACACCGCTGCCAAGTTCCTGCCATACACATGACATGGAACTAACTTCGCACGGACGAAACATCACAGAGGAAGATGGGTAGCCCGACGGTTTCCTATCAGTAGTAGGAACTTCTAGCTCAGATTCTACACCAAACCAACTAGCAAATGCAAACGCGCAAACGACCCTGTAACAAATCGTCTTGAAGCCAATAGTAGGAGCTAATTCGGGTACCCAATAAGCAAAGTCATAGAAAACAAAATCGGGTTTTAAAGACTGCAACATGGTTTCAACTTGATCATGGGTCAAGTCAAAGGCCGTTGCGAGGAGGCTCATCAAAGAGACGTGTATATTGGAGGCAATCTCGGTGCCATAAGGAAGGTCATCGATGTGAGGGACAGTGATTAGGTGGAAGGTGATGAGATCAGGATGGAGATTCATGTTTTGGATTCGGAGTGAGGCCTTGTTTGGCAACAAAAAAGAGATTTTGTGACCTCTTTGAGCAAGCTCATTGGAGAGGTGGAGGTAAGGAGTGATATGTCCCATAGCAAACCATGGGAACATAGCTATGTGAAATTTGGAGTCGTACGCCACCATAGCTAAGCTTTATGGTTTTCAGTTTGTTTACTATGTGTTTTAGGTTTTGATGAACATATGTGAGATAACTATCTAGTATTTATATTGACTAGATTAAGAAACAGGGAGCTGGTTGGTTTTATCGTTAAAAGTAATTTTATGGCTACATAAAGAGTATTAATATTTTTGCACCAAATAATTTGTTATGTGATAGCTAATGTGATGCATTAATTATAATTTTTAATTTTATTTTTTGTACCATATCAGCTGTCACATAAGTTGACACATCATTTGGTGTAAAAAATTTAATACTCTTTAAGTACTCATAGTATTACTCTAACGTTAAATTTTTCTCTCTCTATTTGAATTTTTCTACTTACTCCGTCTCAAAAAGGCTGTTTTGATTTTTGTTTTTATCTATACCAAAAGGTTTGTCCACTTTATAAAAGCGAAGCAATTAATTTTCTTAGTTTTCTATTATACCCCTTATTAATTACTCCGTTCGTTTTAATTAAAGAGTTTATTTTTATTTTTAAAAGTTAACATGTGAATAAATTAAATTAAAATTTAATATACTTTAATTATGTTCTCAAATATAAAATCTCATTCACTAAAAACTACATTAAGAGTACGATGCATTACAATTTTTCTTACTTTATAAAAACAAATAAATTTATGTAAGTTGTTAGTCAAACTTTAATTAAGTTGACAAAAAAAAAAATCAAAAGTAGACTATTTGGTTAGAACGGACGGAGTACCTAGTTTTTATAATTTTCTCAATCATTAATGAAGTTTCCCTTTCGTTCCGTCCAAAGAGTCCATATTTGAAAATTTTAATAATTAATGGATACATAAGGATCATTAAAATTAATCATAATTATAAAAATGCTTGAGTTTAGTCAACATGTTTATATCATTATGGAGGGTAAACTTGAAAAGGTTATAAAAATTGTAACCATGATTTTTGAAAGTTGACTATTTAAGTGAAACATCTTAAAATAAAATAGTGAACTCTTTGCCTCGAACGGAGGGAGTAATAACAAATTTCTGCAATAATTAATGGATCTTGTTTACTTATACCCTAAAGACATATGTTAAGGAGTATTAATTAGGATAGTTAGTGGTGAAATTTTTTGAAAGTAGACATTAATTATGGTAGTTGGTACCGGAAATATGTGAAAGTAAGTGTTAATTACGGTGGTTAATATGAAAGTAAAACTAACAACCCTAATTAATGCTCCTTAACATATGTGAAAGTAAGTACTGTTTCAAAATAAGTGTCATTTTAGCAAAGTTTTTTTTATCCAAAAATAAGTGTCGTTATAGGATATTAAGAAGAAGCTGCTAAATGGTGTCCAAAAAGGTTAATAAAGTAAATTTATCATTAACTAATCAAGGGCATTGAAATAAGTTCATAATTTATTTGATCAAGTTACCCTCAAATATAAATTCAAATCTTTAACATACTACCCCTTTATTAATGACTAATTTAAGGACAAAAATAAATTTACTTAACACATTAATTACTGAAAGAAAACATTATTTACATCCAACCACTTTTGGAATGTACCAATTCGAGCCATTTAGATTTATCATTTTAAGAAACATTTGTCCATATTCTGTCAAAATTGTTCTTATTTATTACTCCTATTAAAGAGAGTTGATAAGAGGAAAGAAAAAAAATATACTTATGCAACTTATCTAGGATAAATAAACTTAAATAAGGGTAAATCAGTCTTTATGTAAGCTTCCTTAATCTGTGCGTCAATTGCTAAAACGATACTTATTTTGGGACGGAGGTAGTATTAATTAGGATGATTAATATGAAAATAAGCACTAACCACTCTATTAAAAATCAGATACAAGATTAACAATGAGCAATTGTGTAGAAGACTAAAGCCATAATCAACCAGTGACACAAGTTTATTAATAGCATAGAGCTTGCTGAATATTTATTAAAGTAGAAACACTTTTAAGTTTCTAACTTTGAAAATAACCATACGAATGGTATTTAAAGCTCATTCAAATCTTGGACAAACTTATCAATGTAACCATCCATGAAGCCAGGGGCTACAAGGGTCTCCTTCCATTTTACATGTTCTTTTTGACCAATTCACCCACTTCACTATCTTTGTCCATTACCAATTAATTTGATAGCCATGCACAAATTCTCCTTTGTAAACCCTCCATCTTCATTTCTCTCCACTTCCACCGCTACCTTTTGTAACGACCCGAGCCCGTAGCCCGGTTCGCAATGCATAGCCCACGCACTGGCCCACTAAGCACCTGGGTCAACTGGCCCACCACAAGTCACCCAAAAGTCTATGGATAGGTTGGTGCCTAGTGGTAGTGGGTGGCCACTTATAAGACACACATAAGTCTCACATCTACCCAATGTAGAAGAGGCATTGCCAGAGGATTTGATAGATAGGGTTAAAGGGAGAAGGGTAGTTTATGGGGTTGGGTCCAACAACTGTTGATATTGGACCACTCATCGGTTTGTTTGTGAACGTCGTGGGTTTGGGGCAATGTGGGAGTCATTGATGAGTGACCCTCGATATAGTAGCAACTGTTTGATCAAATATTAAACGCCGGGTTACTAGCCGGGAACTAAAGGTAACGGTGGAAGTGGAGAGAAATGAAGATGGAGGGTTTACAAAGGAGAATTTGTGGTTCTTCTTGACCACAAATTCACCCACCTCACTATCTGGGCTACAAATTCTCCTTTGTAAACCCTCCATCTTCATTTCTCTCCACTTCCACCGCTACCTTTAGTTCCCCAGCTAGTAACCTGGCGTTTAATATTTGATCAAACATTGCGGCAGTAGCACTATCTGAGGGTCACTCATCAATGACTCCTACATTGCCCCAAACCCACAGACGTTCACAAAACACCCAACTGATGAGTGGTCCAATATCAACGGTTGTTGGACCCAACCCCCATAAACTACCCCTCTCCCTTTAACCCTATCTGCAAATCCCTCTGGCAATGCCTCTTCTACGGTTTCTGCTCCGGTGGGTGTTTTTAAAGCTGCCAGAAATGGTAGCCCCGTTAACTCCAAGCCCAATACAAGTTCTTGAAATTGGGATTTTTCAAGAATACATTGAGTTCCTAATGAACAAAATATCACCGAGCCTGAGTTGAAACCATTGAGTCACTCAGCCCATTTGGCTTCCAAAGGGGCTTGAGCTAGTTTGCCCAAAGCAGGTCCTGTTAAAAGTAGTGGCTGGTTAGATCGAGTTACAATGTAATTGCAAAAATTCCCTTCTAATTCTTGGCAAGTTCTAATGGCATTTGCATCGCAAGCTTTCGGGCGGTTAGAACCCGATGGTAGAAAGTTACACCACTACCAAATTCCTGCCATACAAATGACAAGGAACTAACTTCGCGCGGACGTAACATCACTGTGGAAGATGGGTATCCCGACAGTTTTTTATCAGTAGTAGGAACTTCTAGCTCAGATTTAGCACCAAACCAACTAGCAAATGCAGACGCAGAAATGACCTTGTAACAAACCGTCTTAAAGCCGATTCTAGGAGCTAATTCGGGTACCCAATAAGCAAAGTCATAGAAAACAAAATCTGGTTTTAAAGATTGCAACCTTGTTTCAACTTGATCACGGGTCAAGTCAAAAGCCGCGGCAAGGAGGCTCGCCAAAGAGATGTGTATATCGAAGGCGCTCTCGGTGCCAATAGGAAGGCTGTCGACGTGAGGGACGGTGATAGGGTGGAAGGTGATGAGATCAGGATGGAGATTCATGTTGTGGATCTGGAGTGAGGCCTTGTTTGACAACAAGAAAGAGATTTTGTGACCTCTTTGAGCAAGCTCATTGGAGAGGTGGAGGTAAGGAGTGATATGTCCTATAGCAAACCATTGGAACATAGCTATGTGAAATTTGGAGCCGTGAGACATAGTTAAGCTTTGTGGTTTTCAGTGGCCTTTAGGTTCGGATGAACATGAATGAGATATATGAGATAACTATTTAATATATATATTGATTAGATTAAGAAACAGGGAGTTGGTTGGTTTTAACATTAAATTTTTTGGGTGTTGCTAAATGCCCGAATTTGGACGTCCAAATAAAGTAATTATGTAAATTTTGTCATTAATGTTAAGGGTATTGAAGTATTTTTGTAATTTAAATGACCAAGTTACTTCTAAATCTAGATGCAAATCTTTCGCATCTAACCATCGCACTAATGACTCATTTAGAGACAAAATAATAGTTTTCAACATCTAACCACCTCATTAATAACTAATTAATTATACTCAACTACTTTTTGGACATTCTAATTCGGGTAGTTTAGATTTACCCTAAATCTCTCTCTCTCTCTCTCTTTGTTTGAATTTTTCTACTCCTCGTTCCAAAAATATTACTCCCTCCGTCCCAGATAAATGTTTCTAGTGGATAAAACACAAGAATTAAGAAACATAATTAATGATGTGCTGTAAAATGTGTTCTGACCATAATACCCATAAACATTAATTGAGTTCAACTATTTTAAATAATTGAGTTTCTTTGAGATGTGTTATATTAAATGAAGCTTTAAGGGTATATTAGGAAGAATGGTAGAGAATAGGTAAATTAAAAGTCTTTAGGAACATTAGTTGGGATATCTCAAAATAAAAAGTAGGAATATTTATCCGGGACGGAGGGAGTATCATAATTTTTACTTTTGACTATACCAACTGGCTTGTCCACTTTATAAAAGCGACGCAATTAATTTTCTTAGTTTTCTATTACGTACACCTCTTATTGATTACCTAGTTTTTATAATTTTATTACTCATTAATGAATTAGTAATAACAAATTTATGTAATAATTAATTATCCAATAATGCTAGAATTACAAATTCTTCTATAATTTTACTACAACTAAGTCTTGATGACTTCATCCTTCATAAAGACTTAGTTGTAGCAAAAATTATAAAATGAGTTGTGAACCTGTTGGATATTAAACCAAGCTCAATCCAATTAGGATTATTATTTGTTTAGGAATTTTTATCATTTATTATTTAGTGGTCAAGTTATATTGTGTTTCCTAATTAATTTAAGAATATGTTTGTCAAATAGGACTTTCCCATTAGAATTAGGATTTATTACAACTATTATAAATACATGGGTTGTGAAGCCATATTGTAAGAAGAGGATAAATAATTGAGAGAAATTTATTGTTTGAGAGAAAGAGATTCGGCCTTGAGCCGTGAGTTGAAAGGCCAAAGTGGCCATATGGGTGGTAAGCACAAATTGCATGTGATTTGGTTGGTTACTAATATTCTCCTCCTCCACATTTGTGTAGTTTGCCCTATTATTTAATTGAGTGATCCTGAATGGTTTAGTGATTTTCATATTATTGGTTATTGTTATTCCGTTGTGAGATTATTGGTTGTTCGGAAGTATTTATTCCTACATGTTGATATTGATATTAGAGTTAATTAATTAAGGCAAAATGTACAATCGGGCCACCCAACTTTTCACCAAATTGCACTTTGGCCACTGAAACTTTAAAACTACACTTTGGGCTAATGTACTTAAGTTTTGATGCAACCGTGCCCATTTTTTGGACGGATGTTAATTCAGCCGTTAAATTCATATAAAATACCAATTTTACCCTTATCTTCATTTTCATCTTCTTTAATTTAGAAAAAACAAACCCTGACCCTAACACATGATAACTGGAACTATAGAAGAAGTTCATGTGTACATTTTGATCCAAAACAAAATGTACAAAAATTTAATAAATTTACTTTTAAAAAAAATCAATGGAGGCACATTAAACAAATCATTTCCATTCTGATCCCAATTGTCGTCCAACATGACGGCGAAGCTATCTCCGATAACCTATCCTTTACAATCATAGTCTCCCCACCTCCTCTACTTCTCTTTCTGCTGCTGGTAATGGCAGCCACGACGGCACTTGATTTCTTCAACCCCGCCATCTCGAGAGGAAAATTCAAAATTGTTTTGCTGTCGTGCATTTTGAAAGCGGCTCGATCATAAGCCCTGTTAGCTTCAATGGTGCTATTGTACGTCCCTAATCAAACTCTAGATTCACATCGGTTCGGATCCCAGATTCAGTCGCGTACTTTTCCCACGGCCTCTATCGTACCCCTTGTAGTGTATCCTCTCCTTCGTATGCTTATCAACCACCAATTTTGTGGACTGAGTCAGCTCACCGAACTCAATGCACTCGAATTTTTTTAAAGGAGCTAGCCAAATCATTCTCCAATTCTGGTTTTCGAACACTCGAATCACTCGATTTTGACGAGGTAAGATCGTATATTTCAGGTTTAGATTCAATTTCAGCAAAATCAATATTATTATGCATGATATTGATTGAATTGACGGTGAAATCAAAAGTATTCTTAGTTTCATCTGAGTTTAAATAATCAAAAAATTTTATAAGAGAATTGTTACAGATTGATGGTTGAGATGAGGAAGAAGAATCAGATCGAGAGTTGGACAGAATGCAACAAGTGGAACATTCGTAATTTGAATTCATCATAGAATCTGCTAGCTCATTGAAAAAGCTTTCAATACTATAAGGAATTCGTCTAGTAATGTTGCTAGATGAGATCAAGAGCAAAAACCTTGTCTGAAATTGCCATGTTCGATCAAATTTAGGCTTTAATGATTTGAAAAGAGAAGGATTATTTTAATTTTGGTGTGTGTGTATGTGTATGTGTGTGTGTGTGAGAGAGAGAGAAGAAGAAGAAGAAGAAGAATTGAATTGGGGAAATTGTTGTTTAGTGTGGAACAATGAAGTGGAAAGGCAAAACACACAACTGGGCCAACTTGTCTTCCTCCATGTTAACCGAAACTGTAGAAGAAATTCATGTGTTGGGGTTATGGTTTGCTTTTTCTTGATTAGAGAAGATGAAGATAAGGGTAAAATTGGTATTTTGTGTAAATGTAATGGCTGAACTAACATCCATAAAAAAAAGGGCACGGTTGCATCATAACTTAAGTACAGTAGCCCAAAGTGTAGTTTTAAAGTTTCAGTGGCTAGACTGCAATTTAGCAAAAAGTAGAGTGGCCCAGTTGTACTTTTTGCCATTAATTAATTAGGCAATTTTATCTTGCCTACATTTGGTATCAAAGCAATTAAATTTTTAGTTGCTTATAGAACGTAACATTTTTTGCACGTCGTTATAATTTCATAAATTGTTACATCCATAATAATCAAATGAATCGACATTAATTTGCGAGAGTATTTAAATGAGACCTAGTGTGAAGATATTGAAGGGAAATAATTACTTCCTTCGTCACATCCGTCACAAAAAGTCTGTCTTAATTTCTTAGTTTCTACCGATTAAGAAAGATTATTAAATACAACTTGGTACTCCCCTTATTTCAAAATGTTTGTCGTTTTAGCTCTTAGAATTTATTTCAAAATAATTGTCGTTTTAGGTTTCTAATACATGTTGTGCTTAATTTACCCTTGTCTTCTCATAAGTTTCAACAATTAATCATCTTTTTATTAAATATTTTATCTTCTCTCAATAGTTATCTCCTTCTAATTTATCTTTTGAACTATTTCTAACACAAAAATTAAAGATATTTAATAAGGGTATATTTGTCAACCTACAAAAGTTTTTAATACGTGTGCACAACTCTAAAATGACAATCTTTTTGAAACTGATGGAGTAACTGTTTTCCTCAAAACTTGTTAACTTGTGTTCTAAAACATATGTTAAGGAACATTAATTAGGTTGGTTAGTACGTACTTTCACATTAACCACCCTAATCAATGTCATTATAAATTTAGACCTAAATACCACTATTTTTTTCTTCATTTTTTTACGCTGTTCGGCACCCCTACCGAACATCACTATGGTTGTTTGGCACCCCTACCGAACACCTATAGTAATGTTCGGTAGGGTGCCGAACACCTATAGACTGATGTTTGGTAGGGGTAGAATAGGAAATTAGTGGGGGTGTACCTAGTATTTTGAGGGGTTGAAAATATTGGGGTGGGGTGTACTTTACAAAACGCGTGATATGAACGAATTTAAATATTATATTCCACCCTTTCTTTCATTCTTTGTCTCATTAAATTTTAATTTTACACGTGCATCACCAAATATATGTGGTGCATCGCGATGCACAATTATTTATTTACCTTTGTCCAAGACATGTGCATCGCAATGTAAGTTTTGTGCATCGTCTATAGAAACTGTTGCATCGTTTGCATTTTCTGCAATCTCATCCCCATATTTCTCTTCTTTATTAATCCCGTAAGTCAAACCATTATCAGTTTCAAACACATCAATAATGATAATGAAAAATGATAAAATTTTGGCCAATGACACCATGTTTTTGAAATCTTCTTCGTTGGTTAAACAATAATTATTGTGTGATCCTACAGTGTATTTCAAAGTACAATTGTCCGATTAAAAATTGGAATATTTACCTCTAATGCATTTCATCAACTCATATAAATCAAAATTTTCTGAAACTTTCGAAACAATGGTATCTCATTTGAATTTCAACAACAACATGACGACAGTTTCCATTGAATTAATTGATTTTGATTTCACAGCTTAAGCGATATGAAACCGCAGCTTAAAAAACGCAGTTTAAAAAACGTGATAGGTTGTTACGGGGACAATTTGGAAATAATTGATCAATTTATCACTTAAAATGAACTTAAACGTTTGAAAACAATTATACTTGACTAAAACAGTTGAAAATCTCGAAAAGGGGACCGGCCTGCAATTTATCCTTATTATTACTCCCTCTGTCCCAAAATTATTGTCCTGCTTTCCTTTTTCGTTTGTCCAAAAAAAAAAATTCTTGTTTGAAAGTTTCATTTTTAAGACATTAATTTTATCATTTTACCCTTTTTCTTCCTACTTTAATTATGGGTCATATGCATATAATTTTTAGAGGAAACTACACATTACACCAATATTAATAATCAAGTCAATTATTTTTTCTTAATCCGTATGTCAAGTCAAACATGACAATAATTTTGGAAAGAAGGGTGTATCACTTTTGTAGATAAAAATGAATATTTCATTGCATAATTGATAAGTTCCAATTCCTTGAAGGCATTATCGTCATGTTTTGAGAGAGAGAGAGAGAGAGAGAGAGAGAATCCTTTGATTAATTAGTTTGAAAGGTTTTTTTGTTTTTTTTTCCCTTTTAATATTCCTTTCTTTGTGTTTATGTATTCTTACTTTATTAATTGTTCGTTTGTTTTTTTTTTTTGTTTTGACAACGAAAGCTTAGTTTTAAAAGGCCTTTTTTTTTAATAATTATATGCCGGTATCGACTTTAAGAGATTCTTAGCAGTTTTAGTAAAGAAAATTTCTCAAAAAGAATAAAAAGTTTAAGAAAAATAATACCACTTTTCCCAAAAATTAATTGCAAAAATTGTTTGACCATATTTGGATTCCTTCAAAATTGGCACATATTTGGCCGGCCACAAAAAAGATTTAATTGTTGTAGAAATAGCATTTATATTAAAGTTTTTTTTTGTTTTTGTTTTTGAATTGGTTTGACTACAATAACAAAATGTAGAAAAGCTAAATAGTGTAGAAATAATATTGGTGAGAAGAATAAAATAGATACTAAGGCATTCATTACTACTTTTTAAACAACAAAATGCAGAAAGTAAAAAAAAAAAAAATATCAATAACTAATTAGCTAGCTCAATGTTTGACTCTCCATACATAAAACTTAATCCCCATCTTTTTGACCAGGCATCAAGACTCCTCCATACAGTAGAAGCAAAAACATAAATGTCCACCTCATCACCCTCTTCCCACTCATCTGTTATTGATTGACATGAGATCCACACAACGTCTTCATCTCTATTATCTAATTGTATATATGTATAAAACGGCCAGGTTCTCCACGTAGGACTAATAATATTACCCTTGGTTTTATTTACTATTTTAAAATGACCAACGGTGGAGTAGCGAGAAACAATTGCACATACAATCAAACCTATGATTTTCTTACCAACAAGTGGAGGCACCACAATGGATAAGCTTCTTGATCCATTAATACACTGAAACTCCATGTCATTAGGAAGCTCCCCACTGGGATAAACGAGATCGTAAGAGTAATATCCATGCCATCTCTGTCCCTGTTGCATATTTTAATATCATGAATTTATATATTATACAATATGGACTAATCATAAATTAATATGTTTGAAAGCAAAACTAATGCAATCTTCTTTCAGTGAAATCCCGAATCGTTGATGGTCGACTGTCATGTAACACGAGAGAGAGAGAGAGAGAGAGAGAGAGAGAGAGAGAGAGAGAGAGAGAGAGAGAGAGAGAGAGAGAGAGACCTGGGATATCTGGACTTTTGCCTGGGAGAAACTTCTGTGGACATTATTGCCAAGACTTTTACTATCCAATTTAGGGCAATTCCAAAATTGCAAAAGCTGAGGACCCACAATTTCGCCAATTGATGTAGTTTCCAAAGATAAGCAACCGCTTGCTCTTAAGATCTCTAGATTGTTTGGAAGATATGCAAGTGATTTAAGCTGAACACAACATTCGAGAGTAAGTTTACGGAGACGAGAAAGATGGCTTAAGCTATAGGGGAGGCTACAAAATTTGTTTCCAGAAAGATTCACTTCTTCTAATGTAATTAAACTGCCGATTCCACCGGGTACATACTCCAAGTTGCAGTCTGCTAGATTTAATTTCCGCAGGTAACTTAATCCCTGTATAGAGGCCATTGAGATTGATATGTATTCTTTACGTTTTATTAGCCGTTGCCAAAACATAGGAGATCGTCCTTTGCATTCCACTAGCTCCCCAAGTTTGGAGCACCCAGAAAAATCTAGTTTTTCAAGAGATTTCAGTTTGAAGAGGTTGAAAAAATTGATCTTACTTAGGTTTCTGCAATTGGCCATATTCAACATGAGGAGTTTGTCAAGACATCCAATGGAGTTGTGCACCTTCACCAAGCTCGTACAATCATTAAGCAACAACATCTCAAGGCTTTTCAGTCCAGAAAAGTCTGGAGTTTTGGTTAAATGACACGAATGACTTAGGTTGAGGAATCTCAATTTGTCTAGTCTCTGAAAGAAAAAGCAAATATGTCATCTCCAAAACGAGCATGATATAGCCAAAGTTTGAACACGAGGAAAATAGTTTCATACCTTGGGTCCTTTCCAGATTTGTTTTAGTTTGCTATATTGCAAGTCTATAGCAACCAGATTCTCCATGTACAAAGCAGCGGGTATAAATGCCAAAGGGAAGCCATGCCAACAAAGCCATTTCAGCTTTTTCGACGTAGTTATGTAAGTACCACTTAGGCATTGGAGATAATTGAGATGAAGCAATCTCAGATTACTCATGTTTGCAAAGGCCTTTGTATTAACATGTTCATTGTTTTCCGCATCCAATTCTAATGAGAGTCCTTCAATTGCTTTTGTTCTCTGGTCAAATAGAGATTGCAAAAAAGAAATTAAAATGATTATAAAAATACTATATACAGTGAATCGGTGATATTATTTTCCAGCTCTAATATTACGTATTAAAATCACTTAATGATGGCTTACAGTGCAATTTCTTAGTACTTGAAGTACTTCTTCCCTGCACCACAATCTATTACGTTCCCCAGGCACCTTCAATGACTGTTGGCGAACAATTTCTCTACCCATGTCTCTAAGCACATTATGCATCCCCAGTATTCCAGAGTAGTCAACTCTAACGAGGCATTGACGAGCTAGTACCCCAATTCCACTTTCTGGACAGCATACATGGTCTTCAAGCACTTTGACTGTAAAATCTTTGTCCCTTCCAATGAAAAAAAATGCAATATCTAAAAATAGCTCTTGATTTCTGTCATCCAGGGAGTCGAAGCTTATTTTGAGCTTTTGTTGAATCTCGCCATTAGGAATCACTTTTAATTTATTTGATTCGCTCTGCCATTCAGCTGTGCTTCTATCCATCAAAAACGAACCCAAAACTTCAAGAACTAGCGGAAGCCCTTCGGCATAAGCCACTATTTCACTTGATATCTGTAGGTAGCCATCTTTCGGATGATTTTCTTTGAAGGCATGCCAACTAAAGAGTTTAAGAGACTCACCTTTATTCAACGCCTCTGGTGAATAATCTGAATCCACTTGAAGAGTAGATATGGATGACTTATTTCTTGTTGTTATAATGATTCTACTTCCTGACCAAAAAGTCACGCTTTATGGCTAACCTTTTCAATTGCTCGACATGATCAACATCATCAAGAACAAGAAGAACCCTTCGATGACGTATTTTCTTTTTATCTCCTCAATTCCTTGATGATAGTTGTCCAATTTGTATGTTTCATTCATCGGGATATTAGAAAGAAGTTGTTCCTGCAACTTAACCACCCCAGCAATTCCTTTGCAGTGTCCCTCACATCCGCAAGAAAACGCTTCCTTCAAACTTGTTGCGAATGCTTGAAAATAGCTTTGCAATTGTTGTCTTGCCTATTCCACCAACACCCCAAACCGCAACTATGCGAACATCATCGATCCCAAGTTTAACGGTGCTTTGAGTTGTTGCACACGGAGTCGATTCCAACGGGTTGATCGGCAACATCAAAATATAGCCTATCTAATCTATTGACAGTATCCTCAATAACTATTTTAATGAGCTTTGCCTCATCCCTATCAAATTCAAAAAATTGAGAATCTTAAAAAAGTGAGAGGTGATATTTAATATTTATATGAAAGCTTAAAACTATATTACGATCTTTTGGAAACATTTTGTTGTCATAAAATTCAATTTATCCGCACAAAACACATTTCACAAAAATCAAACCCACTACAATTTACAACACAGACTAACCCTTGTGATTATGTATTAAAAATGGGAAATTAAAAAAAGAGAGAGAGAGAAATTAATTACCCATTAGCCACATGCTGTAAATCATAACCAGATAAATTGGCAGCCTCCGTTAGAGCTGCCTTCCATCTCTCCACCCTCTCCATTGACATGGACAGCGTCCCTTCTTTGACCCGATCTTCGTGCTTGGCGAACGCTTCGGAGTAACTCCCGAGCTGTGCCCTGACGTGCGATGGATCAACATCGTAAAATATAGGAAGAACAATCTGATTAAAACCCCTCCTGCACTCCATTATCTTCACTAGTTCGTCGAGGCACCATCTTGAAGCCGCGTAGTTCTTTGAAAACACAACAATGGAGACTCGAGACTCCTCGATGGCTTTCAGGAGTTCCGAACTAATGTCTTCGCCACGCCGAAGCTTGGTGTCGTCTCGGAAGGTTGAAAAGCCTTGACGAACCAAAGCTTCCAAGAGGTGGCTTGTAAAGTTATTCCGGGTGTCATCGCCGCGGAAACTCAGGAACACGTCGTGAAGCAACCGTGGAAGGTGGGAGCAGGAAAAAGAAGAAGTGGAAGCAGCCATGATGAGAGCTCAACTTTGATTTCAGATTAGCAAAATGAGGAAAGTGGGCGGGGCTACGTAATTCTCCAATTTTTCTTTCCCTATTCTATCTACCGGACTAAGGAATACTGTAACTGTACTAACTTGAACTACATGAACCCTGAGGGCAGAGTTCGAGTACTAGGATCAGACAGGAAAGAAAGAATGAAGACTAGGTAGATAGGAAAGAAAGATGGAAATTAGCGATAGCCTAGGAAAGACAGAATAGACAGAGAAGTGCTGTTCTCTCACTTTCGTCGGCCGGGGAGATGGAAAAGAAGAATCTTGAGATGTTATTCAGAAGGAATGGCTGAGGGACAACATCCCATTCCCAATTTTATAATGAATGGCTGTGATTGACTTCTTTTTAAAAAGTCAATAGTCTTGCCACCCTTTTTTTCTTTCTTTTGGCTAAGGGCATTCATCGGCTTGATTTTCGATTTGTTCGTTCGATTTATTTAGTTTTTGTTCTTTCAATTTTAAAATTGAAAATTAAATTAAATTAAATTAAAAATTAAAAAATCAAACTAAATTCTCAAAAATCAAACCAAACTAAATAAAAATTAAAAAATTAAACTAAATTTGAATTCAGTTTTCGGTTGGGGTTTGATTTAGTTTTCGGTTAAACCAAACAAATGTTAAAACTACAATCAAATTCAAATTTAAATATTTTAACAATGAAAAATATCCAAAATAATAATTAAAACTGTAACAAAATTAGATAATATCCCTAAAAATATAAGATTACATATACTTAGTGACATTAATATTAGTATTATTTTGGTATTGAATTCTATACATTAGTATTAGTTTAGTTTTTTTTGTCATTAAACATCCATCAAAGTCTTTTGAGTTGTCCCTTTGTTAATTGCAGTAGTGTTCAGGGTTGAGTTAAACTTATTTAGCAAAAGTTGTTTTCCTTTGAAGGGCTAATAATTATTTTTATTATCATGATATATCTATTAATTATTTTATTTGAGTGATTAATAATTATTTATATAACTAATAATAATATATTTAGTTTTATTATATTTTTCTAATTCGGTTTTCAGTTTGAAAGTCAAAATCAAAAACCATATTAGAATTCAGTTTTGCCAACCAAACCAAACCAAATTCGAATTCATTTTCAATTTTGTTTGGTTTGAATGATCAATTTTTCGATTTAATTTTAAGATAAAACTAAATACTGAACCCCTTACTTTTGGCTACACCACTATTACTGTTCTCAACTTCTCATATCTCTTGAGTGTTAAAATAGGCGTTTGAGTTTTGAATTTTAATTTGTTTGGACCGAGAAAAAATTAATAAAAAAGAAAAGTAGGAGAGATGTAGAAGAAGTGGGTGGAATTAAAAAAAAAAAAGAGTGAAAGTGAAAAATCAAAATTAAAATTCTAAAACCTTATTGAGTAAACAATTTCTCTATCTTTTCCTTACTTTTCAATAAAATTTTAAAATATGAATATAGAAGATAATACGCATTATTATACTTCCAGCAACACCCCTTTTAACAAATATATAAAAATAGAAAATTATCATCGTGAATTAATACCTAGGACTGCATATAATAAATATAATCAGCCTCCAGAAAATTATAATTATATAGCAAAAGGTAGAGAAAGACCTTTAGAACAACCAATACAATTTCAAACAGATCATAAAAGATATATTCTTAATTTAACAGTCCATGACCCTCAGAATTGGACTAATGCAATAGATGTATGGAAAAGTACTTTAATAGAAAATTACTATAGACATTTTCAAGCGTCTCGGAAGGTTGAAAAGCCTTGACGAACCAAAGCTTCCAGGAGGTGGCTTGTAAAGTTATTCCGGGTGTCATCGCCGCGGAAACTCAGGAACACGTCGTGAAGCAACCGTGGAAGGTGGGAGCAGGAAAAAGAAGAAGTGGAAGCAGCCATGATGAGAGCTCAACTTTGATTTCAGATTAGCAAAATGAGGAAAGTGGGCGGGGCTACGTAATTTCCCAATTTCTTGAGATCTTATTCAGAAGGAATGCCTGAGGGACTCCATCCCATTCCCAATTTTATAATGAATGGCTGTGAGCGACTCCAGTCCTTTTCCTTCAATTATTGACTTCTTTTAAAAAGTCAATAGTCTTGCCACCCTTTTTTTCTTTCTTTTGGCTAAGGGCATTCATCGGCTTGATTTTCGATTTGTTCGGTTCGATTTATTTAGTTTTTATTCTTTCAATTTTAAAATTGAAAATCTAACTAAATTAAATAAAAAATTAAAAAATCAAACTAAATTCTCAAAAATCAAACCAAACTAAATAAAAAATTAAACTAAATTTGAATTCGATTTTCAGTTTGGTTTGGTTTAGTTTTCGGTTAAACCAAACAAATATTAAAACTACAATCAAATTCAAAGTTTAAATATTTTAACATTGAAAAACATCCAATATAATGATTAAAACTGTAACAAAATTAGATAATATCCCTAAAAATGTAAGATTACATATACTTAGTCACATTAGTATTAGTATTATTTTGGTATTGAATTCTACACATTAGTATTAGTTTGGCCTTTTTTATCATTAAACATCCATCAAAGTCTTTTGAGTTGTCCCTTTGTTAATTGCAGTAGTGTTCATGGTTGAGTTAAACTTATTTAGCAAAAGTTGTTTTCCTTTGAAGGGCTAATAATTATTTTTATTATCATGATATATCTATTAATTATTTTATTTGAATGATTAATAATTATTTATATAACTAATAATAATATGTTTAGTTTTATTATATTTTTTCTAATTCGATTTTCAGTTTGAAAGTCAAAATAAAAAATCATATTAGAATTCGCTTTGCCAATCCAACCAAACCAAAAATCAAATTTGAATTCGATTTCAATTTTATTTGGTTCGAATGATCGATTTTTCAATTTAATTTTAAGATAAAACTAAATACTGAACCTCCTTACGTTTGGCTACACCACTATTACTGTTTCTCAACTTCTCATATCTCTTGAGTGTTAAAGGTAGGTGTTTGAGTTTTGAATTTTAATTTGTAAGGACCGAGTAAAATTAATAAAAAAAAAAAGTAGGAGAGATGTAGAAGAAGTGGGTGGGATTAAAAAAAAAAGAGTGAAAGTGAAAAATCAAAAATAAAAATTCTAAAACGAGTTAACAATTTCTCTATCTTTTTCTTACGCTTTAATAAAAATTTAAAAAAAAAAACTCGAATCCAATGTTTGTATACACTTTTGTTTTACTTCTGAACGTTTAGATCAACTAGTATAGAATAGAGCTGTCAAAATGGGTTAACGGGACGGGTTAACTTGCAACTCACCATAATCCATCACCAGACAAAACGGGTTGGACTGACCCGTCAAAATAGCGAAATTACAAATACAAAAATAGCACACCCTTGGACATATTTGTAAGGATCGAGAAAAAAAATAATTAAAAAAAAAAGTAAGAGAGATGTAGAAGAAGTGGGTGGAATTAAAAAAAAACGAGAGAGAGTGAAAAATCAAAAATTAAAATTTTAAAACCTTATTGAGTTAACAATTTCTCTAACTTTTTCTAATTTTTTAATAATTAAAAAAAAAAAACTCAAATACAATGTTTGTATACACATTTTATTTTACTTCTGAACGTATAGCTCAGCTAATTTAGAATAGAGCTGTCAAAATGAGTTGGGGGAAACTCAGGAACACATCGTGAGGCAACCGTGGAAGGTGGGCAGAGGAAAAAGAAGAAGTGGAAGCAGCCATAATAAGAGCTCAATTTTGATTTCAGATTAGCGAAATGAGGAAGGTGACTCTCTTTATTCCATGCTCTCTTTATTCCAATCTCAGTCTTTCCCTCCCATTATTGACGACCTTTTTTAAAAGTCAATAGTCGCTGCTACTCTTTTTTCTTTCATTTGGCTCCACCACTGTTATTGTGTTTAAGCGTAGGTTTTTTAGTTTTGAATTTTTATTTGTAAGGATTGAAAAAACTATGGATTCTTGAATCTTGCATGCCTGATTTCTCTTGTGAAACAATACTACAAAAATGGGATACTTCTTGACACACAAGTAATACTACAAGCAACTTATTGCTACATAAATGATTATTTTTGGGGGACCAAATAATAAAATACTTTTTGTTAATCACATCAGCAACCTTGCTTTTCACATTATCAATATTATTTTTTAATTTAACTAATTTTCATTAATTTATAAAATCAATAATGTAGTATCACAAATTTCACTCAATATTGCTTTGTAAACGGCATATAGTAGTAGTAGGTCGAAGCAACATAAAATTGAAAAACAAAAAATCGTTTCGAAATCAGTTTTCGTCAGAAATTGAAATATTGTCCCATCTATAATGGTTCCGTAGGAAGGTTTTTAACTTCAAAGAAACCAATCACATGTTTCGATTTTGGTTCTTGTACCTTCAAAAATTAAATTGAAATCGAAACCAATCAAAACTATTTAATAATAATAATTTGACAAAAAAATATAGATTAAAAAGCTGATTCCGAGATTAGTCTTTTGCTTTCGTGCCTAAAAATATCTTTTAAAAAAATAATAATTAAAAAAAAAAAAACAATGTTCATTCTATGATTTGTGACTATTGCTTTTCTCACCTAGTCTCACTATTTGTCTCTTATACATTTTCATTCAATTATTACAAAACTATAAAAATGACTATTAACTAAAGAAAAAAACCATATATCCAAACAAATCAAAGTCTTTCAAGCCAAACAAGCCCATTATATCCCTGATTTTTTTCTTTCTCCTCTTGACTAGCGGAATCAATTTGGGATACCAAACATCAAAATAGATAACTAGCGGAATAAATTAGAGCCCGTTTGTTCGTATTTTTGACCAAAATGTAGGGTTAAAACGCAGCTTATTTCTTAACTTAGCGTTTCAATACTGCGGTAGAAAACGCTGCGTTTTCAAAACGCACCTGCGTTTTAAAACACTGGAATTTCTAGCTTTTTCCCAAAACACAGATTTTAAAACGCAGTAGGAAATAAAAAGCTGCGTTTTGACATAATAACTCAAACGCATTTATAAAGAAAAAAGCCATGTTTTAAATAATCTGCGTTTTAGAAACGATGCGTTTTCAAAACACTGCGTTTTGAAAACGCTACACCAAACGGGCTCTTAATCTTATATGTGATCTATCAAATATAAGATAACTTTACAACTGAAATAAAATAATCTCAATCAATATACTTTTTTACCAAAGAACCTCTAAAAGGTATAATGCTAGCTGAAGGTTTTCGAAAGTCAGACTCTCCGTTGAAAGACCCTCGAATATATTAACCACGTGATCACCGATTAACTTCTCTTGTGATTAATCCGTTAATATTCATTCTAAGGTTTTCGAAGGGAGAATTATAGTTTTCGAATAATTTCATTACCTAAATTTAAGTTTCACTTAAAAATAAAGAAATAAACAAAGTCAAAGATTAATATAAAACAAGAGAATTAAAAAGAGAACTATATGTGATATTGTGATATCTAGAATTAGTAAAGTGCAAACTATATCATTGGTTCATGTACTTTTATCCCATTTTAGAATTTGTCGTTGATCGAAAATTTAATAAGATTAACTTTTTGTACTGCCTAAGTCATACGTAAAACTGATCACTCCGTTCAATTTCCCTCGCGTAGAAGACTAAAGACTTCAGTTTGAAGCAGTTGGCGAACGGTTGTCAAAGACAACCTTTTCTTGGCAATAACAAACTACTAGGACATTATGTTCCCGCTTTGACTTTATCAACTACGGCCTTTATATCCTAAGGAGTAATCCAATTAAAGACATGGTCCAAAGACTACCTTTTCTTGCCTCGCCTATTGCTCAACTCTTGCTACTTCCTTCTTGTCCTACCCGACTTCACCCGGGCTGAGGATTTACCCGCATAGCTCTCTCTACTGCTCTATTCGAGTGCTGATGACCCTGATTCCCAACTCTCTGGCTTCCTGCTGGATCGGGATCGGCGACTTGTGCCATGAGAACGACCAGAGGTTGTGCAACGACTTTAGTATATATAATGGTGGGAGCCAATAATGGGTTTAAGGGCACTGTAGGATAGATGCCCGGGCAGCGAGAAGCTGTTGGATGATACAATACATTATGATCTTCTTTCGGTTCAAATAGATAAAAGATGAAATTTTCCTTTGGAAAGGACACATTCTTTTTATATTTGCTGTGATTCAAGTAGTTGGTCTAGTTAATTAGAGTGGCCATTCTCGCTTGTTCACTCGTCCGAAGTAAACCATCATTTTGAACGCAATGGCTCCTAGGCTGACCACCAACGTTGCGTGCCCTACTAAGCTGAGTCCATAGATCATTCTTTCTCTTATTAGCTCGGGCTCGAGTAGCAGCTGCATTGGATGACTCTGCCCTGTTGGATTTTAAAATCTTCTCAATCAATCCTTGATTTGTGTCAATTTGGTAAATTGGTAATTAATTGATTAGTTTTGTCTTTCTTGGTAAAATTTGAGATCAATCAATCAAGATTGTGATTGATTGTATTTTTGGTATATCTTGATTGATTAGATAATTAGAGGATGATTGATTATAAATATTGTATAAATTAGTTAACTTTAGATTAGTTCAATCTAGGATCTTGATTAACATAAATATGGTAGGGTTTTATACTAACTCTAACATTCCTTGTTTAATGTGTTCTTTCTTTGTTTCTAAGGAATTCTCAAGCCTATATAATGCAAAGCTCGTGCTTCATTCTGTGGAGAGAGATTGAGAGAGATATTCCAGACTTGTGAAGTTTAAAACACTCATATACTGTCACGAAGTGAATGTGAGCAACGACGTTGAAACATCTTCCGTCACATTTGATTCACAGTGTTCTGAAACTAAGTTCCTTAACCCCTGTTGTTGTCCTTAGACAATATATAGGCTTTGTTAGATCCTTGAGTGGTATTCTGTAATCTCAGTTGAGTTCCTTGTGTTAGGAACATCTTTTGTAGTTTCACTAGTTGTTTACTTTGTAACGGGTTCTATATTTTCTAGTGAAAGATTTTTGCCATATTGACATATCTACAAGTATTTATACTTGTAGATAAAGGTTACAACAAGTGTCTTTATCTTTTTAATTCTGCTGCATTTTTACTTGTTGTTACAGTAGATGTTATCACATCTTTGATAACATTTACACTTTATTGGGTATTCTGGTTGAATCACCTAGCTACAAAACTTTCATGCCCCCATGCGAAACCGATTGGACTGACGGTGTTCTACCCGCATCCTCTTGAGCTGTCTGCCAAGCTTGGGACCTAGTGGGAGGTCCCTCAAACACAGGAGGAATCTGAGTTGACGTGCCCAGCATGGCTGCCCCAAACCCTCTTGAATCACCTATTAGTAATTTTAGAATTTCATAACGATAACTAAATTTTATAATTCATTGGTCGATGTTTGATCAAATTGACAAGAAAAATCAAGGAATAATTGCTGACCAGTACCATTCCTCAGATTTTTAACCTCTTTAGACTCCAATACTTGTTTCCAACCGGTAAAGTCCATTTTGGTTGATAAATTGACCAATTGTTCCAAAACTGCCCCCGTAGCAACCTAAAAAGCGTTTTAAGCTGCGTCTTTCATGATTTACTCCTGTAAATCTTGACTTTCTTTTCATTGCAATTTCTTATCAAAATTTTCATCCATATCACAGTCGATCTTCTGCTTATTCGATTTCGTTTTTAAAGTTTTTTCAAGTTGTTATAATCGAATTCACTATAAAATCAAAATCAATGGATTCACTGGAAAATCCTGTCACGTTATTGAAATTCAGAGGAGATACCATTGTTTCAAAAACTGCAGAGAATTTTAGTTTATTTGAGTTGATTGAATCCATTAATTAGAGATAAATATTACAATTTTCGATTGGATAATTGTACTTTGAAATACACTGTATGATCACACAACAATTGTTTTTAACCAATAAAATGTGTGCATCGCGATGCAACAAAACAGTACTTTTTAGTACAATTTTGTGCATTGCGATGCACACTTTGATGCATTGCAAGTGTAATGTTATGCATCACGATGCAATAAAATAGTACTTTTTAGTACAATTTTGTGCATCGCGATGCATCAATTTTGTACGTCGCGATGCATCAATTTTGTTTTGCAATGCATCAATTTAAAAACTGGTGTTATCGAATTTCTGTATATTGGTTCTTCAATTCCATGGAAGATAGGACTGAAATAAACATAAAGAGATGATTTATTGTTACAAAGCAAAGAAGCTGGAGTAAGATAAAAAATTGAATCCGAAATAAAATGTGTGCATCGCGATGTAACAAAACAGTATTTTTTATACAATTTTGTGCATCGCGGTGCACACTTTGATGCATAGAAAGTGTAATGTTGTGAATCGTGATGCAATAAAACAGTCTTTTTAGTACAATTTTGTGCATCGCAATACATCAATTTTGTTTTGCAATGCATCAATTTTAAAACGGGCGTGAAAGCCCAAAACTATGGGTGTGATGCCTAAAATTATGGGTGTGGTGCCCATTTTGAACTCTTAAGGAAATCGCGAATGCATCATTTTTGCATAGCGATGCAAAATTGTTGCATCGCGATGCATAAAATTTGAATTACAATGCATCAATTTTTTTTTGCGATGCACAGCGTGCTTGTCCGTGTTTTTTAAGGACATAGACGATATTTCGCAAGAAAAATGCCTTTTTTCGATTTGAAACAAATATATGGTCTTAAATTGTTTAGAAATTCATCAAACGGGACCGGCCGGCACTACGCCCAAAAATCAAAGTAAAACTATTTTTTAAGATGGAAGGGAGTGTATGATTAGGGAATGGGATCAACCCTGTACCTACGAAATAAAATGTGTGCATCGCGATATAAAAAAATAGTATTTTTTTTAGTCAACTTTGTGCATCGCGATACACACTTTGATGTATAGAAAGTGTAATGTTGTGAATCGCGATGCAATAAAACAATACTTTTTAGTACAATTTTGTGTATCACAATGGATCAATTTTGTTTTACGATGCATCAATTTTGAATTTTGTTTTGCGATGCATTAATTTTGAACCGAGCATGAAGCCCAAAACTATGGGCATGATGCCCAAAATTATAGGCGTGGTGTCATTTTGAACTCTTAAGGAAATCGTGAATGTATCATTTTTATCATATAGATGCAAAATGCTGCATCGCGATGCAAAATTGATGCATCGCGATGCATAAAATTTGAATTACGATGCATCAATTTTATTTTGCGATGCATAGCATGCCTATTCCGTGTTTTTTAAAGGCATAGACGACATTTCGCAAGAAAAATATTTTTTTTCCTATTTGAAAGAAATATATGACATTAAACTAGTTGGAAATCCATCAAACGGGACCGGCCCGCACTTCCCCCAAAAATCAAAGTAAAACTATTTTTTAAGATGGAAGGGAGTGTATGATTAGGGAATTGGATCAACCCTGTGTAATTTTGATGGTTTGCAAAGAAAGGATCCTGCATAAGATGATGATCTCAATGATGATTGCAGCCATGTTGAAATCAGAAGAATGGTATTGCTCTCTCCTATTTTTTGGTTGTAAATCCACTTTTTCACTAGAACAATTCTTGATAAAAAAAGGAATCATGAGTAATATGATGCCATTTAGTGAGTATGATCAGTGATAAAAATAGATCTGATACTTGGAGATGCCAATGTGAGAATGTATGGAGAAAAAGCTAGATTCTAGAGTGCATAAGATTGGATCAAATTATAGGGGAGGGAGATGGACTGCGGTACTATGGATATTCTTACTGGACAGACAAGGTCTCAAAATATAATGCTATGTTTTTATTTGTAGCAACATCTATAAATTCTTTTGTATGAATATTAATTAGTCTTCCAAAAGAAATACTAATTAAAGCCATAGATTAATATACTTGAGTATGTTACCATGTATAATATATGGATATATTTAATTACGTCGTAGTATTATAAAAGTACTATGATTACATGTTTTATATTGTTGGGAAAAAAAATATACGTCAAATTTGTATTTGAAACATCTTATTTGTTCAAAAAAAGTCAAACAGACAATGATTTAAGAACGAAGTGAGTATTTTTTTGGGAACAGGGAATACAAGAATTCATGATGCATAGTTCTAAGCACTATACAAAAAATAGAACAGATCTATCATACATATCGATATCTCTATTTACAACATTGATTTTCTTGACCTGGTCAATAGCAGCTCAAGAACATATCTTGTAAATTGAGTCGTGTAAAAGGTTTTCTTTGCTGTAGCCATTGACATCTATTAATTCTATATTAGATGTTGTGTGCACCTTCTTTATTTCAGATCTATCGGTTTTTTTTTTAAGCTGTAGTGTTGCTTTTATTTATTATTTTTTTTAATTCCTATAAACCAAACACACCCAGCCACTCCACCCCACCCCCTCGCCCGCCCGCCTGGCACACGTGACACACCCAAAAGGTTAAAAGCTCATCTCAAAATTTAGATTTTTAATTCTTTTTCTTTTCAAATGCACGATGTTCTCTTACTTATCCCACATGAAAAATATAATTTTAAAGCAACCGAAAATATGTTTTTCTAAACTATAGAATTTAACTTTTCAAAAAATATATATATATATATATATTGATAATAACTAAAACAAAAGTCACTGTCCACATGTCTACTTTACGTAAAAAAAACTTTTCAGCCCAATATCTAGGTTTACCTCTGTAACTTTTCTAATTAATTTTAACATTATCCTAAATCTGTAAAATCTTATTCTTACTAGTAATTTTTTTTCTAATTACCGTTTTGACTTTAACCGTATCCTAAATCTGTAAAAAAAATTATTTATAATTTTTGTAATTACTATTTTGGTTAGTTAAGTTCATTATATTTAAAATGATCGACATAGATTTCTAAAAAAAAAAAGTAGTAATTTAAATATATAATGTATGTGTTTGCTTAAAATATATTGTATCTATTTTCTTAAACAAACAATATATACAATAGATTGGTTATTTCTCGATTTAAAACAAATACGCGTTAATCTATTTTTTCACATTTTAGATATATATGAATTTATATAATTATGCTAAAATATAAAATACATTATTTTTGAAATTTTCCGTCTATAAGACGAGTATTAACTATATATTATTAAAACAAAAATCAAAGCAATCATGTCACGGTTATAACTCTCTCTCTCTCTCTCTCTATCTCTCTCTCTCTCATTTCCCGAAAACCCCTCATTTGCTCTCATAGTTACCTTTATTCTAATTGATCTCTCTCTCTCTCTCTCTCTCTCTCTCTCTCTCTCTCTCTCTCTCTCTCTCTCATTTCCCGAAAACCCCTCATTTGCTCTCATAGTTACCTTTATTCTAATTGATCTTCACTCTCTCTCTCTCTCTCTCTCTCTCTCTCTCTCTCTCTCTCTCTCTCTCATTTCCCGAAAACCCCTCATTTGCTCTCATAGTTACCTTTATTCTAATTGATCTTCTCTCTCTCTCTCTCTCTCTATAACTCTCTCTCTCTCTCTCTCTCTCTCTCTCTCTCTCTCATTTCCCGAAAACCCTCATTTAATTTGCTCTCATAGTTACCTTTATTCTAATTGATCTTCTCTCTCTCTCTCTCTCATTTCCCGAAAACCCCTCATTTGCTCTCATAGTTACCTTTATTCTAATTGATCTTCACTCTCTCTCTCTCTCTCTCTCATTTCCCGAAAACCCCTCATTTGCTCTCATAGTTACCTTTATTCTAATTGATCTTCACTCTCTCTCTCTCTCTCTCTCTCTCTCTCTCTACTTTAACAAAAACATCTTATTTCTTCTCTCTCTCTCTCTCTCTCTCTCTCTCTCTCTCTCTCTCTCTCTCTCTCTCTCTCTCTCTCTTCTACTTTAACAAAAACATCTTATTTCTTCAAAAAAAAATTTAAAAAATAAACATCTTCTTGGTGATGTCCACCTAGAAACCTCCTCCTTTTTTTTTTCTTTAAACTCTTCTTTAATATGTATTACATTTTTTTTAGTTACTAATATTTATCGAAATCTATGTCGATTACTTTAAATACAATCGCCTTAACTAACCAAAATAAAAATTACAAATAATTTATAAATAAAAAAATTACAAATCTATGATACAGTTAAAGTCAAATCTTTTTTGTAAAAAGATCTTACATATATAATTTTTTTTTTTTACAAATTTAGGATATGATTTTATAAAACATACGGGTACAAAACCTAAATATATATTTTAAGACGGTAGGGGTACTAAATTTTGGATTTCATTTAAAATACAAGTAAAAAGAACAAAAATTAATAAAATTACTAATGTGCCATTACGAATCTCGCTCTTGGCAAGACTAGAAGTCTCAAATTAAAGAGGAAAAAAAAAGGATAATTGCGGGCCAATACACTTTATGAAATTTTCAACTAATTTAGATCCTGATACATATTTTGTTTTAAATTGAACAAGATATGCTAAACTGAACAAGATATTAAATTATTCAAAGTAGGCCCATGTTTCTAATCAAGCCAAATTGAACAAGATATATATGCTAAACTTGGAAGGCTGACAAGTCCAATGTTTTTATCAAGCTTGGCATGAAACTTGCCCAACATATAAGCTCATGAAGCTTGTAAGAGCTTGTCATTTTTCAAAATTCTTTGTCATGCTTTGTCTTATGGTTGAATTACAGGCCGGTCTCTTTTAAACAATTTGAATTCACTACAGCACCATATATTTTTTTTAACCAAAAAAAAGACATTTTTGGGGCGAAAAGACGATTATGCCATTAATGAAAGAAAAACACGCGCACATCAGTAACCTAAAGGCATCCCCATGCCCAAATTAAGGCATTCTGATGCCCAAATTAAGGCATCCCGATGCCCAATATAAGGCATCTCGATGCCAAAATTAAGGCATCCTGATGCCCAATTTAAGGATGGCCAATTTAAGGCATCCCGATGCCCAAATTAAGGCATCTCGTTGCCCAATTTAAGGCATCCAGATGCCCAATTTAAGGATGTCCAATAAAGCATCCCGATGCACAATTTAAGGCATCCTGATGCCCAAAATTATGCATCCCGATGCCTAAAATTCTCGCCCTTAAATACTCAGGCATCCCGATGCCCAAATCCAAATTATACATCCCGATGCCTTAAAATTCAGCGACCGCGTCGATGGTGTTTCAGCAGCAGTTTAGACTTCGTGAAATTTGACCCTTTGACCATTAAAATATCTCCCCATTGACTTGTTGACCTCCCTTTAACTGGTAATTATAGATATATGTGCGGGGAGCTGAGAGAAGTCTCATTTTTGCCCATTTTTTCCTCTATGAGCCGTGCAAGAGTGAGAGAAGAAGAAGAGAGTCTAGAGAGAGAGAGAGTAGAGAGAGAAACTCCGATATCTTGAGCATCCGGAGTTAGATCGACGATCCATCTTTGCCGTAGCGTATAGGGCGAAGAGGGGATCATTTCTAGCTGAAGAATTTCCCCGATCCATTGGTGATTCGGACCTCCACCTTCAACCCACATTTTTAGAGAGAGAAAGTGAGATTTTAGAGAGAGAAAGCTTGAATCGGACATGGATCGAGCTTGGGATCGATGATTGGACTCCGTAGCGGCGTAGAGCTCGTGGAAGAGTACGTTTCCACCTGAACCCACTTCAATTTCGTGGAGGATTTGCGGTAGATAGTAAGTTACTATTCTTTCTTTTAGATTTTAGGCATCGTAGAGTAAATCGCGATGTTTACATGTTATACATGTTATAAATGAATTATTAGCATGATATTTGTTGGGTATTGATGATTTATAGTTAATTTCGTAGACTCCGAGTATTAGAGACTCGTCGAGGTGGTTGTTGTGCATGTTGTTGTTGGTATTGTTTTGTTAGTCTCCGAGTATTAGAGACTCGTCAAGGTGTGTGTTGTTGTTGTTGTTAGAATTCGAATATTAGTTCGTTGGGATTATGTAATTTGTTACTCGCAATGAGATTACAAGATTTTAAAAGGGTAATAGACATACCGAATAATGGTATTGAGGTTGATATGTTAATTAGGGACGATACTACGGTTCTCCCCGATGTCCCGAATATTGGTAACGACTTTAGCGGAGTTACTAGGATATAATGAGATTTTGTCAAATGCTATACAAATTATATACTAGTCGTGACTGACTCTGGGGAAGTCGAATATGACGTAATGAACAAACGTCGAATAATGTGATGAATCCCTTAAGGGGTGTAGTCGACTTTACGGAGTTGAGTAGTGGGTATGTTAGGAATATGCCGTCACAACAACTATCTTACTCATCAGCATATTCCAACACAGTGATTTACTTGTTTCCATTGCAACTCATATTCAACGAGTGGCTAAAAGGGCTACGTACCGGTTAGCCTGGCAACTCTGTTGAATATTGCATAGGTCATTTAGACTAGGAAGTCTATGTACATGTCTGAGTCTTTTGTCCTACCAAATGATGATTTCACATATGGATTAGCTCAACAAGTGCCAATAGTTATCTCACCAGCAGATATCTCAACAACAGTTGTCTCACCAGTAGAATATCCCTCGAGCTAACAAATATCTCAACAGCAGAATATCCCTCTAGCTGATATTCTCCCAGCAGACACCACTTCAGCAGTTATACAACGACTAATATCCCAAATATCAGCCATGCTTTCTCTACAAATCACTGCAAGAGTGCTGTGAAGTTTAAGATTCGACGGCATTTGATGTCAGTTTGGCATACATATTCTTGTGGCAATGTGCAATCGCCCACTTATCGTATGAAATGGTGGCCAAGAAATCATAAGCAACCTGTCCCCCCATCTTTTTTGAATATCTCAATTTTTTCATTAAAAAGTCTAATGTCGGGGGCATACGCGCAATCCTTGAGTCTTGAACACAAACTGTTGCGGAACGCGTTAAAATAACGTTTACCGGTAAACATTTCTTTCAAGTTTCAATATAGGTGCACGAAGCAAAAAAATGGTTTGGAACTCCCAAACACGTCGCATATTGCTTCCATTAACCCAACATTTCAATCGGATACAAACAACACTTCCCGATCGATTGCTCCTTTTATCTTAGAGAGGAACCAAGCCCAATTATTCCTATTTTCAGAACTTACGATGCATAAAAGTGTGCATCGCGATGCAAATACATGTACTGAAAAATGCTATTTTTATGCATTTTGATGCACAACTTTATATTTCGATGCACATTATTCTACTAAATTAACAACATAACATTTGTGATGCACAAAAGTGTACTACAAAAGTACGATTTTGTGCATCGCGATGCACTACTTTTATTTTTGATGCACACAAATGTATTGAATATATTCTCTTATTAAGTACAAGTACAAACAGGGGTGTGACGACCCAACCCCGACCCCGAGAAGGGAACGCGGGTCGTGCCGTCCAAATAAGGACTACAATCATGCAAGGACTCAATTATTAAAACTGACGTGACGCAACATTGGACACGTAATAAAACTCGGCATTAAAAATTCGGAATATTAAAACTTTAAAACCTGATATAACAATTAATAGCAAGTAAACCAAGTCATCGGCGAATTTACAACCGGAACCCAACACTAACAAGTCATGCCAATATATAAACACCTCAACAGCTAAACATGCCGGAGAAACCACATGAATAATCAAGAGCTAAAGGGATGCTCAGCGGAAGTCTTAACAAGTGAACCAAATACAAGCAAGCAAGGCACGGCCAACAAGTGCCGGCAAATAACTAGAAACATAAGTAGTACTATTAATTTAGTCTACAACAAGTACAAGTTACTACGATAACACATTCCCAAGCGAAGTCTAAATGACTTGCTTAACCCAACGTCCTTGCAAAAGAGAAACCAAAAGTCCATGCTACCACCTCTAGACGAACAATCACGAGAACGAGTAGACGATCAACCTCGATGAGACGGTCTGGATGACTAGGATCTAAAACAAGAAAGGGAGGGGTAAGTCATAAAGACTTTGTAAGCCACCAATATGCATGACGGGATATAATGCAAGGCATACATAGCACGTATCAAGCAAGATCATGTTAGCACGTAGTTCTCATGTCGCGATGCACATTGTTTTCATATAAATGCTTAATTAAATCACATAGGATAAGGATATGTTATAGAACCGGTGCCGCTTCGTAGTCCCTAAAATAGACAAGATTATCACGATTGTATTTGTCGGATGCACGTGTATGATACATCGACCACGATAGTATTATTCCAAGCGCCCTTTGGTTACGACAAGGTACTCTTCTCCACTATGATCAGTAGTGAAGGGTGTGTGCGAGTTATGGTGTGGCGACCCATCACCACCATGAATCTCGCGATTCATGACTATGATGCATCGTTGACCATCGAGACAATTCACGTAATGCCAGCTGGACTAATGGTATGCCAAGTAGATATTTACTTGTCATACAAAATCAAGTAAGGAGCGAGTTCGACAAGAGCGAACTCGTCCGAGTCAAGTAGATGTTTACTCACGTAATAAATCAAGTAATGGAGCGAGGTCGACAAGAGCGACTCGTCCAAATCAAGTAGGCATGTTACTCTACGATATACAAGTCAAGCATAGATCAATCATGTTAACAATTCCCACGAACTAAATTTACGATTCAATTGAACTCTAAACGTCGTAGGGATTCATTTATAGAGTCGGTATTGTTCAATGAATCTCTAAGGCAACTCCGTTGAGTTATTACTAAATATTCCTAAGTAGCGGATGAATGCTATATGCAATTCATGGCTCTTTTCTATGTTTTCGATTCATAAACAATTAGACTATTAAGTCATTCATGACTTTTAGTCCATCAAGATCCAAGTTCCCAATTTGTGAACCCTAACATGTTCATCATTTTGAAGTTATGAATTACAATAAGTCCAAGAACAAAAGTTATTCCAATATCATCCTAGAACATTATTCATACTTGACACAAGTCCAAACTATCAATTATGAGTCACTAACCCAAAATTTACAGAAAATTAACTCAAGGAATTTCAAGTTGTCAACATGATGCATGTCTTCTTAAGCATGTAAACAAAGACTATCATGAAGGGAGCATACTTGATATTGAGCATACAAAACAAGGGATTGGGTGCTTACATCAAACACACAATTCAAACCAACAAAAGGAGAATCAAAACCTTCCAAGTTGTTTCTCTAGTCCCAAGCAACACAATTTTGGCTTTGCATGTAAGTTTGAGTGGTTGGATATGGAGATATAATGCACACACACCAATTACACTATTGTCTCCCACACTTCACCTCTAAGCTACCATGGAAGACTTGGGAGAGAAAAAATGAGAATGTCTTATGTCTCTCACAAGGATAAAGAGTATATATATAGGTCAACAAGTCAAACCAGGCTTCAATCTCAGCCATTGGATCAACAAGGGAGGGTCAACTTCACTTAAAATTCAGTCAACAATTTAAACTGAATTCGACGCTATGCGGCCACACCATGCGGTCGCATAGGTTTCATGCGGTCGCCTCGCGCGGCCGCTTACAATCCAGAATGTTGATGCGTGGGAAAGGCTTGGCTTCATGCGGTCGCATAGGGTTCTATGCGGGCGCTTCATGCGTCCGCATGAAATCCAGAAAGTTAGTGATTTTGTCAAGCTCGTATCAGGCGACTGCACAGGGTCTGGTTCAGGTAAAAATGACTTCTAAGTACTTCAAAATGATACCACAATGTACCCAAGTCACCCTAAAGTGATACTAACTTCAAATCATGCTAGAAACACAACCAAAACTCATTCCATATAACATGTAGCAATGCTAACAACAATTACTTCAAACTTAAGAGAAATCACAAGTATTCATACCATGCTAATGCATTAACATGTATACCATTCTAACATCCATAAATGCATGTGAATGATGCAAGACCATGTTAAACATGTTTATACAAGAATTCAAATACACATGTTAAGCATATTAACACAATAATGTAAGCATCTAAAGTATGATGAATTTCAGGTTATTACACCCTCTCCCCCTTAAAAGAATTTAGTCCCTAAATTCACTTACCATCTACTCAAACAGGTATGGATACTTCTCACGCATCTCACTCTGAGTTTCCCAAGTGGCTTCTTCCATCAAATGATTTTTCCATAAAACTTTCACTAATGGTATCCTCTTAGTCCTCACGATTTGCTCTTTGGTATCAAGAATCTTCACCGGCTTCTCAACATAGGAAAGATCGGGTTCAAGGGTAATCTCTTCATAGGCAAGAACATGTGATTCATCCTTCATATATTTGCGAAGCATAGAAACGTGAAACACATCATGAATACCCGAAATAGACGGTGGCAATGCGATCCGGTAAGCCAAAAAACCAACCCTCTCAAAAATTTCGAACGGACCAATATATCTTGGTGAAAGTTTCCCTTTCTTACCAAATCTCTTAGTACCACGGCGCGGCGATATTTTCAAGAACACAAAATCCCCAACTTAAAACTCAAGATTGCGTCTCCGGTTATCCGCATAGCTTTTCTGTCTACTCTGAGCCGTACGCAATCTCTCCCTAATCAACTTCACACCCGCGGCCGATTGTTGTACCATTTCGGAACCCCATAACTTAGCTTCATCAACTTTGTCCCAGCAAATCGGTGAACGACACTTACGCCCATACAAAGCCTCATAAGGAGCCATCTCGATGCTAGATTGGTAACTGTTATTATATGCAAACTCTGCCAACGGTAGATGTGAATCCCAACTGCCCTTGAAATCCATGGCACAAGCACGAAGCATGTCATCTAATATCTGTATCAATCTCTCCGACTGTCCATCTGACTGGGGATGAAAAGCTGTACTCAAGTTAAGTTTTGTACCCAAGGCCTCCTGTAATGAATGCCAAAATCTCGAGGTGAATCTAGGATCTCTATCCGACAAAATACTAACAGGAACACCATGTAGCCTGATAATCTCTTGGATGTACAATGCCGCCAACTGACTCAAACTGTAAGTCATCGCAATAGGAATAAAATGAGAGGATTTCGTTAACCTATCAACAATAACCCAAATAGCATCAAAGCCTCTACGAGTACGCGGAAATCCCGTAACAAAATCCATCGTGATATGTTCCCATTTCCACTCGGAATCTCAAGTGGTGAAGTAGACCGGCGGGTCTCGGTGCTCGCCTTAACTTGCGACATGTCAAACATCTAGAAACATACTTAGCTATCTCCTCTTCATACCATTCCACCAAAACTGCCTCTTCAAGTCACGGTACATCTTAGTACTATCCGGATGTATCATATACTTGGCTTTGTGAGCCTCATCAAGGACCATACGCTTCACTCCATCAGAAGAAGGAACGCAAACCCTATTCTGAAATGTCAATATCCCATCACTGTTCATCGCGAACCCTGGTGTAGCATTCTCTCCCAATCCATTAAATATCGTTAAAAAATAAATATCAAATTTTTGGAATATAACGATACATCATACAGTAAGGCATGGAGGAGCATCGAGAAGGCTCGAAAGAAGCTTATTGGTTGTTACGAAGAATCTTTTCAGGAACTGCAGTGGTACGTTAGAGCGTTACATAAGAGTAATCCGGGTAGCTTTGCTTTCTTGGAATCAAACGATGTTACGAATTGGTTCAGTAGGTTGTTCATTTCATTTCGAGCATGCGTAGATGGTTTCAACTACTGCAGTCCTATATTGTTCATAGATGGCACATTTATAAAATCTCGATTTAAGGGTACCCTTTTTTCTGCCACGGCCAAGGATGAAAATCAAGGCACGTCCATTTTTTCCTTTGATTCAACTTTATTTTGATTAGTACCATAGTATGTTCATGTTTTATTCCCCTTGTAATAACCTGAAATTCATCATACTTTAGATGCTTACATTATTGTGTTAATATGCTTAACATGTGTATTTGAATTCTTGTATAAACATGTTCAACATGGTCTTGCATCATTCACATGCATTTATGGATGTTAGAATGGTATACATGTTAATGCATTGGCATGGTATGAATACTTGTGATTTCTCTTAAGTTTGAAGTAATTGTTGTTAGCATTGCTACATGTTATATAGAATGAGTTTTGGTTGTGTTTCTAGCATGATTTGAAGTTAGTATCACTTTAGGGTGACTTGGGTACATTGTGGTATCATTTTGAAGTACTTAGAAGTCATTTTTACCTGAACCAGACCCTGTGCAGCCGCCTGATGCGAGCTTGACAAAATCACTAACTTTCTGGATTTCATGCGGACGCATGAAGCGCCCGCATAGAACCCTATGCTACCGCATAAGGCCAAGCCTTTCCCACGCATCAACATTCGGATTGTAAGCGGCCGCGCAAGGCGACCGCATGAAACCTATGCGACCGCATGGTGCGGCCGCATAGCGTCGAATCAGTTTAAATTGTTGACTGAATTTTAAGTGAAGTTGACCCTCCCTTGTTGATCCAATGGCTAAGATTGAAGCCTGGTTTGACTTGTTGACCTATATATATACTCTTTATCCTTGTGAGAGACATAAGACATTTTCATTTTCTCTCCAAAGTCTTCCATGGTAGCTTAGAGGTGAAGTGTGGGAGACAAAGGTGTAATTGGTGTGTGTGCATTATATCTCCATATCCAACCACTCAAACTTACATGCAAAGCCAATATTGTGTTGCTTGGGACTAGAGAAACAACTTGGAAGGTTTTGATTCTCCTTTTGTTGGTTTGAATTGTCACCCAACTGGGAGGGCCCTTACCAGGTGACTCAGGTTATCAAGGAGGGAACGTATAGGTGCGGGCACAAGATGGAACGGTATTAAAGCATCCTTGGCATGCAGACCATCTCAAAAAGTATTACCATTAGGAGAATAGGATTTTTGGGTTTTCATTTGTAAAAAGCAGATTTGAAATGTATGAAATCGAAAGTCAATGTTGATGGTTCAAGCTAGTGGTGTGTGTGCAGACGATGGATCAAGCTGAGCCTGAATAAACTTTGATCGTTTGAATGATCATTTCGGCTGATGCCTTAGTTGAGTATTTTATTCATTGATTGCTCGCAGGACGAGCTCGTGAACTCCTAAGGTTGGAAGCTATGCTCCCAGGTCGAGTGGATCCTTTAATTAGCAATTGAGGTTATTTGATTGCTCGCGGATCGGGCTCACGACTTAGCTAGTTGAAGGGTCTTCAAAATAATGCTCCCTGGTTGAGCGAATCCTTTGGTTAATGTTTGAAGTCGTTTGTTCACTCACGACTTAGTTAATCTCGGGGTTGGAGGAATTTCATTTCAAAAACGAGCAGACATTTGTTTAAACGATCAAAGGTTAGTGGATTGCTCGCAGGACGGGCTCGGGGCTCAAACAGTTTAAGACTATGACATTTATCATTGCGGTAGTGAGGAAATGAATGCATCATGGAAAAATTACTTTGTATTAGCAGACAAATAAACAAAGTACAGGGAAGAAAAATAAAGGTGGCGCGCAGGCCAAAACAAAATAGCTCGACGCAGCGAGTCAAAAATTACAAGTTTACGAAAGGGGGAACCTCCTCACCTCCGGCCTCAACATTGGCCTCTCCAGCCTCCTCTTCACCCCGGCTAGCGGCATCCTCGGTTAACTGCTTTTCTTTGAGAGCTGCGAGAACAGTCTTCACGTTTACTTCGAGAGCAACGGGGGGTAGCCATTCTTCTCGGTCTTTCTCCTGGTCGCCCTCCTTGATCAGCTCAAGCTCATCGGTGGTGTAGGGGACCCAGGAGTGGCCACGACGAGCTTTCAGGCCATAGTGCTTAGCCGCCCCCCACTCCGTCAGCAGTTCTACGGTCAAACCGGGATGACTGCTTCCAGCAGCCATACAAAGGGTATGCTCTAGCCCCTGCACATAATACGGGCGCATCTCCTGGCCGAGCTCGTGCGCATACTCCTCAGAGGCCAAGTAGTTTTGTATAATCTCTTCTCTCTCCAGCTCGCTGACTTGGGCACTCTGAGATTTCAGTTGCTCATTCTCCTCCACCAGCCCGGTTGACCTTTGAGGTCTCTAGTTGGCTCACGAGAATATTCTTCTCGCATTCCAACTTGGACAGGTCACCAGTTTTGTCGAGCACCTCTTTGTCCTTGGCCAGGAGCTCCGCATTCTTCTCCTCGATGATCTCATTGGCCGTTTTGAGATCATCGCTGAGGCTAGCAGCAGTCTTCGCTCCATCACTAGCCCGGTTGGCCAGGATGAAGAATTTGGAGCGGCGAGCTGAAACAAAGAGAAGATGTGAGCAGAAGGAGAGAGATATTGCCTTGGAAAGGAAAAAATTAGAGTACGCACATACCTCGCAGAAGGCCATGCCCCCATCTCCGAGCAAGACGCTTGTTTAATCATCGCAATCCCTGTACAGATCGGAATGCAAGATCCTCTTCAAAACCCCTTGGCCCACCATGGCCAAAGGGTGCCCCCTAGTCCGAACATCAATGCCGGCTATGCGGGGGACGCTCGCTAGCTCGTTCATCAGGGCTTCACAACCATTACGGTCGGTGGGCATCACAAAACCTTCCTACCTCCATGAAGGGACGGGAGGAGCAGGAGTTGAGCTGGAGTGGGCTTGGCTGCCACTGGCCTCGTCTCCACGGGGGCGTACGGAACGGCTGGCAAAGGAGTCGTCAGCGGGGGCCTCTTATGGCTCGAGGTCACCGCCAATTCAGCGGATGGAGCTGCATTAGCACGGGCAGTTCTGTCAGCTCGGGAGCCCCTCTCTGTCGGGACGGCGGGGCCCTTGGAAGGGTAGTCTGCTTCCCCTTGTCGGCGGCGAGAAGAGGAACCCCTTCCCCATTGCTCGGCAAAGGGAACTTTGGGCGGCGCGGCGGGCCGGCTGCGAGCTCGCATTGGCGATCGCGGCATCGGCCTTCCTCGGCTCCGATGAGCCCGACGTTGTCGATATACATCAACCCTGCAAAAAGAGAAGGTTAGACATAAATGATGAATAAAGTCAAAATAAAAGGATCTGAGGGGGAGAATGAAACTGTCATAGGGGGGAATGCAGCTCGCGCCCAATCCCCTGCACGCCAGGCAGTCACTGGGGAAACTGCCATCCAAATGATGGCCCCAGGCAGGATGAGGTCGCTCCTCGGCCATGGTAACACGGGGTACAACCCCCTCTACATCTGTTCGGAGCACCCCGACCAACCTCAAGAAGTGGTCTTCGGTGACCAGTGACTTCCAGTCGAAGAACCACTCCTGGTCGCGGTCTTGGGCACCCAGCACCCCCTTCAACGCACCCATCAGTCGGCTCTCACCAGAAGTGAAGGCATTCCGGTTATAGGTGGGGACCTTGATATGCGTAGAAGGAGGGGGGAACGACCAGCCCACCCGGGATTCAACCAACAGGGGCTTGCAGTCCCATTTGTCAGTCTTGTTTGGGAAAGGGGAGAACAGCCAGGGCTCCCGGCTTGCTGCGACTAGAAATTTTGCTCAAACTCTTATTGGCGAGAAGGCGATAGCTTCCTCGGCGTAGCGAGTAGGGTTCATAGCCGGCAGCCGCAGTGACAGTGAAGGATACGAGGATCTGACCGTATTGAGCATTAAGTCACAGGGGGCTGCTGGGCCAAGGTCGAATTCGACGATAAAGGGATCGAGGGGGAGACGCATCCCGACTTTAAAATAGTCATAGAAGAACACCATACGTTCTCCCTGATTCCGGTAGTCACTGGGGTCGACCTCGGGATCCATTACGGTCACTCGATAATTACCAGCACTAATCCCTAGGGAGGTGAACCACCTTTGGACCTTGTCATCAGAATTGAAGGTCTTCCAGTGGTCGGAGAAGCAGCTCGGCGGGGAGCCGGGCGGATAGCGACCGAGTTCGGCGAGCCTAGGCGGCCGGTCCCCGCCTCCTCGGTGGAGCGAGCGGGGCATTGGATATCACTGTGATAATAAGGTCATCATCACCGAGGAGTGTCGTGGTAGAAGAGGAGATGGTCGCGGTGGAGCCACCTTGGCTGCTTGGCCGAGGTCATACTCATAAGCTTCTAAGGAGTTGGTGGCTTCGGAGTCAGAACCTACAAGGATCGAGGATAGACGGGTCACTACTTGGAGGACAGCATAAGAAAGACAGAAAACCCTAAAGGACAGAAACCCTAGGCTGATATTCATGAAAATAGGGCAAAACACCCGAGCAGGAAAATGCCCAGATTCCTCGATCCAGATTCTAATTGAAGGTTTCACCTACTCATTGCGCGTAAAAAGAGGACAAACAGAAATTTGAAATTTTGAAAAGGAGAACTTACTGCGAGACATTGTGGAAAATAAACTGGAGGTCTTCAAATCACGGAGAGGACCTTGGAGAAGATTAGCAGTCTGGATTCACTTCGCGGCAATGGCGACGACGGTGGGAGCGGCAAACGGAGCTGTAATGGTGATTCAGAGAAGGCCTTAGAGAGGTTTTTTTCGGTGGAAGTGTTTTGCAAACTTGGAGGATTCGTAGAGCAATAAGAGAGAGGAAAGACAGAAGGCTAGGGCTTTATACTCAGGAGGTGATGCAAGTAAAGACGTGGGCCGTAGGCCTGCTACACAGCCCATAGACCTATGTTCATAGCCATCATAACGCCTCGGGAAGACGCGAAGTATCCAACCGGCGCTCCCTAGGGCAGTCCAGGAGGCCGCCACTTATAGACTTTACACCTTTTCTTCTCGGGTCACACTTTCTCCTCGACATCCCCCAAAAAAGTGGGTACAATAGTTCCGGCCACGGGCAAAGGTGGTCGGCAAAGAAGCAGTCAGATAAGAGAGGGTCGCGAGTAAATGCTTCCTACTGCGAGCATGAATACTCCCGAGCAGAAAGTAGGGGGCCACTAAAGAGCCAGGCCCAGAGAGTCGGCCCTAGTCCCAAGCCCAAGTCAAAGCGAGGAGACTAAAGCCCATCACATAACAAGCAGGCCCATGTCATATGGGCGACCAGGAGAAACCATCAGAGGGTAGACGAGCTGAGTTCAGCCGAGACGGTCAAAGTGCAACGGGCAGGCTGGTCCTCCTCGTCAAGACCCCAAGGCGGAATTAAGGCATGACCACGTGGAATAACGATGTATGATGGACGTGCCTGACGGTTACGCCCACCATGCCAGCATTTATACCCACTAAGCTGGTATTCATTATCATAATTGGCCGTTACGACCGTTACCATTCCCACCATGATGAGCAATAAATATCGACCCTATAAAAGCCTTGGATCAATTTCAGGGAAAGGTACGCAAACTCTTACTAGCAATTACACTCTGCCAATTTGTGATCTGAGCTGAATACTTACTCTCACACCGGAGTGTTCTTGCGGGGCTAGTCCCTGCATTCACCTAGTGTTTCTCACTCTTTGACAGGTTACAACAAAACCCAGATATCCGAAGTTGGACCCGGCGCAGCCCACCACATTTTGTGTAGCATCATATTATTTAAATTTTTATTTGATAAAAAAGGTCCATTTGAGTTTTAAAAGTCAAATAGGACAATATAGGAATGGCAGAAGTATTTCCTTTTGATTTAAAAAAATTAAAAATTCTCTTAAATAAATTATCTATAATAAATACGGAGCAATGTACATAAAAAAAGGAAAAAAAAAACAGAAGTGAACAGTAAAGTTTAGGATGCATCAAAGAAAACATCATCCATCTTCTTCAATACAATAGACGTGAAAAAGAAGCAAAGGGTGGGAGGGTGCAAAGCAAAATGGCAGGTTCTTCTGATCTAGTGACTATAGAATGGGGACGTTGTTTTCTACTGGGTATCCACTGGGCATCAATGGGTTAGATGAGCGCCCAATTAAGCTCATATATGCCAACCAAAATTAGTGGTCTCAAATGAGTATGTCCATTTATACCCACTAACTATTTGAAATCTGCCCATATTCATTAATTAGTGGGCGGACTAGGCTGACATATAGGCATGGGCAAAAATTGCCACCTCTACTTCTAAACTAAGTCTTACTAATACTTCCTCCGTTCAAAGAAAAAAATACTCCAGTTGATTTGTTCCTTTTGATTTGTTTTATAAAAAAGGGTGAATTACAGGCCGGTACTTTTTTCAACATTTGTAATCGCTCCAGTCCACACATCTTTCTTTAAAATCGAAAAAGACATTTTTAGGGCGAAAAGACGATTATGCCATTAATGAAATAAAAACACGCGTGCATCAGTAACCCAAGGCATCGCGATGAGTAATCCAAGGCATCGCGTGTGTTAATCAATGTGATAAGCAACCAAGGCATCGCGATGAGAAACACAGGCATCGTGATGAGTAACCAAGGCATCGCGATGAGCAACCAAGACATCGCGATGAGCAACCAAGGCACCGTTTGAATTTCAACTGCTGGAGGGGATTTGATTTTCGTTCACCTTTCGGGAGCGTTGCCCCTGAACCCCAATGAGGGACGCTGTCCCCTCGACCCCTACGACCTGACCGGGCAGGTCGATCCCCGTTGCGTTCCCCAACATACTGCGATTAGTGAATTAAAGGCATCCCGATGCCCAATTTAATATAATATCAAAATCGATCAAAATGATTATTTTTGGTTGAAAAATTTACATACAAACATGATATTGACTTCCTATAACAGCATAGTATTGATATTATACAAAATTCAAACTCAAATCATTGATTAAAGTTCTAAAATCAGTCTAAGAACATCTCACTATATTTTTGGACAGCACATTGCCAAGCTCGATTTGGATCTCGAAAATAGTATTTTTTTTTTTTTAGTAGAAAAATTGTGTACAAATGTAGTACTAAGTCAGGATAACAATATGAGATTGATTTTAAACAAATTCGATGCTTAAAACATAGATTAAAGTGGTCAAAATAGCCCAAGAACAAAGAAAATCGGGATGAACTCAAAAAATTTGAATTTGATCAAATTGTGATCAAATTTGTGTTCTATGCATGGAAATTGATACCCAAACATGAGGGAAGACTATATTAACAACATGAAATCATTTATACATCAATTCGAACCTCAAATCTGAAGCAACGATGTTGTTGAGGGCATTTTGGGAAGAAAATTCTTAATGTGCCTTTTAGCGGTTTAAAAAAAAGGTGGACCGGAGAGAAAAAAAGTTTCAGAAAGTGGACCGGCCAGCAATTTCCTGTATAAAAAAATATTGAAAAATGCTAGGTTTATAACTCTTTCTACAACTATTGCTATAGCTATGTCTTGATAAAAGACAAAAGTGTTTTGGAGAAAGATAACTTTGCCCTTCATTAAAGCTTAGTTATAGCAATAGTTGAAAAAAAAGTTGTAAACCTAGCAAAATTAAAAAATATTTAGTAAAATTTAAAAAAAAGTACAAACAAGTAATTTATAATTTTATAAAGTTAGACTTTTTGAATGAGACTTTATTTTTAAAAACAGAGAGAGTATTATAATTGCGTCTTTATACATGTAATTTATGTGCATTTTGAATAAATTCAACTTAATTTTTAAAACTAATCACCAAAAAACTAACATTTAGAAGACTAAAGTCGTTAAAAAAGCTAGACGTTAGAAAACTAGCCGCTGTCAAAAATAGTCGTTAAAAAATTAGCTACTATAAAAACTAGCCGTTAGAAAATTAGTTGTTGCAAAAATTAGTCGTTAATAGATGACATTTTTTTTATATTATAAGGGGTGTAGAAAGAGATCAAACCTAAGACATCATACTCTGTAAAACTCTAACTTTACTACTAGGTCACCCCTTAAAAGCCATTAATAGAGGATTATATATGGACACAGGCTCCATATTTTCTCACACCACAATCTCTACACTCACTTCAAAGTTCAAACATTACAACTTTCATACCCGAAATGTTCAAGAGCCCAATCTCTCCATCTGGAGAAATATCCAACAATTCTTACTCAATGAGTTGATGAACGATACAAATGAACAAATGATGATGATGTTGGAAGAAGAGCAACAAATGCGAGAAGAAGACGGTTAGAGGGCGGCAAAGAGGAAAGGAAGGGTAAAGCCACAACTGTGCCGAAAGGTGGAAGACGTATCGCGATATTCATGCAGAAAAAATGGCTATTTTAAAGCAAATGCTAGAAACTATTAAGCTTGATGATAGATGAGCAATTAACTACGAAATCATCAACATTTCTACGCCATTATATAATATTCCTAGTATACATTTTTAGCCCGTTTGGTCGAGCGTTTTAGCCAAAATGGGGATAAAACACGGTTTATTTGTAAAAATTGTGTTTCAATCTGCGGAAAAGCAGCGTTGAATGTTTTAAAACGCTGGAATTCCCTTTTCCCAAAGCGCAGTTTTAAAACGCTGTTAGGAAAAAAAGTTGTGTATTGAAGTGATATCCCAAACGTATTTATAAGGAAAGACTGCGTTTTAAAACACTGTGTTTTTTAAAACGCTGCGTTTTGTAAACGCTGCACCAAACGGACTCTTTGCACCTTTTAATACGTAATTTTCAATTGTTGTAATCTTTAACTTATGTAATTCTAATTTATGTAATTTGTTTACTAATGCAACTTTCAATCAGTGCAATCTTATATCCATGTAATTTATGTTGTAATCGTGTCTCTTGTTTAAGTTAATTTTTAAACTTAACGATTGAATAAACTAGCAATTACTCCTTCCGTTTCTAAATTATCGTCTTGTTTGACTTGTTTGGTCAAACATAATATTTTTTAATTGCAAATTTGACTTTTATTATTTTATTTTTAAAAAAAATCATAAAACACGTAATTTGTAACACTTTTAAAATACTACGCATTACGTATTTTAAGATTTAAAAAAAAAAATGAAACTCTATAAGTCAAATTTACATTTGAAAAATATTTAGTTTGACAAAAAAATCAAACAAGACGATAATTTAGAAACGGAGGGAGTAATAAACTAGCCGTCGCAGAACTAGCTGTTAGAAAACTAGTTATCGTAAAACCTAGCCGTTAGAATTGCAAAATTAGTCGTTAAAAAAAGGTCTATATATGGACACTTGAGACTTCATATTTAATTTCTCACACTTCCATCGTAGTAATATCCAACAATTCTCACTCAATGAATTGATGGACGATACAACTAAACCAATGCGGATGATGTTGGAAGAGAAGTAAATGCTAGAAGAAGCTAAAATTTAAACAGTCATGAACGCAATCGTAAGTATTTAAATCTAGAGTGTGAAACTGGACATGATCGTATTTATAAGGACTATTAAGTTAAGTTTTAGAGTTTTAAGCTGTTACAGGGAAAACACCATGATAGTAACCAACTCATCTAAAAGATTAAGCTGTTAATTAGAGAGATGAACCACAATTTATAGCATGCTTTATACTTTACCCCTTAGGAACATTTTGGATAGAAAAATTATTCTCGAGACTTTTTAGATTTGAAACTTTTTTAGTGTGACCTTTTGGTTATTTTTTCAAGAAAGATATATAATTTTCAATAGTAATCTTGTGGAAAATATTTTTTATTTTGTTTAGCTTTGAAATTGTTTTCTTTGGCATTTTAATACGTGACTCGAATTGCAATTATGTGGTTTAGACTATAGAACTAATTTCCTAAAGATTAACAATGAGCAATTGTAAAAAAAGACTTAACCCATAATCAACCAAGTTTATTAATAGCGTGGAGCTTGCTGAATATTTATTAGAGTCAGAAACATTTTTAAGTTTCTAACTTCGAAAATAACCATAGGAATGGTATCTAAAGCTTATGCAAATCTTGGACAAACTTATCAATGTAACCATCCATGAAGCCAGGGGCTACAAGGGTCTCCTTCCATTTTACATGGTTCTTCTTGACCAATTCACCCACCTCACTATCTTTGTCCATTACCAATTTGATAGCCATGCACAAATTCTCCTTTGTAAACCCTCCATCTTCATTTCTCTCCACTTCAACCCCTACCTTTAGTTCGCCAGCTAGTAACCTGGCGTTTAATATTTGATCAAACAGTTGCGGCAGTAGCACTATCTGAGGGTCACTCATCAATGACTCCCACATTGACCCAAACCCACAGATGTTCACAAAACACCCAACTGATGAGTGGCCCAATATCAACGGTTGTTGGACCCAATCCCCATAAACCACACCTCTCCCTTTAATCCTATCTGCAAATCCCTCCGGTAGCGCCTCTTCCACGGTTTCTGCTCCAGTGGGTGGTTTTAAAGCTGCCAGAAACGGTAGCCCCGTTAATTACAACCCCAATACAAGTTCTTGAAATTGGGATTTTTCAAGAATACATTGACTTCCCAATGCGCAAAATATCACCGAGCCTGGGTTGAACCTAGTGAGCCACTTAGCCCAATTAATTTGGCTTCCAAAGGGGCTTGAGCTTGTTTGGTCAAAGCAGGCCCTGTTAACAACAGTGGCTGGTTAAGTCGACTTGCAATGTAATTTCAAAATTTCTCTTCTAATTCTTGGCAAGTTCTTATGGCATTTGCATCGCAAGCTTTCATGCCGGTTAGAAGCCGGTGGTAGAAAGTTACACTGTGCCAAGTTCCTGCCATACACATGACATGGAACTAATTTCGCACGGACGAAACATCACGAGAGGAAGATGGGTAGCCCGACGGTTTCCTATCGTAGTAGGAACTTCTAGCTCAGATTCTACACCAAACCAACTAGCACATGCAGACGCGCAAACGACCCTGTAACAAATCGTCTTGAAGCCAATAGTAGGAGCTAATTCGGGTACCCAATAAGCAAAGTCATAGAAAACAAAATCGGGTTTTAAAGACTGCAACATGGTTTCAACTTGATCACGGGTCAAGTCAAAGGCCGTTGCAAGGAGGCTCATCAAAGAGACGTGTATATCAGAGGTAGTCTCGGTGCCATAAGGAAGGTCGTCGATGTGAGGGACAGTGATTAGGTGGAAGGTGATGAGATCAGGATGGAGATTCATGTTTTGGATTCGGAGTGAGGCCTTGTTTGGCAACAAAAAAGAGATTTTGTGACCTCTTTGAGCAAGCTCATTAGAGAGGTGGAGGTAAGGAGTGATATGTCCCATAGCAAACCATGGGAACATAGCTATGTGAAATTTGGAGTTGTACGCTACCATAGCTAAGCTTTATGGTTTTCAGTGGCCTTTAGGTTCTGATGAACATGAATGAGATATGTGAGATAACTATTTAATATATATATTGATTAGATTAAGAAACAGGGAGTTGGTTGGTTTTAACATTAAATTTTTTGGGTGTTGCTAAATGCCCGAATTGGGACGTCGATAAAGTAATTATGTAAATTTTGTCATTAATGTTAAGGGTATTGAAGTATTTTTGTAATTTAAATGACCAAGTTACTTCTAAATCTAGATTCAAATCTTTGGCATCTAACCACCGCATTAATGACTCATTTAAAGACAAAATAATAGTTTTCAACATCTAACCACCTCATTAATAACTAATTAATTATACTCAACTACTTTTTGGACATTCTAATTCAGGTAGTTTAGATTTACCCTAAATATATATATATATATATATATATATATATCTCTCTCTCTCTCTCTCTCTTTGTTTGAATTTTTCTACTCGTTCCAAAAATATTACTCCTTCGTCCCGGATAAATGTTCCTAGTGGATAAAACACAAGAATTAAGAAACATAATTAATGATGTCTTTGTAAGCGTGTTCGACCATAATACCCATGAACATTAATTGAGTTCAACTATTTTAAATAATTGAGTTTCTTTGAGATGTGTTATATTAAATGAAGTTTTAAGGGTATATTAGGAAGAATGATAGAGAATAGGTAAATTAAAAGTCTTTAAGAACATTAGTTGGGACATCTCAAAATAAAAAGTAGAAATATTTATTCGGGACGGAGGGAGTATCATAATTTTTACTTTTGACTATACCAACAGGCTTGTCCACTTTATAAAAGTGACGCAATTAATTTTCTTAGTTTTCTATTACACCTCTTATTGATTACCTAGTTTTTGTAATTTTATTACTCATTAATGAATTAGTAATAACAAATTTATGTAATAATTAATTATCCAATAATGCTAGAATTACAAATTCTTCTATAATTTTACTACAACTAAGTCTTGATGACTTCGTCCTTCATAAAGACTTAGTTGTAGCAAAAATTATAAAATGAGTTATGAACCTGTTGGATATTAAACCAAGCTCAATCCAATTAGGATTATTATTTGTTTAGGAATTTTTATCATTTATTATTTAGTGGTCAAGTTTTATTGTGTTTCCTAATTAATTTAAGAATATGTTTGTCAAATAGGACTTTTTCATTAGAATTAGGATTTATTACAACTATTATAAATACATGGGTTGTGAAGCCATATTGTAAGAAGAGGATAAATAATTGAGAGAAATTTATTGTTTGAGAGAAAGAGATTCGGCCTTAAGCCGTGAGTTGAAAGACCAAAGTGAACATATGGGTGGTAAGCACAAATTGCATGTGATTTGGTTGGTTACTAATATTCTCCTCCTCCACATTTGTGTAGTTTGCCCTATGATTTAATTGAGTGATCCTGAATGGTTTAGTGATTTTCATATTATTGGTTATTGTTATTCCTTTGTGAGATTATTGGTTGTTCGGAAGTATTTATTCCTACATGTTGATATTGATATCAGAGTTAATTAATTAAGGCAAAAGGTACAATCGGGCCACCTAACTTTTCACCAAATTGCACTTCGGCCATTGAAACTTTAAAAGTACAATTTGGGCTAATGTACTTAAGTTTTGATGCAACCGTACCCATTTTTTGGACGGATGTTAATTCAGCCGTTAAATTCATATAAAATACCAATTTTACCCTTATCTTCATTTTCATCTTCTCTAATCAAGAAAAAACAAACCCTGACCCTAACACATGATAACTGGAACTATAGAAGAAGTTCATGTGTACATTTTGATCCAAAACAAAGTGTACAAAAATTTAATAAATTTACTTTTAAAAAAAAAATCAATGGAGGCATATTAAACAAATCAGCTCCATTCTGATCCCAATTGCCGTCCAACATGATGGCGTAAACGGCGAAGCTATCTCCGATAACCTATCCTTTACAACCATAGTCTCCCCACCTCCTCCACTTCTCTTTCTGCTGCTGGTAATGGCAGCCACGACGGCACTTGATTTCTTCAACCCCGCCATCTTGAGAGGAAAATTCAAAATTGTTTTACTGTCGCGCATTTTGAAAGCGGCTCGATCATAAGCCCTATTAGCTTCAATGGTGCTATTGTACGTCCCTAATCAAACTCTAGATTCACATCGGTTCGGATCCCAGATTCAGTCGCGTACTTTTCCCACGGCCTCTGTCGTACCCCTTGTAGTGTATCCTCTCTTTCATATGCTTATCAACCACTAATTCTGTGGACCGAGTTAGCTCACCGAACTCAATGCACTCGAATTTTTTTGAAGGAGCTAGCCAAATCATTCTCCAATTCTGGTTTTCGAATGCTCGAATCACTCGATTTTGATGAGGTAAGATCGTATATTTCAGGTTTAGATTCAATTTCAGCAAAATCAATATTATTATACATGAAATTGATTGAATTGATGGTGAAATCAAAAGTATTCTTAGTTTCATCTGAGTTTAAATAATCGAAAATTGTTATAAGAGAATTGTTACAGATTGATGGTTGAGATGAGGAAGAAGAATCAGATCGAAAGTTGGACAGAAAGCAGCAAGTGGAACATTCGTAATTTGAATTTGTCATAGAATCGGCTAGCTCATTGAAAAAGCTTTCAATACTATAAGGAATTCGTCTAGTAATGTTGCTAGATGAGATTAAGAGCAAAAACCTTGTCTGAAATTGACATGTTCGATCAAATTTAGGCTTTAATGATTTGAGAAGAGAAGGAATATTTTAATTTTGGTGTTTGTGTGTATGTGTATGTGTGTGTGTGTGTGTGAGATAGAGAAGAAGAAGAAGAAGAATTGAATTGGGGAAATTGTTGTTTAGTGTGGAACAATGAAGTGGAAAGGCAAAACACACAACTGGGCCAACTTGTCTTCCTCCATTGTTGTGCACAGCGGAAGACTAGCAAACAAATTAACAGAGTATAATAGGATCAATCACAAAGAAGAGAGAGAGATTGGGGCCAACGGACTGTCGAAATTTTATTAGAGGCTCACACCTTCAAATGTTCTAGGTATACAACTATTTATATGGATACAATAGAAAATCCTAAAACCCGCCGCTATGCGGTCGCACAATGCGGCCGCATACGATTTGCAAGGCTTCCATGTGGACGCACTATGCGGCCGCATGGTTTCCAGAATCCTTATGCGGACGCCTTACGCGAACGCTTAAATTCTAGTGTTCCATGCGGACGCCCTATGCGGCCGCATGCTATCCAAAATCCCGAATAGTCCGTACCGCGGGGAACTGGCCTCTTGCCTGGGTAATCGAGCCATCCCATTCTCAACATCCATGTTAACCGAAACTGTAGAAGAAATTCATGTGTTGGGGTTATGGTTTGCTTTTTCTTGATTAGAGAAGAAGGAGATAAGGGTAAAATTGGTATTTTGTGTAAATGTAATGGATGAACTAACATCCATAAAAAAAAAATGGGCACGGTTGCATCATAACTTAAGTACAGGCCCAAAGTGTAGTTTTAAAGTTTCAGTGGCTAGACTGCAATTTAGCAAAAAGTAGAGTGGCCTGGTTGTACCTTTTGTCATTAATTAATTAGGCAATTTTATCTTGCCTACATATGGTATCAAAGCAATTAAATTTTTAGTTGCTTACAGAACGTAACATTTTTTGCACGTCGTTATGATTTCATAAATTGTTACATCCATAATAATCAAATGAATCGACATTAATTTGCGAGAGTATTTAAATGAGACCTAGTGTGAAGATATTGAAGGGAAATAATTACTTCCTTCGTCACATCCGTCTCAAAAAGCCTGTCTTAATTTCTTAGTTTCTATCGATTAAGAAAGATTATTAAATACAACTTGGTACTCCCCTTATTTCAAAATATTTATCGTTTTAACTCTTACAATTTGTTTTAAAATAATTGTTATTTTAGGTTTTTAATACATGTTGTGCCTAATTTACCCTTGTCTTCTCACAAGTTTTAACAATTAATCATCTTTTCATTAAATATTTTATCTTCTCTCAATGGTTATCTCCTTCTAATTTATCTTTTGAACTATTCCTAACACAAAAATTAAAGATATTTAATAAGGAAATATTTGTCAACCTACAAAAGTTTTTAATACGTGTGCACAACTCTAAAACGACAATCTTTTTGAAACTGATGGAGTAACTTTTTTCCTCAAAACTTGTTAACTTGTGTTCTAAAACATATGTTAAGGAACATTAATTAGGTTGGTTAGTACGTACTTTCACATTAACCACCCTAATCAATGCATACTTTCACAAATTTTCGGCTACACTAATTAATGTGTACTTTCACACATTTTTACCACAATGCACTCTAATTAATGTTCCTTAACATTATGTCTTTAGGCATTATAACACAGATTTATTGTTTTCAACTATTTCGGTGTTTAATGAGTCACCAAAATTTTAAAAGCTACGTATAGAAAAAGAGAATTGTTATTTACACCCATAAAATTGCTGAGTACACCACCCAACAAAAATTATAAAAATGCCATTATAAATTTAGACCTAAATACCACTATTTTTTTTCTTCATTTTTTTAGGCTATTCGGTACCCCTACCGAACATCACTATGGCTATTTGGCACCCCTACCGAACACCCATAATAATGTTCGGTAGGGTGCCGAACACCGATAGTGATGTTCGGTAGGGGTGCCGAGCACCACTATGGGTGTTCGGTAACCCAATGCCAAACAAACTGTTTAAAAAAATAATAATAAGAAGGGGGCGGGCTATGTGTGGGGTGGGGGAAGGAGGAGGAAAGGAGGTATTCAAAAAAAAAATGAAAGTAAAGGTGAGGCTGGGTGGGGCGTGGTGCGGGCGGTGGGGGGGGGGAAGGGAGGAGGAAGGAGGCTGTGTTGTGGGGGGGAAGGGAGGAGAAAGGGGGTGGGGTGTACCAGGAAGATGGAGGATGGGGTGAGGTGTGTTTGGGGTGGAGTGTACTTAGTATTTTGTGAAAAATATTGGTAAGGGTAGAATAGGAAATTAGTGGGGGTGTACCTAGTATTTTGAGGGGTTGAAAATATTGGGGTGGGGTGTACTAAGTAATTTTTGGGGTGTAAATAGCAATCCTCATAGAAAAATGTGTGCCAAAGTTACAAAACGCGTGATATGAACGAATTTAAATATTATATTCCACCCTTTCTTTCATTCTTTGTCTCATTAAATTTTAATCTTACACGTGTCCTTGTTGTTTATCTGACCGTTTTTTTTACAAGGACATATGTATAACTAAATGAGCAAAGTTAATTTTAAATTTATTTTGACTTATTAAATAAAATTATTTTCTTAAAATAAAAAGAATATTGACAAAAGGTAACTCATTTTAATTTTTTTTAAATAACACTACTTTTAAAAGCTGAACTAAGGGTAATTTTAAAGTAATTAGGATGAATGAAAAATAAATCTATTCTATTAATTTTTTATTAACAACATAAATTAACCAATGTGATACTGATACTTATTTTTCAACAATTAAAAAATTAAAAGTTATGAGAAACTAAGATTGGTATTTTGGAATTAAAATTGAAATTTTGGAGTTCTATAGGCTAAGTCACACGCGTGTGTACGCGCAAATTGAAACTACACAAAGTGTGACGTCTCAAATTCGATCTTTTCCACGTTCCCTTAGGACATCAAAAAATAAAATAAAAATAATGAACCTTAAATCGAAGTAGTCAAGAAAAAGGGGGAAAATAACAAGGACTAATGGTAATGGTGCAAACCAAACAAACATGTCCGGTCAGTGTTAATTGCCTAGATAAACATCTTGCAACAGATTTTACATAACAAAAAAAATAAAATAAAACAAATAAAATTTTAAATTAGTTAAGAAGAAAGAAATTAGAGTTAGAGATGTACATTTTTAGAAATCAGTAGCAATGAAAGTTACAATGGTGCAATATTTTTTTCTTTCGAAATCACTTCGATTTCGTATATAATAGATAAATAGAAACTTGATTTTCTTTTAATTTAAGCCTAAGTATTAAATGAGGGCAGTGGGCTTTATTTATAATTTTGGGGCCTTCTATTGCATTGTAAGCCGTGGGCATTATGATTTATATATACTGGGCTTTTAAGTAAGATTTAGGAGCCTTATATCGGTAGAAAAAATCAGGAGCCCTAGGCGGCTGCTTAGTTTTTAATTGAAAAAATTGTGGGCCGATCCCTTTTGTGTAGTATTCATTCGTTTAAATCTATTATATTATTTTCATTCGCTTAAGTACCTTTTAAGTGATAAATTGACTATTTATTTTAAAAGTGTCCCCGTATTAACATATTACGCTTTTAAATGTATTTTATGCATCGTTATGTGCGTGAATGTGCATCATCAATATATCTTGTAATTTTTGTGTTAAAAATTGTGCATCGTTTGCCACGGCAAGTATAAAATGTGCATCATAATATATTTTTTATGAATTTTGTGTAAGAAATGTGCATCGTTATGTATAATTTTGTGCATCGTCAAATATAACAGTAGTAAATTAGTTTTTGTGTGAATAAATGTATATCGTCGAGTATAAATGTGCATCATCAATTTTTCAGTGAACGCGATTTATCAAAATAATACATTGTGATGCATCAAAAACAACAAAAGTTTGTAATACGATGCTACAAATTTGTGAATCGTAATGAAAAAAAACCTAGAAATGGTGTTTTATATTCAGTTTTATATGCAAATTTGTCACCCCAGAAACGATATTCAGGAATATTTATGCTCTGATTTTTGAAACCCTAAAATGTATTCAGCAATACTAACTTGATACTTCATTTTGGTTGGTTCTGGTGGTTGTTGCCTTCTTTCGAGAGCTTTTTTGTTGTTGAGAAGACATTTTTTCTCTGTTTAATAGTAACACACGATAATGTTTTTACAAAATTTCGAAGGCTTTTAAGAAATTTCTCTTTTTGTTTTTGATGTGAAGAGGAATTTTTTGCTCTGTGTGTTTGAAGTGAAGGAGAGTTAGTTTATTTTCTAGTCGACGCACAACTCTTGGTGCATCGTCAAATAAAAAAGGTAATTTGTGCATCGTGTTTGTTTGCGATGCATAGTTCACTATAACCGTTCCGTGTTTTTTAAGGGTATAGATAACATTTCGTAATAAAAATGTTCTTTAATAATTAAAAATAATTATAGTAAACTTTAACAAATAAAAATTATTTAAAATGGACCGACCGAATTTTGCCCTTTTTAATTTAAATACCACGAGTTAGTACTTAGTACTCCCTCGTCTCAAAATAAAGTCCCCTTGTTTTTTATTTTTAGGACCGGCCGATTTAGAGATAATTGTCCTTTTTCTCTTTTCAAAAAATTTTCAAAGCAAATCCATATATATATATATTAAAGTTGGTGAGGAGGCCTATGAGTTTGCCACCTATACCATTTTTGTTAAATCTTCATTTTTGGTGAACTTGACTCTTCAAATTCTTATTTATTAGGAGAGGAAGTCATTATGTAATAATATTACCTAATAATATTACCTATTATAAAGAGTATATATAATAGTGAATAGTAATAGGTGAAGAACTTTAGGTATTGACAAGGAAATCAAAAGCAAATGAAAAGCAAAACAATATTTGTAATAAAATTTGAACCCACAACCTTTTACATATGCATACCCACCTTAACCAACTAAACCAATTATATTATATGTATATTCTTAGAATACTACATATATTATGGTTAAGTGGGGGTCACGAGACCCATGTACTATAATATTCACTTATTTTGATTATTATTTCAGTGTATAAAAATAAACTATTTTGTAAATATAGTATACAACTAAACTTTTTCTAATCATTGAATGATCTTCAAAAATAATTTTATAAAATATAATTATATTCAATCCTTAAACAATTCACATTTGTTCGAAAAAAATATCTTTCTTTAATAAATTCTAAAGTAAATATTTTATTTTTAATTTTTAAAAATTCTTCAAATATATGTCCAAAATATATTTATTAAGTGCAAGATGAAAACAAAAAGAAAAAACAAAGCAAAGGAAAAGCAACCCAACAAAAATGTATAAAAATGAAAATACATATATTGACCACTAATAAAAAAAACTTATTTTAAAACAAAAATACTATACTAAACGTTCACGCCTATATCGAATAATGATAATTTTATATAAAATTATTCATAAAATGTGTTAATTAAACATAAAAGTTAAATTACACCCGTGCAAAGCACGGGTTCTATAACTAGTAATCTTTAATACCTTTATCAATTTTGAGACAATATAGATGAGGGACTTACTGATTTAACACCCCTAAATAAAGTAATACTTTAAAGATATTAAAGAAAAATTACATAAAGTCAAATACTTTTTTAAAATTGAAATAAAATTAATAAAAAATGCTTGTATTTTAGATTGAAAGGAATAAGATGGTATTACGAGCTCAAGTTAGTGATACTCATATAAGTTTTAGTGGTAGTGCCGTTAGATCAAATTTACTTAGATCTCTAATCACGTTAGATCAAGTTCATTATTTTCTAAATAATGACATGAACATTCCAAATTATCATCAACTTATACTCCCTCCGTTCTGGGCAAAGAGTCCAATATATTATTTTAGGATGTTCTACTCAAAGAATCCACTTTAAAAATTTATGCCTACAATCTCCATTAAATTTTTAACTTTACCCTCCACATGTGGTACAAATATATTAACTATTCTAAAATATTTTTGTAATTATGATCGGCTTCAATACTAATTATAAATTTCTTAATTATTAGATTTTTCAAACGTAGATTTTTTGATAAAACATATGAATTAAGAAACATAATTAATGATGTGCTGTAAAATGTGTTCTGACGATAATACCCATGAACATTAATTGAGTTCAACTATTCTAAATAATTAAATTTTTTGGGATATTTTATATTAAATTAAACTTTAAGGGTATATTAGGAAGAATGATAGAAAATAGACAGATCAAATTTTTAAAGATAATTAGGTGGAATATTCTAAAATAAAAAATATGAATATTTATTCGGAACGAAGGGAGTATAAAAATACCATAATTTCAAGTTCTTAGTATCATTTGGGAGATTCAGTGATTGCTCTACTGGTTAGAGCCTCACTCCTCCTGTTGTTGGCACATGGTCGAATCTTGTTAAAGGGTCTTTGGGGGTTTTAGGGTAAATTTAGGATTTTTTTTTTTTAAAAAGTATCATTTGGAATAAATTGAAGAGAAATGATATAAGTATCTAAATAGTACTAATTTTTTTGTATTAAATAATGTGTCAATTAATGTGATAACTGATGTAATATATTAATTATAAATTTTAATTATATTTTTTTATACCACATCAATTATTACATTAACTAATATATTATTTAATACAAAAAATTTAATATTTTTTAAATACCCAGAACATTAGTCTAAATCAAATGGATTTACTAGTTCTAGTGGTCTTTCGAATCCTCGTGAGTTTTTGCATACATTATCCCGAACACAGTGGGCCATTAACGTCATCCAATAACACCATGCCATCTCATGTGCTATAGATCTCATTATGCGGGTCCCAGCCAGCATGTCATACCACGTGTTGTACCCGTTTCCAAGAAAATGTCGTTAACGAACAATAAAAGCATCTCCCATGCCATAAAATTCTCAGCCGCCTGTTCTTTCGCTTTTCCCTTCGCTTCCTCATCTTCACACAAACACACTTCACCAGCGTACAAATCTCACGTCACACTCGACTCGAGAAACTTCGTCAAAACCCTAGAACCGAACGAACGACAATGATCAATTTCCGGCCATTGGAATCCCGAGCCCCCTCGACGACGTCGTCTTCTTCATCCTCGACCTCCGCCGTCACGGCCGAGAAGGCGTTCTCGTTCCTATCGAAGGGATGGAGAGAAGTTCGAGACTCGGCCGACGCGGATCTTCAATTGATGAAAGACAGGGCCAATTCGTTCAAAAACCTAGCTTCCTCCTTCGACCGCGAGCTCGAGAACTTCCTCAATTCAGCCTCTAGGTCAAGCTTCGCTGTCTCCGCCATTTCGACTTCATCCACCACTCCTGCCGAGATTGACTTCGTCAGACGGTTGCAGCCGAAATTAACGGAATTCCGACGGGCGTACTCGTCCCCGGACTTTAGTCGGAGAGTTCTGGAGAAATGGAGCCCTAGGGCGAGTATTAAGTTAGATTTGTCGGCGATTAAGAATGCTATCGTGTCGGAGGTGGAGGATTTTGATGAGAGAGAGAGGTTTTGGAGTGGGAGCAGGGCGAGGTTAAAGGATTGGATTGAAGAGGGAGATGGTGATGGTTATGGGGAGGCAGGACTGGTTAGGGACTGGGAACCGATTCGGGCTTTTAAGAGGAAGTTGCGGAAATTGGAGCGGAAGAGTTCATCGTCGGAGATTTTTGAGGGGTTCAAGAATGGTGAATTTGTGGAGAAAGTGAAGTCCAGTTTGGTATGTCATTTCACATATTTGTAGCTCTTGTGCCTGAGTTGTCTTTGATTTTTGATATTTGTCAACTTTAGTTCATACTTATTAATTTTTACTTCGCTCAGTTGGAAAAGTTTATGAGAGGAAATTATGTCGGACAAAGAAATCTAGTTCGGTTCTCAAGTAAGGAGACTAATTGCATACAGTGAGATGCATTTTGAAATCATTTTTTTCAAGCTAGCAATTTTAAATTCTGAGTATCCACTCTGTGATCGCTGGATTACATCAATAACTATTTTCCTTTGTTTTGTGAAAGGAAGGGCAGTAATGTTATGCTTTCCTTAATAGTATATATATACATGTGAAGTGGACTCTAAAATGTTTTCATGAGGATAAAACTATTTTGTATTTAGAACTGAAAAGACAACAGGTAATACTAGGAGAGCGACAGAGGACGGAGAAAGGGGGAAATATGAGAACATGGGAGAGGAAACTCCAAAGGGTAGCTCAATTGGCTAAGGGGCATTAATAAATTCTTTGAGGTCTCCAACTTTGGAGCCAGTCCACAAGGAATTTACTGCAATTGATTTGCCCAGAATGGGTAGATTAGTCAGTTTTAGTTTATTTACTTTTTGGTGTAGATTCATGGGTAGTCTGTGTTCCTTCATGGTCAACTTTCTATGTACGCCTATATCCTCTATGGATTATTACCGGGAACTGATCTATTTTTGTGTGGATATCCCTGTATGAATAGCATTGACACAAGTGGATCTTCCCAATTCCCATATCATGCCTTATTATGGAATATCGGGTTCACTGGGGACAGGAGGTCGCGGGGTGGGCTGGGGATAAGAGAGGTCAGATTGATCTCTTAGAGATTTAAGAAAATTATGGCGTTGTGTGTATATATATATATATATATATATATATATATATATGTGTGTGTGTGTGGTCCTTCACGAGGCTGCTAGCTTTTCACGGTTTCTTGTTTGGATGCATAGAGACAATACTATTATTTCTTGATTTCTATCAAGTCTAAGAACCAAATGATGTAGCAGAAACATGTGTCAGAATGCTTTCAATTTTGGCCATTGCGGGAATAAAGCCTAAACAGTTGTTCAGAAAAAAATGATCCCTCCAAGTTTTGAGTTCTGTCTGTTTTGCTGACTCAAGGATTACAACATATAGAGATGCGGGGATTTCAGATTGGCTGATTTATGATCTTAAGAAGACAATTTCCAACAGGAAAGTTGTGCATCAAAATTGCAAAATTATAATATATCAAGAGTAAGAAGCAAATATTTGCCAGGATTTGGAAAATAGTAGTCCTGATGTTGGTCTATGAGAGGGATTTTTTGTTGTCTTCTTTTCTCTTTTAACTTTGTTTTTTTTTTGGTCTAGTTACCTGGTACATTCTCTTGTTTTCTTTCAACCTCCCAGTTCCAAGCGATTTGGAATGTAGCTGGTTAAGATACTTTAAGTAAGAAAAACTAAGGGCTGGGAGATGGTGTAGATGTTGGATTAGATGTTAGATAATGAGTGGCAATAATATTTGAGATAAAAGAAAATGGAGAAAGTAATCTCTTACAAATTTTTCCTTGGTAGGAGAATGCTCAAGTCTATACCCAGGAATTCAATGGATTTGTTGCTGGGGAATTTGCTGGAGGTTTTGTTTTCCTTTTTTGAGGAGTCCTATGCTTGTTTTATTTAATCTAATTATCATTCTAAATATTAGAAGCTTTTAACGTCAGAATATCGTCGGAAATTAAAAATATTCAAGTGATTTGTGATGGTAGTTTATTTAATTAACGTAAAGATTAGCAATTACTATTGTAATATTTTCTGGTTTCTGATACTCTTTTTTGATATAATAATTTACAGAAAGCAATTTACAAGGAGCCAAATGAATCAAAGGTATGTGTCTAGCTGTAGCCAGGTGATACCTCTTCATGTTTTATTTTCTTTATGATGAATTGTTTTAGTTTATATTTCTTGAAACCCTAGCTTTGGTTGTTCAAAATGCTTGAGAAGAGAAAAAAGAAATTTAATCGCTTAGGCCTGTTGTAGCCATAGAACTTGCAAGATAATTGTTATATTTGTAGTATAATGTAGATATACAAAATTAATGAAACAAAATTAAGGAATTGAATGATGGAACTTTGGTAGAGATTTGTTGAAAATAGACTAAGATTTGAACAAGAATCAGTTAGGATCTACAGTTAGGATGTCGACATGAAGGCATTTATTTATTGGGAACATTGATCTAAAGTGATAGAGAAGTAAGAAGGATTCGTATATGTTTTTTATCAACTTAGAGAAGACATATAATCAAGTACCAAAAAAGATAAATTATGTGGGGGCACTTATGGAGAAAGGAGTTATTTTCATATATATTGACGTATATTTCATGGGTATTAGAGAGGTTTATAGTTGGCTGCATTGATGCGACTAACGGCATATCCAAAGGAGCTATTACTATGCATAAAACTACAATGGGAGAAACTTGTGAGTTCCCGATCACGGTAGGACTACGTCAAGAATAGGGTGTAAATCCTTGGTGTTGGATGGATTTGCCAAACGTATATATGAATGAGATAACTTGGGAATGTTATATGTTGAAGACATTGCTTATTTGCCTTAATCGATGAGACATAGACGAAGGTTAACATTAAACTAGAAAAGTGGAGAGAAGATGGAAGTGATGGGGTGTAAAATTAAATCATGATAGAAACTTTGGATAGGGAGGAATTTGTGAATTTTCAAAGATCAGGCTTTCTCTTTTCAGCATTGGAGGGATAGGTTGGGGGTTTTATCTTCTCCTTGGAGCTTTGAGGCCCTTAAGAGGTTTAGGTGCGATGGATATATGTTGGGATTGATGAGCATTGCTTCATTGATAGTTGGCTTTTGGTTTCTTGTTGATTACTTTTATTTCTTATTTTCTCTATCATCTTGTAAGGTGGACCCCTTTTGTTTTCCATTGACTTTGTATTCCTTTATTTGTCACTTAAATTCTGTTTCTATAATACAGTATATTGAATGCGCTTTTTCAGTGCACACTTAAGCAATTTGAACCATTATAAGAAGAGATCTTACTTATCAAAAAAAAAAAAAATTGAACCATTATAAGTAGAGATCATTTGTAGTTAAGTAGAATAGGAAATTTCTTTTGCTGAATGCTTTCTGTTTCTTTTTTTTTTTACTGGTTCTAGGAAGTACCACCTTTGGATGTACCGGAGCTTTTGGCACACTTGGTTAGGCAGTCTGGGCCATTTTTGGAACACCTTGGTGTTAGAAAAGGTAACTAATTGCTTTGCTATATGAATTGTACTTTCTCTAAATCTGATGGCGCGACTGATACCATGTTATGTTCTGCTAAAGTAAATTGTATTAACTTTTTGATGGATGATAATGTGGATTCTTTGGCTTACTGTTCTTTATCCTTCTCTATTCGCGGTTTTGTTATGGACATTATCTAGACCTTCAGATTTTCGTTATTGTTTTAGACTGTCAGTTTAATTTTACATCTCTAGCCAGTATAGGGTGATTGGTATTCTGTTATTTCATCAAGGCACATACAAACTCCGTACATGTGATAAGCAGTGGTATATTCTATTTTATTTTTCGCATCCTTCTCTTTTCCTTTTGTCTGCCATCGATTTATTGATTTTTCATGGATGTTTGTAATGAGAGCATCTAAATCTTCTGTTGTTTTAGGTACTTCTTGTAGTATACCTTTGAGTTAGCTCTACTAGATTGACTCTCATCAGTATGCATACTCTGTAGCAGAAGTGGAAATCTGATATGGTATTGTGATTGTATATATTTGGCATTTCACTATCAAATATGGAGAATTACTTAACATTTTAGTGGCTCAAAGAAGTTGATCTCTTTAAATTGCATGCTTATATGCCCACATTTTGTTTGGTATTTTCTGATTCTTTTTTGTGCTTTAATTTTTTTGTGCAAGGGATGATGTGCTTTGCGTGAATGTATGGGCGATAGGACTCTTAATAGGGTCAGACGAGCCCAAAGGTTGCCTGTTGCCCCACTTTAACTGTAATTGAGGGTAAGCAGAGCTGACCATAAACAGTGTCTAAAGCCCGAACCATACATCGGGCTTAGGTAACACAATTTAGAAGTATGTCTCCCTGTAAATTTATGTTGCATCCTCATTCAAGTTTCTATCCCCAAAATGATAGTTAGTTATCCAGATCACTTTAATTTTCTTCTTGAGATTTAACGTAATATCCCCTATGAGAGTGAGTTCGTTTTATAGCAATAGACTTCGTTCCAATGTTGTTCCTCCTTTAGATTGGGAAAATTTTCTCACTTATTAAGTTAATGACCAAATGCCTGTGTATCGCCCCTATCGTAAGCATTTGATTCCAAAAAAAAAAGTGTTGATTGTTATGATTGTTGAAGCTTAAGGCTGTCTATCATTTGAAGCATGTCGTTAAAGGGAAATCATGAAGGACCAACAGTAAGATACAAATAGTTGATAATTCACCTACTATGATACTATTTCCTTCTACATTACCCTATCTTGTTGATAAATATTTAAACTAATTGCTCGTCTAACATGTTTGTGGGTTTTGTATGGTTGCAGATGTATCCGACAAGATAATCGAGAGCTTATGCAGCAAACGGAAGAACCAGCTTTTGTTGCGTTCCCTTTCCAGTGAAGAGTCGTCCATTCTTGGAATTGACAATATTAATGATGAACTGGATTTAAGGATAGCCAGTGTAGTCCAAAGTACAGGGCACCATTACGAGGGTGGCTTCTGGACGGACTCCACCAAGCATGAGCCTTCAGACGGTAAAAGACATGTAGCCATTGTCACAACTGCTAGTCTTCCCTGGATGACAGGAACGGCAGTAAATCCGTTGTTTCGAGCAGCTTACTTGGCTAAATCTGAAAAACAAAGTGTCACACTGTTGGTTCCATGGCTTTGCTCAGCTGATCAAGAATTAGTTTATCCAAACAATCTCACTTTTAACTCACCAGAAGAACAAGAAGTCTATATACGTAACTGGCTTGAGGAAAGGGTTGGATTTAAGGCGGATTTCAAAATATCATTCTACCCAGGAAAAGTAGGACTATATACACGTAGTTTGACATAAGTTTTATAAACTATGACAGGAGGCAAAGCAAATATCTAATATTTTGTTTTTATTGTTCCAGTTTCAAAAAGAAAGGCGAAGTATAATACCTGCCGGAGATACTTCCAAGTTTATATCGTCGAAGGAAGCTGACATTGCTATCCTGGAAGAACCAGAGCATCTGAATTGGTACCATCATGGTAATCGCTGGACTGATAAATTCAATCATGTTGTTGGTATAGTTCACACAAATTACTTGGAGTATATCAAGAGGGAGAAGAATGGAGCTCTCCAAGCTTTCTTTGTGAAACACATAAATAATTTGGTTGCAAGAGCCCATTGTGACAAGGTATTTTGTCTCATCTGTTTGGTTCTCTGGATATTAATATTATTTATCTCACATGGATTAAGGAAGTTAATTGAGCTTTTCGCAAGATGGTTTCTATGTCAATTTCAGTTAGTCTGTTTATGATAACATTTTTTGTTACTATTCAGGTTCTTCGGCTTTCTGCTGCCACCCAAGATTTACCCAAATCTGTAATTTGCAATGTTCATGGTGTGAATCCAAAGTTCTTGAAAATTGGAGAAAAAATGGCTGCAGAAAGGGAGGGTGGGCAGCAATCATTCTCAAAAGGGGCATATTTCTTGGGAAAGATGGTTTGGGCAAAGGGATACAGGGAGTTGATAGATTTGTTGTCTAAGCACAAAAATGACCTTGATGGATTTAAATTGGATGTGTACGGGAATGGAGAGGATGCTCATGAAGTTCAGAGCACAGCTAAACGGTTGGATCTGAATCTCAACTTTATGAAGGGCAGAGACCATGCAGACGATGCTCTACACAGGTAAGTATCTTTTGGGATGACTACTAGTGGTGCTTATGTTCCAGGAAAACACCCAGAAAGAAATAGTACCTGAATTCCCCCTCCCTCAAAGAACATGTTTTAAATAACAGCACATTCTTTTCACCTTTAGGACTACACTTTCCTTTTCAGAGCACCCACCACCTTGCCAATAAACATGTCTTATATTACATGCTCTCTCTTGCTTGCAGTTACAAAGTCTTTATAAATCCTAGTATTAGTGATGTGCTCTGCACGGCTACAGCGGAGGCGCTTGCAATGGGAAAATTTGTCGTTTGTGCTGAGCACCCATCAAACGAGTTCTTCAGGTCATTTCCCAACTGTTTGACCTACCGGACGCCTGAAGATTTTGTTGCAAAAGTAAAGGAAGCAATGGAAGGTGAGCCACTGCCTTTAACTCCTGAGCAAAGATATGATCTTTCATGGGAAGCTGCTACTCAGAGGTTTATGGAGTACTCTGACTTAGAAAGGGTTCTGAGCAATAATGGAGGTGATTCTCAGTTGAGAAATACTAATGGGAATATGAGAAAGTCAGTTTCATTACCCAACATTACACAAATGGTTGATGGAGGGTTGGCATTTGCCCACTATTGTTTCACCGGCAACGACTTCCTAAGGTGGTGTACGGGGGCTGTACCTGGAACACGCGTCTACGATATGCAGCACTGTAAAGATCTTCACCTCCTGCCCCCTCATGTAGAGAATCCTATTTATGGCTGGTAGATAGAAGCAAGTCTTCCTGTATTCTTTATGTACAAAATACCTGATATCTCCCAGGCCAATAAAAAAAAACAACTAAAAAAAATATGAAAAGGAAAATAGAAAGAGGTCTGATATGCTTGATGTAGAGACTTGTGTGCGGGTTAAGCTCGTTTTCTTAACACATTAGTATAGTAACAGTTTTGTGCTTCACTGAAGTCAAATGTATAGATGTATGTGTAAAGTGTAAACACTGTCAAACCGGGCTATATTGTTATGAAGATGCAATCTCCCTCTCTCCTGGATTGTGTGTCTGTGTATACTTGCCTATTTTTTTTTTTTTTTTTTTTTGTGTTGCATTTTTCCCTTTCCGTTTGAAGCTCATGGAGCTTGTTTATTATACAAGGTCTCCCAAAACTTACAGGTCTAAATCGACTTGCATGAACAAACAATTAGCATAATTTCTATGTGCCATGCGATCCACTCGATGGGTAGTGTGTACTGATCCTATCCTTGTTTGCAATTCGTTAATTCCTCCCTCCCTCTGAAAGAATGTTGCCTTCAATTTGGGATGTCTCAGTAATGGAGTTTTATTTGAAGAGCAAAGTAAATAGTTTTACGGAGTTCTATCCATCGTGTAGTGGGCCATCCATGCACTTTAAATTTGATGACGAAAGATGTTAGATGATGATAGTTGGAAAAGAAAGAAGTTAGCAGTCCAATAGTAGGACATCAACGTAACTTCAAGTTGCATATAAATTATTAGAGCAATACTATGTGCACCTAAAGTGTGCATTAAATGTGCACCAAAATTACCTTTGACATCTTCTGATTTGTTAAATAATTTGTGGGTTCTACCACTTAAAAATATCTGACCAATCAAAAGATGTCAAGTGTAATTTTGGTGCACACTTTAGGTGCACATAACATTACTCTACTCAATTAGAGTAATGCTATGTGAGGTCGTTGTCTTGCAAGGGCTAAGGTTGGATCCAAGGAGTGGCATGTGAGGAAGTTGGGGGAGGAAAAAATTCTTCTCCAGAATGACTACCCTGTTAGCTAAAGAAATAGGCAAATAAATGACATTACATATATTTATGAAAGATCTAAAGAAAGGTCTCCTCACCATCGGGATCTTTCTCTCTAGGTACGGTTTCAACATTTCACTTCATAAGGCTTTTAATCTTTTTCTCCCTCTTCCTCGATTGGATTGGTCTGACAGAAAGTCTTTATAAGCCTATTATTTTACTTGCGCATTTTCTTCTTTTCTCTTTCTTGCATTCGCTATAGACAATAGGGAGTGATATACCCAGAAATATATACCCCCAAAAGTATATACCCAAATATCTCAAAAGATGTACGGAATAAGCATACACACACAAAGTGTGTCAGAAAGCAACACCCCTATAAATAGGGGCTACCCTCACATTAAAGGACCCTTGGCTAAACCAAAGGAGAAGCCTTCTCCTTCTCTCTCTCCATATTCTCTCTCTCCCTCCACACACATAGATCACATTTTATCTCTCTATTATATAAATGAGATACGATTATTACACGGAGGGTTTGGGTGGACCACGTCCGACTCCCTAACGGTATTTTCTTTGATATTACAGGCATCATCCGACGGCCGAGTCCCGCGACACAAGCCTTTTGAGAGCCGGCATCCAACCCGAAGACTAGCTGCACACGTGGATCGACGTGATCACCCGAATCCATTTTGGCGTGATCGGTTTGGTTCCGTTCGGACACGACGCTACGACGCTCAACCACGGATGATTTGGTACTAGCAGCTTGGTATCATCACCAAAGAAAAGCTTTCATTTTCGTCAAAACAAAAAGGGAGAAAAGGGAAGAACTTCACCGGAAAAAATGGAAGAAAAGATGGTATACATGAGCTGGGTTAAAGCCAGGAAGCACGGATCCTCAAACAAACACCACCATCAGATGAGCCTTGCCCAGACGAAGCCAACGGAGGAAAAAACGCCGCCATCGGAGCTCTAACGGCCCCTCACGCGCCACCAAACGCGGCTGGAGGCGGTACGCTATGTCCCAAACGCCGGCAGAACTCCGGCCAAGAAGATGCCCACCATGCCGGCCTCCGTAGAGAAAAGTAACAGCACCGTTAGATGCGCCTTGGCTGGACGAAGACAATGGCGAAAAAATCACGGTCATCAGAGTTAGAACGCGCCTTCACGCACCTCCCAAAGTCGCCGGAGCGTCACCGCCCTTTTCACGCGCCTCCACGCGCCGAGGAGCCAGATCTGACGCGCCTCCACGCGCGACACGTGTCCTCCTCGCCCTGAAACTGCTGACAGGCCCCTTCAACTCCTGGAAATTGCTGGAAGGCCCTTTGTCTCCTGGATATTGCAAAATGGTCCTTTATCTTCTGAAATTTTCAATTTAGCCCCTTCATTCTGGGAAATGTCAGAAAGACCCCCTATATTTCTGGAAATTACAAGAGGGTCCCTCATCTTCTATAAATTCCAGAAAGGTCCCTAAATCTCTGAGAATTACAGAATGGTCCCTCAACTTCTGGAAATTGGAAAGAGGTCCCTCAAGTTCTTTGAATTGTAGAAAGGCCCCTAAGCTTTTGAAAAGTTCGAAAGGTTCTTAAGCTTCGGAAATTTCGAATGGCCCTTCAACTTTGGAAATTGACAACAGCCACTATATTCCCGGAAATCGGCCCTCCTCGTGTTTTAAGGTGATTTCTTTCCATCTTTGCCCTTAATTTCTGCATATGTTGCTCCTATGTCCATGTTTTTATATAGCAAACATATAAAATGCAAAATGAGCCATCAAATCCTAAATAGCGGATAAATATGCAATTCGTATGCTTATTAATTTCTTTTAATTAGTGCAAATCACTAATAAATTAACATGCTATGCCAATAAAAAGAACAAAATGCATGATTAATATTAAAATCTCGAGCTTAAATAATAGCATTCGTTATTTTAATATGCTCGTTATAACATATATTCTTTGATGCATTTAATGCCACGTGACTCGGGCATACACGGTTATTACGAATATAACATGACTAGTCTTGTAGAAATATATTAGCATGACATGCACGCGTTAGGGCATGCTTCTAAATAGCGCGATGTGTCGCCACAATGATTTATTTTCGCACAATGCGTACATGCATACATATGTGATCTCGCTTATATAAAATAAAAGATCTTCCGCCTATGCAATAGCCGCAATTATTCATTGTCATTCACATGAATTATGAGCATGACTACTTTATTTACGCGAGGATAATACTTTTGATTTGTAATGATGCCTCCGCTACATTTTAAAATGCAAAGTACAACATAATAGAGCCTCGACGGCCAAGAGCAATAACACGTAATACTCCTCGACGAATGAACCTCGCTATAAGTCAAGGTCACTTCTAAAAAGGCTCGAGGGCCTTCCATAAAAGGATTCCAAAGAGGTCCAAGCACCTATCGAAATATTCATTACTCGAGAATCAAACATGTAAGACCAACGAGATCAATCGGAAAGAGTATGACTTAGGGGCTATCGTCGAAGCAAAGAGTTATATTTGTTACTTCTCGACCTCAGAACACTTTCTCACGCTCGAGAAGTAGGGGGCTACTACCACAGCCACAATAGTGAGACCTTGCAGGATCCTTAAAGAAAATTTCTCGGAAGAATTCTTGCTCAAACCAACGCCGCTGAATGTAACTCGCAGACGAGCATATTTTGGTCCTCACCGTTCGAGTATGTCTCACGGCTGAGTAATACCCCGCGCTTTCTTGCGCTTCTCCTCGAAACGAGTTAAACTCTATTCACCGCTATGCGTTAACTGCAAATGAAGTTACCATGCAACTCTAATTTATTGTATACAGCATGTAAATGGTTCGTATATTGTCATTAACCCGGATCACCGCACTTAATCCCTTGAAAATATACTAGCGTATAGGATGTACACATTATGTCAATTTAAATTCAGTCAATTAGACAATTCATGAATTACATGACGTGACATCGATAAATAAATCGCTCCTCGAGGTCGGCTATGGCCACTCGAGATCGATAATCAAATCGCTATTTGAGGTCGGCATCCGCCACTCAACGCGTTTAATCAAATCGCCATTTGATGACGGCATTCGCCACTCAAGGCGTTTACTCATAAAAACGCTCCTCGAGATCGGCTATGGCCACTCGAGGTCATCAAATCGCTATTTGAGGTCGGCATCCGCCACTCAAGGCGTTTAATCAAATCACCATTCGAGGTCGGCTATCGCCACTCGAGGTCGATAATCAAATCGCCATTTGAGGTCGGCATCCGCCACTCAAGGCGTTTACTCATATCACCATTCGAGGTCGGCTATCGCCACTCGAGGTCGATAATCAAATCGTCATTTGAGGTCGGCATCCGCCACTCAAGGCTTTAATCAAATCGCTATTTGAGGTCGGCATCCGCCACTCAACGCGTTTAATCAAATCGCCATATGAGGTCGGCATCCGCCACTCGAGGCGTTTAATCAAATCAATCCTCGAGGTCGGCTATGACCACTCGAGGTCGATAATAAAAACGCTCCTCGAGATCGGCTACGGCCACTCGAGGTCATCAAATCGCTATTTGAGGTCGGCATCCGCCACTCAACGCGTTTAATCATATCACCATTCGAGGTCGGCTATCGCCACTCGAGGTCGATAACCAAATCGCCATTTGAGGACGGCATTCGCCGCTCAAGGCGTTTACTCAAATCACCATTCGAGGTCGGCTATCACCACTCGAGGTCGATAATCAAATTACCATTTGAGGTCGGCATCCGCCACTCAACGCGTTAATCAAATCGCTATTTGAGGTCGGCATCCGCCACTCAACGCGTTTAATCAAATCCCCATTTGAGAACGGCATCCGCCACTCAAGGCGTTTAATCAAATCACCATTCGAGGTCGGCTATCGCCACTCGAGGTCGATAATCAAATCGCCATTTGAGGTCGGCATCCGCCACTCAACGCGTTTAATCAAATCGCCATTCGAGGTCGGCATCCGCCACTCGAACCATGTAATCAAATCGCCGCTCGAGGTCGGTTATCGCCACTCAAGTCGGCCATAAAGCCTCGATATGTTCGAGCAATTAGACTCGCTTCAGCGGGCATAAAAGCCTCGATATGTTCGAGCAATCAAAGCTAACCTTGCTCTTTAAAGGTCAAAACTATCAAGCCTCGGTCAACCCGAGCATTTATGAGAGTATTCCCTGCCAAAATCGAATACCAAAGACACGTCTTCAATTCAAGACGAAAAACGCAAACTCTCGATACAACAGAAGAGAATCGCGGGCAAATAATACTCCTCACCCTCAAGATAAATCTCGAGGAATAAGGAGTAGGGGGCTACTGATATACCCAGAAATATATACCCCCAAAAGTATATACCCAAATATCTCAAAAGATGTACGGAATAAGCATACACACACAAAGTGTGTCCGAAAAGCAACACCCCCTATAAATAGGGGGCTACCCCTCACATTAAAGGACCCTTGGCTAAACCAAAGGAGAAGCCTTCTCCTTCTCTCTCTCTCTCCATATTCTCTCTCTCCCTCCACACACATAGATCACATTTTATCTCTCTATTATATAAATGAGATACGATTATTACAGGAGGGTTTGGGTGGACCACGGTCAGACTCCTAACGGTATTTTCTTTGATATTACGGGCATCATCCGACGGTCGAGTCCCGCGACACAAGCCTTTTGAGAGCGGGGCATCCAACCCGAAGACTAGCTGCACACGTGGATCGACGTGATCACCCGAATCCATTTTGGCGTGATCAGGGAGTCTCCCCCGTCAAAACTTTCTCGCAATGCCGAAAAATAGGCTCGTCTGCTTAGAAAGAACCTTTCTTTTGGGCCTTCTCATTGGTGGAATGGCTTTTCTTCTTTTTGCTTTCCTTCGCTATACTTGACTCTTATTGGTACCGGACGGAGGGCGAAGAATCCACGTCTAAGCAAAAAGCACCTTTGAGAGAAGGCCATAATAAGGAGAAAGAAACTTCGGGATGACGGGGTCGGCATCTCGAAGAGGAGAGCACACTCTCAATCCTACCCGAACTAACCTAATATGCGATCACACCAACCCTAAGAAGGCTCCATTGATTTAGGCATCTTTCGTTTGGAAAGAGAGTTCGATCGCGGAGAAGGATATGGATGTGCCCCGCCTTAGGGCGTCTCGTGGTAGTCCCACCCATCATCTATTAGGTTCATCCCAAGTAGTTAACTAGTCTATTCTACTTGAACTATAGATAAGATAGTATAGCGGTACTCGGTTCGGAATTTTTGGTCCTTCTCCTGTGTGGAAAATTCTTGCTCCACTCATTCCATTTCCTATGGAGACAGAATGTGAGATAGAGGTTAGCCAAGAGTCTGATTCTTCTCTGGGAGGAGTCTTTCCTTCCCCGAAGTTCTATTTAGTCTGTTTTGCGCTAAAGGAATGCATTCACACCGAATTGGGACCCACTCCAAAAAAATAGGATTCTTTGGCCCTACCTTCAGAGTGGGATATGGAGGAGTGCGTACGGCTATTTCAGACCAAAGGGGGCCAAGGGCAGGGGGATCCCTTAAATAATAAATAAGAGAAGTCAGAAGTCTTTGAGGTAGGGCGGGCAGCTGAATCTCCATTTCTATCTAATGATCCATTATCAGATAATAATTTGGCATTCATAGACGTCGAATAGATCAGGTCGGATGCACATCTATACAATAGTCTGACGGGCTAAATCACTATTGGCATTTAGTAAGCGAAAGAAAGATATGCCTTTTCAACGGAGTGATTTCAACCAGGATTAGCAAGCCTTTGGGAATAGTAAGAACCATAGTAATTAATGGCGATATGCGTATTAATGAACCGAGGTGAGATCATTTTCCAAGAATTTCCTTAATCAATGAAAAACAGTGTGACAATCATGCGCATTTAACTGTTATGATGATCTCCGCTACTAAGAGATGGAAGCAATGGCTAGCTACTTGAATAATGTTAGGTTATTTATAGTTGTCACCGTAAGGTTTGATGTTGATGTTGATGTGGGACGATTAACGCCTAAAGATTCGATTTGTTGTATAATCCTTGTCGTTCGTCCCTCCCGAAGTTGGTAGTTGAGAACAAGATGAACACAAGTAACTTGGTATGCAACCGAAAGTATAAGTCGGCACGGCATGTTGGAGAGAGAGAAAGCATTCTAAATAATGATGCAAAAGCATTCATAGAAAGATATCGGCAATAATCTATTTGATTGTTTGGTTGCCTCATTGAATGAAAGCGGGATATGTATGCATCTTTACAAAGTGCGGCAACATTATTGTGGAGGAACATGCATGGCTGAGACCAAAGTCTTTTGCTAGAAGCAGGTGATCTCACTCACATTAGGTTGCCTCAATTAAAGATTTGGACATTGTAGGTTGGATTTCGTATTTCCAGGATATATTTGCTATATAGGTTGTGAGGGTAAGAGATGTTCAAGTAGGAAACAAGTTTGAAGGCTTTATCATGTTGTGGAGAAAGAACAAGGATGGATGAATACTTCAGGGCCAGAACGGCTTTCACTAAATTACAGGGGCCTTCTTGCAGCAATTGTAAACTTGTTATAGTACTTTTCTTTGTAGTTTTAGTTCAAATTTCCTTTATGCTTGGATTGGAGTTTAAGGACTTCCAAACTTTGAAATCAAGTATGAAAATGCCCCATGACCATTAATTAATATTAGTACAATTTAATATTGACAAAAAAAATCATATTTAAGTTTACTTTTTATTAGTAACAAAAATATCATGCTTTAGTATTTTCTTCACTTCTTCTAGACAGCACAATTTTGTTTTTCATTTTTGTATCAGAATAAATGATTAAAAAGTTCAATACTTTCTTATTTTTCAATATTTTTAAGAGCATAAATGAAAAAAAATTAAAAATACATCGTTCATTTAGTATATTGAAAAAATATATATATATATATATATATATATATTTAAAGATATTGTTTATTGGTAGCTTGATAAATGTCAATAACAATTCAAGTGCAACAAAAATAATTTTAGCTACGCTGTGCACAAGCATATTTGATTATTATTTTATCACAAAAAGATCTTTAAAAAAGTGTGAATTTACTTAGAAATATATAAAGATTTTTTTTAATTGGAAAAAAAAAGGTTATCCTTCCAAATAATTCCGTACGTAACTTGCTTTGTGCCTACCCTCTCACCCATATAGACTATTAATGAGAGGCCGTAAAAGAACTTGGTTGGCATACAACTCAATGCCTTTATTAGCTACCCTTTTCTCGACAAGTTGGACCAAATTCTTCCTTTTTTTCTTTTACTTACTTCTTTTTTAGATGCTTTTCGACTTTTGATAGCTAGAAATACAACCTTTAAAAATATAACAACCAAACAAGTAAGGGAAAAGTTAGGTTAGGAAAGTTTGGCCAGAAGCCAAAAGTGTCATAATTTCTTCCCCACATTTCAATCTATTATGATTAATAAATATATTTGTTCTTCTGCTACCACACACCGTAACCCTTTGCCACATGATGGATGCATTTTCCCTATCTTAAACCGGAGAATATTAGAGCCCTTAGTTCCCGTGGTGGTTTATTTGTGTAGCCCTTGAGTTGCGATGGAGGGAGGTAAAAATAGCGTTACGAGTAAAAGGGCTGAGTCACGATGGAGGGAGGTAAAAATAGCGTTGCGATGTAGGGAGGTAAAAATAGTGTTACGAGTAAAAGGGCTGAGTCACGATGGAGGGAGGTAAAAATAGCGTTACGAGTAAAAGGGCTGCACAAATAAACCACCACGGGGACAAAGAGTACAAGTTAGGAGTAAATTACATGTCTATTTTTACTCCTAACACGATTATCGTTTGACCTTCGCGTTAAGAGTAAAATTAGACATGTAATTTATCGAAGAAAATAAAAACAAGAAAAAACATGTGATGTGTATATTTTTTATATTTATGCAAAATTTTCATTTTGATTTGTGATTAAAATGTCTTTGACCTAGTAAGGGCAAAGTTGGCCCAACACTTATAGAAGCCTAAAGTAAACTCTAACGTGAGGCCTTTTTAAAGCAAATAAAATTTTTTTAACTAAAATTGTATTTTTATTTAAAATTTATCTTTCGTACTTTTTGGGATGCAAAATTATTTATTAAATTATTATAATCGATTTCATATTACAATTCTTTTTTAGTTAAATAATAAACGTAGTCCACTTAATCTTTGTTGAGACCTTTTCGATCTTAGATAAGATTTTATTTATTTTAATTTTGAAAACATCTCTCTGTCGTAGCAACAATTACGAGAATCATTAATATTATTCTATAAGCTATATACGCATTTGAAAAAGAATCAAGCCTTATTATATACTGTAATTAAGTATGTCAATTGGTGTATCATATTTCACTTGTATAATTCCTCTTAAATTTTTTAGTTCTTTAAATAAAATCTAATCCATCAATATCATAGTTGTCTTCATATTTTAATGAAAGTTCAAGGTTAAGACAATTTTCTCTTAAATTTTCATAATCCAATGACTTAATTTCTCAATGCTAAATAGAAAATCAAAAACATCTTGATACATTTTAAATTATTTCATATATTATGTACAAGAAGTAATCAACTTTAAAAGTTTCTTTAGAAATCTTACAACTTCATTGTCAATAATTTCATTAAATTATTTCTTTTTACGAATAGTATGTTTTTCACGGAACTTAGGTTCTATATTCATTTCTATAGCAATTTTGGCAGAAATTATAGCATTTTCAAATCCATCTTCCCTATATTTTTCAAAAAATGAAATAAAACATTTTCAATTCTTGTTTAGCAACATCGATACACATATCTTTTAATTGCCAATTTTATTGAGTTTATCGCAAAAATAAGTATCTAATACCAAATAGTCATGCCTAATAAAAACTCAAAATTTTCAAGCAATATGTTGTTAAACTATTAATGAGTAAATGAGGAAAACTAAGAGTTACTCCTCAAATAAAAAATAATAAGTACTTTTTTTTTTTTTTGTGAGGCCTAAATTTATGGGTGAATTACAGGTCGGTTCATTTTGAACAATTTGAATTCGCTACAGTACCTTATATTTTTTTTAACCGAAAAAGGCATTTTTGGGGCGAAAAAACGATTATGTCATTAATGAAAGAAAAACACGCACACATCAGTAACCTAAAGACATCCCGATGCTCAATTTAAGGCATTCCGATGCCCAATTTAGGGCATCCCGATGCCCAAATTAAGGCATCTCAATGCCCAATTTAAGGATGCCCAGATGACCAATTTAAGGATGCTCATTTTAAGGCATCCTGATGCCCAAAATTCAGCATACAGGCATCCCGATGCCCAAAATTATGCATCTCGATGCCTGAAATTCTCGCCCTTAAATACTCAGGCATCCCGATGCCCAAATCCCGTTGCCCAAAATTCAGCATCCAGCCATCCCGATGCCTAAAATTATGCATTCCGATGCCCATTTACTAAATAATTATAATTTGAAATACTAACATGAACCCAGAAAATTTCGACAAGATCAATATCGATCAAAGTAGTTGTTTTTGGTTAAGAAATTTACATACAAACATGATATTGACTTTATATAACAAAATCGATCAAAGTAGTTGTTTTTGGTTGTGTAACACCCCGACCCTACTTCCTTCCTGGTTAACTCATAATCATTTCTTATCAACCTTAAAACCCTCGGAGAGTGAGGTGTCATGCTTGTTAAGCGTGACGTGTTGAGTCGAGGACCGTATTTGACTCGCGTTTAACTCGTGGTGAGTTGCGCTTTGTTCCTTTCTCCATTTGAGACTATTCTCGACCTTGATTAACATCCGTGTACGATGTTCATTTTCCCGTCCCATTGACCTAATATTGGTTTAGACTCCTTCACGATGGATGATCACGTTGATCTTGTCGTTAACTCGCACAGAGTCATTTTGAGTGTTTCGTATGGCCCGATTGGTACTCAAACCTTTATATGGTTATTGCGTGAATGTTACGTTGAACTTCTAGCGTTGTTTTCGGACCTTTCGGGAACCTTTCTCGAGTATTTCGACCTTCCCAAAGACTTAGAATCACTTCGGGATCATTTAGGACCATTTCGGGGTGTTTCGGAGCATTTTCGGAGAGTTCGAAGAATCGGACACAAAGCGATCGCCCTGGAGAAGACAAAGCGATCGCCACGTGACCGAGTACAAAGCGATCGCCTTGATTAGGGCGGGCGATCGCCCGGCCCGTCTCTGCTCGTCGGTTTTCGTCTTTCTCGGTTTTTAACATTTTTAAGTGGTTTAAAATGCTCAAACAAGCCGGGATTGGACCAAACACTTACCCATGGTATTAATAAAAGATCACACTCTATTTTCCTCCCTCATTTCTTCCTCCCAACTCAGATTTTAGAGAGAGAGCAAGAGAGAGAGAGAGAGAGAGAGAGAAAGATTTCGCGATATCTTGAGCTCCGCTTGTCGGATCGACGAGCCGTCTTCGCCGGAGCGTAGCTAGCGACGAGGGGAACGTTTCTACCCAAAGGGATCGTCCGATCTGTTGAAGAATCACCACCCCATCTCTTCCCCACGTTTTAGAGAGAAAGTGGTGTTTTGAGAGAGAAAGCTTGATTCGGACTTGGATCGAGCTTGGGATCGACGAGTGGACTCCGTAGCGGCGTTGGGGTCGCGGAGGAGTACGTTTTCATCCGAGGCCCTTCCGATTTCGTGGAGGATTTGCGTTGTGTTGTAAGTTACTAATCTCCTTCTTAGATTTTGAGCATCGTAGAGTAGTATCGCGATGTTTACGTGTTATCTATGTGCATATGAACTCCCTACATGCTATACTTGTGCAATGTGATACTCTAGCATGTTAAATGACGTGTATAGATGAATTGTGGTTGATTTGTGGTCTCCGAATACTAGAGACTTGTGGAGTTCATTGTGTACCCGTTGTTGCTATTATTATGACGATTGTTGTCTTCGAGTAGTAGAGACTCCTCGAGATTGGGTTGTGATTATTGTTGTTGTTTCCCGAGTTACGACTCGTGGGTTTACGTTATAGTTGGGTTCCGGCATTATAGTCGCCGATGACTTGATTTAGTTCTACGAGCATGTGTAGTCCTTTGAGATTTTTATCGTTAGGACTCTCACGATGACTCGTGAGATTTATATGGGTAACATATACCCCGAATGTTGATTATTTTGGTTGACACCGTTAACTAAGGTTAATGTTATGGTTCATCCGAGGTTTAGTTATTGATGACCAACTCTAGCGGCGTTGTATAAGACGTAAAGATTATACGTCGTGTAATGCGGTAATGTGTAGTATAAACCTATATTGGTTATATTGTAGTCTCCTACGGTGTAGGATGACGGATTATTGACATCATGACCCGATGGAACTCGACTTGGGTTGACTTGGTCAAACATTACCGACTATGGTGTGCGGTGAATCGTTGACTTAACCTTACGCCTTAGCAAGGGATTAATTATCCACGTTGGTCTCCCCTTAAGTGTTATCGTCTAGTGATGCCCATTGTACGCGACATTTCATATGAGACGAACAGTCTCAATCATCGGATCTCGAGTTAGTTATATTCTAGGTAGTATGACACGCCTTTGGTATCGTTCCATTTCGTGCGATGTGACTTGTAGGGAGCCGCAATATATTTAACATACGACGGGAATGAGGTGGATTATATATACCTGAGATGGAGTGTATTGTGATCGTAGGATACCGTAGAAATCCTAAGTTGAACGTGTTAGTGATGCATTGAATTATGTTTGTAAGTACGATTAGGCTTACATATGTTATGATGGTTAAGTCTAGCAATTGCGGACTTAAATGATGTGATGTATGTGTGGTTGTTCTAGTAAGCAATAGGACAATCATCCTACTTTGATGATTGATTGTGTGTTTAGTATTTATAAGCACATTGTGTTGATCTAGTTTGTGATTCAATAGAACACATTATGGTTTGATTTCTTTGGGTTGTGATTCAATAGAACACATCATGATTTGGTTTATTAAGTTGTGATTCAATAGAACACACTTAGATTAGTTTGGCATAAGTAAACATCTACTTGTGCATTGCATCGAGTCCAGCTGGCATATGTGCATTGGAGGTGTATTGACGCTCGGTTATTGCGGGAGCGGGGCTTCGTAATAGCCGAAGGCCAATGGGCCTCGCCCTACCGTTGGCCACGGTAGGGGTTTCTCTAGTCCCACGGTTGAACGGAATAAACGGCGTGCATTGTCGACATTGTTTTGTATGCATTGGGATACGGACACCGGTCCCTTGTGATACCTATAAGTGGCTAGAGCCGTATTGTCTCGGGTCGTAGGGGATCGAGCGATACGTCGACGTGGATACGAAAATGGTCCACCACGGGTACTTGTAGATCGTGCTTGACGCGATCGGGTACATTTATCGTTGGGTACTTGTAGATCGTGCTTGACGCGATCGGGTACATATATTTTCTTGGGATACGAGCATGGTCCTCGTGATTTGTGTACGACGGCAGCGGACAATCATCTATCTATGTTTTATGTTCGGTATTGAGAGATGTGTCCGGCATCGGCGGCACGATTATTTATTATGGTTCTCTGGAGCGAGCGCAGAATCTATTATCATTATTACCTTGTTGGATAGCGGCAGAGGCATCCTTGATAGTTACGTGGAGCGGCGACGATCGTTTACTACGGCTTCATGGAGCGATAAGGTCGGAAGTGTTTCAAGGGATTTCGGAGGTGTACCTCGAATCCACCGTATCCACCTTTATGTGTTTATTTACATTTTATGTGCTTCCTATATGAACGAATGTTGGTCGTGGTCTCCAACCGGTGCATGACGGTTGGCGGCTCGAGCCTCTCGTGAGTATAGGGTTGGTTGTCTTATGTGCTACAACTGTTTATTTTCTGTTATTCTTATGTGCATAATGCCATGCCATATTGTTTCATTAGTAGCTTCTTGGGTCATTCGACTCATCCCTTCCATATTTGTTTTCCTTAGTTGCGGGATATGTTTCGGCGCAGTGAGGCCCTAGTTCGAAGATCCTCTAGTTGTATTTAGTTAGTATTTTATATTTATTTCATGTACTTGTGAGGTCGTGGGTTAAACGAGTTATGTAAACTTAGTATGTCGGGTAGAGATTCTTGTATTTTCTATTCTTGTATTTGGTGCCGACTTGTGGAGTCGTGCCGGTTGTATAACTTTTATAATTCCAGTTTTCTTAGTTGTTGTGGCCGTGTGCTCGTTGGTATTTTACTTATGGTTTTTCCGAGCGTGTGCCTCGTGGTGTTTTAAATGTTGTTGTTCTCGCGCTTGTTTAGCCGTGGAGGTTATTATTATATGTTGGGATTCTTGTTATTCGAGCTTTGAGGTTCAAGCTCGTTTGTTATTCATTGCCTTGTTTTTAGTTTTCCGCTGCTCTGGTTTTGGTTTCGAGCTTTTGTGGCTCGCTTTATTTAGTCTTTCTTTGGTTTGGCGCTCCGAGTTGGGGTTCAACATCGAATCTCGGACTCGGGTCGTCACGGTTGGTATCGAGCTTAAGTTAGCCGTCCGCGGGATAGGATCCTCGGCTTAGGTGATTTGGGTATTGGGTTTAGCGTTTAACGTCGAGTTTTGTGTTAAGTTTACCTTGGATATTGGTAAATTATAGAAATGGTCCATGTAGGACTGGATTAGTTAGGTTCTTACGCTCATGAGAGCGGAGACTAACGGTTATAGTCGGTTGTTTTTCTTGGAGAATCGGTGAGTGCGCTGTAAGTTCTCGCTAGAATGTTGACGACTAAGTGTGAGTCGCTTGATAAGTTTAGTAGCGAGATTTGACCATTGTAGGTTGTCTCGTTGATTAGAAGTATAGTCGAGAGGTTTGAGGAACGTCTTAGGCTTGATATTAGCGATCATTCGAGGAAATAGAGGTGGAAGACCCGAGATTCGGGTCACGAATCCACTAGTGTTTATCGTGGAGTGTCGGGTTACGATAGTGCGAGTGTATGAATCCGTACTAACTTAGACACTTTATTCTTGCATATCACATCATGGAATGCGACATTTGTACATACTAGAGACATTGTGTCACACGGGTGCATTTGCTTGTATTTGATACTTATGTGCATGAGACCGATTCTAAGGGCATATTTGTAATCACTTGTCCCTAACGCCCTAGTGACGGTAGCTTTTGAAGCCATTTCGAAGGGCCCCGATTTGGTTGTCAAGAGATATTCGTCAAGACTAAGTTGATAGCATGATAGATAGAAATTGTCGACCCTATTACCAACCGGAATGGACAAGTAAATGGAATAGTACGTTTGAACAAGTTGTGTACCTTGTGTTTGGATTGTTTATCGTTTCTCGTATATTGGTTTGATTTGATCGATATTGTGCGAGCCGTTGTGCTTAGTTGAACATGAGTATTTCGGGTATGCTATTAGCCCTTGTGACTTGTATATTGTCACGTGTGTTATATGTTTATTTTGCCTTAGAGGTATCGAATTGATTTGTCACCTCGGCGGTGAGCGTGTGGTTTCTATATTGTATGCGACGTGATGTAGACCGGATACATTGTATTAATTCAGTCTTGCCTTATAGACGTTTGCGATACGAATAGATCGTGTCACCTTGCGCATGTGCCCTTGGCATAGTGAGATGGTTATCATTAGGACCCTACATGCATGTTATATGTGTTGGTTGAGAGTTTAGAACGTTATGTTGATAAGTATGCCTCCGTTGATTCACTTAATGTGTTTCACTTCCCATTAGAGATTTAACGTCTCTATTGTATGCCGTAGCAGGATGGCGCGAACTAGAAAGCTGCAAGGATGTCGGTTATGCATCCGACCGTATTTCAACTCGACACGCACTACGAGCGAAAGAACTTGAGGACCAACTGAATGTGGCCCTAGGTGAGACACCCCGAGTGGAGCAAGTGTCCCCACCGAACCCTCTGCACCGACCCAAGACTCTAATAGAGCGAGTCAAGGTTAGAGGTGAGACCTTGTAATTGAATCCGTAAGAGTCATGTTCATCGTGACTTATTCTATTATTTATTTGTCTCCTGTTATCGGACTACCTTTTGTACTCGATTGGGTACTCGTTCGTTAGAATACTATATCTCGTAGTTGACTGTGGATGTAATCATTGAGAGTGTGTTACACTCTATGTTTCGAGTAGCACGTATAGTATATGGTGTTGGTGTCCAATGATACCGATCCGCTCCGTTGAATGTATTTAGAGTTTGAAACTCTTATTATTATTTATGTTGACCTTGCGACTTATTGACATGAGTAGTCGCATCGCGAGCATGTCGACTTGCGATTTCGTTGACCTTTTATTTTGTCGGCTTTGGGTGTAGCCGGTAGTATCATTATTCACGACAGAGTTCTATGACTCATGTGACCTTCAGTGATATGCCATTTGTTTGAATTTGTTCCTTGACTTTATGATGTCGCGCGTGACCTTGCGAACCTAAGGGTTGTGTTAACCGGACTTAATTGATCGCGGGATTTCGTGAGTAGTTGTTGAGAGTTGTACCACGGGAAGTGGAGATTTGTTAGCGGAAGCGTGGTGTTGGAACGTGTTCGAAGGTGTTTTCATGACACTTTGAAGTATACTCTGAACTTGGACTTGACTAGAGACGGTTGTTGGTCTCGTAATGAAACCCCGAGATTTCTCATGTCTCGAAATTATATCTATTCGTTAGATATTTCGCATGTGTACACTACTTGAGGTTGATGACCTCTAACTTGGACCAACTCCCTTTATTTGTTGGACTTGTGCTCCTTTGCCTAGAGTACGATTACGTAGGCGATGGTGTAGCCTTGTTGTGATATATGTTTTCCCGTGAACGTTTGATCCTTGAATTCGCGGTCGAATTCTTTTAAGGGGAGAGGATGTAACACCCGACCCTACTTCCTTCTGGTTAACTCATAATCATTTCTTATCAACCTTAAAACCCTCGGAGAGTGAGGTGTCATGCTTGTTAAGCGTGACGTGTTGAGTCGAGGACCGTATTTGACTCGCGTTTAACTCGTGGTGAGTTGCGCTTTGTTCCTTTCTCCATTTGAGACTATTCTCGACCTTGATTAACATCCGTGTACGATGTTCATTTTTCCCCGTCCCATTGACCTAATATTGGTTTAGACTCCTTCACGATGGATGATCACGTTGATCTTGTCGTTAACTCGCACACCGAGTCATTTTGAGTGTTTCGTATGGCCCGATTGGTACTCAAACCTTTATATGGTTATTGCGTGAATGTTACGTTGAACTTCTAGCGTTGTTTTCGGACCTTTCGGGAACCTTTCTCGAGTATTTCGACCTTCCCAAAGACTTAGAATCACTTCGGGATCATTTAGGACCATTTCGGGGGTGTTTCGGAGCATTTTCGGAGAGTTCGAAGAATCTGGACACAAAGCGATCGCCCTGGGGAAGACAAAGCGATCGCCCTGTGACCAGAGTACAAAGCGATCGCCTTGATTAGGGCAGGGCGATCGCCCTGGCCCGTCTCTGCTCGTCCGGTTTCGTCTTTCTCGGTTTTTAACATTTTTAAGTGGTTTAAAATGCTCAAACAAGCCGGGATTGGACCAAACACTTACCCATGGTATTAATAAAAGATCACACTCTATTTTCTCCTCATTTCTTCCTCCCAACTCAGATTTTAGAGAGAGAGCAAGAAGAGAGAGAGGAGAGAGAGAAGAGAAAGATTTCGCGATATCTTGAGCTCCGCTTGTCGGATCGACGAGCCGTCTTCGCCGGAGCGTAGCTAGCGACGAGGGGAACGTTTCTACCCAAAGGGATCGTCCGATCTGTTGAAGAATCACCACCCCATCTCTTCCCCACGTTTTAGAGAGAGAAAGTGGTGTTTTGAGAGAGAGAAAGCTTGATTCGGACTTGGATCGAGCTTGGGATCGACGAGTGGACTCCGTAGCGGCGTTGGGGTCGCGGAGGAGTACGTTTTCATCCGAGGCCCTTCCGATTTCGTGGAGGATTTGCGTTGTGTTGTAAGTTACTAATCTCCTTCTTAGATTTTGAGCATCGTAGAGTAGTATCGCGATGTTTACGTGTTATCTATGTGCATATGAACTCCTACATGCTATACTTGTGCAATGTGATACTCTAGCATGTTAAATGACGTGTATAGATGAATTGTGGTTGATTTGTGGTCTCCGAATACTAGAGACTTGTGGAGTTCATTGTGTACCCGTTGTTGCTATTATTATGACGATTGTTGTCTTCGAGTAGTAGAGACTCCTCGAGATTGGGTTGTGATTATTGTTGTTGTTTCCCGAGTTACGACTCGTGGGTTTACGTTATAGTTGGGTTCCGGCATTATAGTCGCCGATGACTTGATTTAGTTCTACGAGCATGTGTAGTCCTTTGAGATTTTTATCGTTAGAACTCTCACGATGACTCGTGAGATTTATATGGGTAACATATACCCCGAATGTTGATTATTTTGGTTGACACCGTTAACTAAGGTTAATGTTATGGTTCATCCGAGGTTTAGTTATTGATGACCAACTCTAGCGGCGTTGTATAAGACGTAAAGATTATACGTCGTGTAATGTGGTAATGTGTAGTATAAACCTATATTGGTTATATTGTAGTCTCCTACGGTGTAGGATGACGGATTATTGACATCATGACCCGATGGAACTCGACTTGGGTTGACTTGGTCAAACATTACCGACTATGGTGTGCGGTGAATCGTTGACTTAACCTTACGCCTTAGCAAGGGATTAATTATCCACGTTGGTCTCCCCTAAGTGTTATCGTCTAGTGATGCCCATTGTACGCGACATTTCATATGAGACGAACAGTCTCAATCATCGGATCTCGAGTTAGTTATATTCTAGGTAGTATGACACGCCTTTGGTATCGTTCCATTTCGTGCGATGTGACTTGTAGGGAGTCGTAATATATTTAACATACGACGGGAATGAGGTGGATTATATATACATGAGATGGAGTGTATTGTGATCGTAGGATACCGTAGAAATCCTAAGTTGAACGTGTTAGTGATGCATTGAATTATGTTTGTAAGTACGATTAGGCTTACATATGTTATGATGGTTAAGTCTAGCAATTGCGGACTTAAATGATGTGATGTATGTGTGGTTGTTCTAGTAAGCAATAGGACAATCATCCTACTTTGATGATTGATTGTGTGTTTAGTATTTACAAGCACATTGTGTTGATCTAGTTTGTGATTCAATAGAACACATTATGGTTTGATTTCTTTGGGTTGTGATTCAATAGAACACATCATGATTTGGTTTATTAAGTTGTGATTCAATAGAACACACTTAGATTAGTTTGGCATAAGTAAACATCTACTTGTGCATTGCATCGAGTCCAGTGGCATATGTGCATTGGAGGTGTATTGGCTCGGTTATTGCGGGAGCGAGGGCTTCGTAATAGCCGAAGGCCAATACTCTGGGCCTCGCCCTACCGTTGGCCACGGTAGGGGTTTTCTCTAGTCCCACGGTTGAACGGAATAAACGGCGTGCATTGTCGACATTGTTTTGTATGCATTGGGATACGGACACCGGTCCCTTGTGATACCTATAAGTGGCTAGAGCCGTATTGTCTCGGGTCGTAGGGGATCGAGCGATACGTCGACGTGGATACGGAAATGGTCCACCACGGTACTTGTAGATCGTGCTTGACGCGATCGGGTACATTTATCGTTGGGTACTTGTAGATCGTGCTTGACGCGATCGGGTACATATATTTTCTTGGGATACGAGCACCGGTCCTCTCGTGATTTGTGTACGGCAGCGGACAATCATCTATCTATGTTTTATGTTCGGTATTGAGAGATGTGTCCAAAGCATCGACGGCACGATTATTTATTATGGTTCTCGGAGCGGAGCGCAGAATCTATTATCATTATTACCTTGTTGGATAGCGGCAGAGGCATCCTTGATAGTTACGTGGAGCGGTGCGATCGTTTACTACGGCTTCATGGAGCGATAAGGTCGGAAGTGTTTCAAGGGATTTCGGAGGTGTACCTCGAATCCACCGTATCCACCTTTATGTGTTTATTTACATTTTATGTGCTTCCTATATGAACGAATGTTGGTCGTGGTCTCCAACCGTGCATGACGGTTGGCGGCTACCGAGCCTCTCGTGAGTATAGGGTTGGTTGTCTTATGTGCTACAACCTGTTTATTTTCTGTTATTCTTATATATGTGCATAATGCCATGCCATATTGTTTCATTAGTAGCTTACTGGGTCATTCGACTCATCCCTTCCATATTTGTTTTCCTTAGTTGCAGGATATGTTTCGGCGCAGTGAGGCCCTAGTTCGAAGATCCTCTAGTTGTATTTAGTTAGTATTTTATATTTATTTCATGTACTTGTGAGGTCGTGGGTTAAACTGAGTTATGTAAACTTAGTATGTCGGGTAGAGATTCTTGTATTTTCTATTCTTGTATTTGGTGCCGACTTGTGGAGTCGTGCCGGTTGTATAACTTTTATAATTCCAGTTTTCTTAGTTGTTGTGGCCGTGTGCTCGTTGGTATTTTACTTATGGTTTTTCCGAGCGTGTGCCTCGTGGTGTTTTAAATGTTGTTGTTCTCCGGCGCTTGTTTAGCTGTGGAGGTTATTATTATATGTTGGGATTCTTGTTATTCGAGCTTTGAGGTTCAAGCTCGTTTGTTATTCCATTGCCTTGTTTTTAGTTTTCCGTTGCTGGTTTTGGTTTCGAGCTTTTGTGGCTCGCTTTATTTAGTCTTTCTTTGGTTTGGCGCTCCGAGTTGGGGTTCAACATCGAATCTCGGACTCGGGTCGTCACAGGTTGATATTATACAAAATCCAAACTCAAATCATTGATTAAATTAAGTCCCAAAATCAGTCCAAGAACATCTCCCTCTGTTTTCGGACAGCACACTGCCAAGCTCGATTTGAAGCTCGAAAATAGTATTTTTTGGTAGAAAAATTGTGCACAAATGTAGTACTAAGTTATGAAAACAATATGAGATTGATTTTAAACAAATTCGAAGTTTAAAACATGATTAAAGTGGCCAAAACAGTCCAAAAATAAGAAAAAATGAGATGAACTCAGAAAATTCAAATTTGATCAAATTGTGATCAAATTAGTGTTCTAGGCATGAAAATTGATCCTCTAACATGAGAGAAAACTATATTAACAATATGAAATCATTTATACATCAACTCGAACCTTGAATCTGAAGCAACGATGTTGCTGTGGGCATTTTAGAAAGAAAACTATTAAAGTATACTTTAGTGATTTACAAAAAAAATAGGTGAATTTTAGAGAACAAACAATTATGAAAGTAGACTTGGACACAATTTTTGCTAAATTTTTTTTGAGGCCTAAACTAGGATTTTACTCACTTCACTTGGGCCGGCCCTTAGCAAGGGTAGAAAGAACCCTAATAACGAACTAAACTAGCTATCTCATATGGCAACTATGCAACGGGCTCATTGGCCGACAAAATTGACATTCTGTCATCATGGATCCTGAGGTTAACTTATACTCCTTGCCAAATCAAGTGTTTTACTCCATGTTTTTTTAAAGATACTTGAGTATACTATGTATACTACTCCACTAATTATGAGATGAAAAAGAAATATCACATTAATTTAACACCAATAAAATTAATTAATTTTTAAAATTTGTATAAAGTTAATACGAAATACTAGTATCCTGGGATGAAAAAAGTACTAATAGTAGAAAACTAAAACTTGGACACACAAGAACAAATTTAGTACTCCTCTTGTTCTTAAAAAAATATTTAGTTTGACTTGGCACATAGATTGAAGAAAATTAATTGACTTTATTATAAATATTGATATGTTATGTATTTTCTTTTAAAGCCCATATGCAAATGGGACTCATCGTTGAAGTAATAAGGAAAATTAAGGATAAAATATTAAAAAATAACTTTTAAAAAAGTAAAGATTAGAATATATATATATATATATATATATATATATATATATATATAGGAGGAACGAAAAAGTAAAAGTAAGTTCTTTTTTAGGAACTGGGGGAGTAATGTTTTATGAAGGAGCCAACAATGCATGTCAGAAAATTTCCAGATAGTACCTTATATTTTTAGACAAAAGCTATCTAATACTCTTTCCGTTCTTAAACAAAGAGTCTAGTATATTATTTTAAAATATTTCACTTAAAGAGTTCACTTTCAAAAAAATATGCTTATAATTTTCATAATCTTTCATCTTTACCATCCACTTGTGTTGTAATCATCTTAGTTGTGGTCAAGTATTTTTTTAATTATGATCAAATCCAATGACACTAATATATCTCTTAATAATTAGACTTTTTAAACATCAACTCTTTGGGTAGAATAGAGGGAGTATATGCTTAACAATCTATAGTATGATTTATTCAATAACTACATGATAACAATAAAATTTAGTAATAAGTAATAATATTATATCTAAATTTTAAAATGTGTCTTTAGGTACATTAGCCAAACCCATATTTTTTTTGTTTGGATTTGTTGAGTGTGTCCTGGTCATTCCCTTTTGATTGATTACATAATTGAAAGGGCTATATATGGCATATGTTTAATTAGAGCAAATTTCTTTTTTAAGCATTCCAAAAGCAAAAAATAAAATAATGTAAAGTTGACAAAGAGAGGAACATAGTAAGAAAGAGACAATCATCAACTAAGGGCGTCCACAGTGGGGGAGCCCTCTCACCGTCCCTTAAAAATAATTTTAGAGATTTTTAGAGATTTTTACCCTCCTTTGATCTTACAGTGATCCCTTTAGTCCACCCTCTATCTCTAAAACTAATTAAATCACCCTCTAAATATAGAGTGAGTTTTAACAAAAATAGTGACCCAAATCTTCTACATTTTCTTCACTTTATTTGAGCATAATATACTTTTGTTTAATATTTTAGAATAAAAATTATTAAAATATACTCTCTCCGTCCCTAAATTATTATTTTTTTTGTCCGTTCCTAAATAATTGTCTTGTTTAAAATTTTCTTTTTTAGGAGATTATTTTTACCATTTTACCCTTATTTTTCTCTCTACTTTAATTATGCACCATATACACATGAGCATTAAAAGAAACTACACATTATACCAATATTAATAATCAAGTCAATTGTTTTTTGTTAATCCGTGTGTCGAGTCAAACAAGACAATAATTTAGGGATAGAGAGAGTACAATATATTTTTCATAGTATATAAAATTTAAAATATTTTATTTTAATTGTGGTGGGAAAATATAAATAAAAGAGAAAAAATATAATGGTTCGTTAGTTGAGATGAGATATATTTAATTTTTAGAGTGTTATATAGAGAGTGCTTGTTGGAGTGAATTTATTTTTAGAGTGTTGAAAAAGTGAAACTTGAACGAAAAATGAGATGTTTAAAGTGTGATATAAGGAGGTATTGTTGTGGATGCTCTAAAAAGAGTAGCTGACATTGTCCGTCGAGATTTACCAACGAGGAACGAATATTTCTGGGAATCTTCCGTTAGCAATTTATCGTATCAACAATTTTTTGACGAATTTCTTGGCACACATTTTCCATTTTAAATTTTCTTGTTAACGAGTTTCGACCTATTTCCGAAGATTTATGTTTGAATTTTTCTTGTTATGCACCGAGTTTCAACCTATTTCATACTATTTATAGTCAGTAAATGGTTTGAGTTACGACCAATTTATGTTTGTTACTCCCTCCGTCACTAAATTATTATCTTCCTTTCTTTTATTTTTTTTTCCAAAATAATTGTTTTGTTTGAAAACTTTCCTTTTTAGAACATTTCTTTTACCATTTTATCCTTACTTTTTTCTCTACTTTAATTATGGACCACATACACATGAACATTAAAAAAATTATACATTAAACTAATATTAATAATTAAGTTAATTATATATATATATATTTTAATCCGTATACTGAATTAAACAAGATAATAATTAAGTGACGGAGGGAGTACTACCATTGGGCGGGGCAAGAGAACACAAGAAAGAAGCTAGAAATGTTTTGATACTTTCTTCATCTATAAAATAACTAGGAAAATGCACCACCGGCCCCTGTACTTTAGACCTTTCAAGCATTAGTCCCTAATTTTTTACTTAAAAGTAGATTTTTTTTGTATGCTAATGGTCGTGCCTTTAGACACCATTAGAATTATAGCCGTTAACCCCCATGTGTAATGCATGTGAGTTTTTTAGGGAGTAAATACGTAACTTTAGTTCTCCCTCTTTTATAGAAGCCTGATAGTATAATTAACCAGCCCACAGAAACAAAAGCTTTGGCAATTTCCTACTATATATGCTATAAACGTCTCAATTATGCTAAAATATTTTTGTAATTATGATTAACTCAAATACAATTTATATATTTCATAATTATTAAAATTTTCAAACGTGTACTCTTTCAATAAAATATAAGGAGTATTAGAGTAAAATCACCTGTAGTAGGAACCATTCCTTCCCTTCATTATATTTTCAATTCTTCATTTAGAATTGCACAGTATCTTAGTGGGGCCACTTGTGATCAGATATTTAACCTAACTTAAAAAGTGATAAAAACCCATTATAACTTCATGTGCATAGAAGGAGAGAGATCCACATCTACAACAATCTCCTTACTTTCACATGATTCTATGATACTTCAAAGGTCTATATCAAAAGTAAGTGAGAAGATGGATATATATTTGATTCTAGTTTAGGTCATTCCTTTTAAAATAGATGATGGTGCATCCTCTTTTTATTCCATTAATGTCTTCTAATGTGTAATAGAGCACCAACTTAGTGGATGACCTAAGCCTAGCTAGATATATATATATATATATGTATATATATATGTATATATATATATATATATGTATGTATAAGTAATCTTCAAATAAGCATGCACAAGTACATAAGTACATTTGATTTTCTTCCAAGTAAACAATAAAAAAGAAATTGAACAACAAAGCTGTGTGTGTGTGTGTGTGAGAGAGAGAGAGAGAGAGTTTGAACAACAAAGCTGATAGAAAGGAAAATGATAGGAATACAAATATTTTTGTACATTCATATATAAATCTAGGTGTTAAATAAATGATGGATTAAAGTGTCGCATAACATACTAAGTCATGTAATATCTAACTAATCACATCTGTTGCATATAAGTGTACTAAGTTAACATGATTCCAAGAATTTTCTTGGAATATTGTTAAGAAGTCTCAAAAAAGGTGAGATGGCTAGTCCTCTTCAACGTTCACCAGTAATTACATCGTGTTTGTATACGTGGTTCTTTTTATTTTTTGCGGTCTTTTTAATTTGTGGTTTTTTTTCCTCAATAATCTAACATTTTCTTTCTTATTTTCTTTTTCTAAATCATTAAGAAACTACGTAACATAAAACAAACTGCCTATCCAACATGGCTTAAGTTTGAATATGACTCTTACTAATAGGTTTGGGAAAAAAAAAAAAAAAAGATTTGGACCGTGTTGGCATATACAGTTGGTATTGTGGTTTGTATTTATTTTTATTTCTTTTTGTAGTTTTTAATTCTTTTCTCTTTGGGTTTACTAATTTTATCTTAATTACTCTTTTTTTTTTAATTAAAACATTATAAAGTTATGAAAAATATCACTACTCACATAACTAACCATTTATGAAAGAATAATGATACACAAAGTAAAAAATATTCTCCTACTTTTAAAGTCCACCAATGTGGTGCAAGGAGATCACTCCCCTCTCTCTAACAAAAATAATTAAATCTCCTTGGCGCTACATGTGTGAGATTTAAAAAATAGGAAAACATTTTTAATTTGTGTATCATTAGCCGTGAAAATATAATCATGAAAAACAAAAGTAATGATAAGGAGTACTTATTGTGCTATCAGTAAAATGTGAGAGAGAGAGAGAGAGAGCAACTAACCGATAACTTTTTATATCACACTCTAAATACCTTCTATTTTTACTTTTTTAACACTTTAAAAATAAATTCACTTCAATAAGTTATGGAGGTTTTGGACACTACTGTGAGCTTCAGGGTGGTTAAATATCTCTAAATTAAGTTTTAGAGCGTAATTTTTGGACACTACTGTGGTCGCTTTTAACTCTGATAGAAGTCTATTAGATAAGTTATGGAGTTGATCAAGCCAAGTAATTAACGTGGTCTCAAGAGGGATTATTTCTTGTTTCAATTGAACAAATGCACTTCAATTTTTTTTTTTTATAAATATAATCTAATTTTTGAATAGATATTTAATAAATTGCTCTTTAGTGAGAAAAAAATAATATAAAACTACTACCTCTATTTCAAAATAAATTTTTCTTATTATATTTTGCAACGTACTCCCTCCGTTTTAGTAAATAGTTTATGTTTGAATAGTCTAATTATTAAAAGATAAATTAATATACTTAAAATTTAATTTTATTTACAAAAATATTTAAACATACATACATAAATATATATATATATATTTATATATATGGGGGAGTATTCAATGGTTATTTCATCTCACTAACAATGATAATCATCAATGGTTAGTGAGATGTAGTAACCATTGAATACTTTCCCATATATATATATATATATATATATATATATATATAGAGAGAGAGAGAGAGAGAGAGAGAGAGAGAGAGAGAGAGAGAGAGAGAGAGAGAGAGAGGTGTTGTGTCGTTTTGATAAGTGAGTGGGTTGATCAGGCGAGCATAGGTTGAATGAATAAAGTTGCTTGCGGTGAAGATGAATTCCCACTAACTGACTAGCTTTGGATGCATTGAACTCAGACCAATTTGAAGGCAAAAGTAGAATCCAAAAGTTGTGTTGGGAAGGAAGAAATTTGCATGCAACTCAAGTGGGTGGGAAGCAACTCAATACTTCTCATCTCTTTGCTGATTTATTTATTTATTTTGGGGTGAAATTTTGCTGTTTTAATGATGAAGCTTTTGTGGTGTATATCTTTTATAATACTTGGGGATTAAAGTAAAAAAGTTTTCATTTTAGTGTATACTATATGTTATAACATGTTGGATCTTTTAGTGAATAATGAAAAATGAAATAAACGTTTAGAATGGTGCCACCACATAATTAAATTCAGCTTCATAGTGGACACATCAATGATCGAATAGATCTTTGTGTACTACGAATTATGTGTTTTATTGTTTTAAAAAAATAAAAAATATACGCTAAATTTTTTATTTGAAAGACAATCAATTTGACTTAAAAAAAAATCAAAACTTGACACTTATTTAAAAACTGAAGGAGTACTTAAGAATTATAAAACTAATTAATTGTAAGATGAATTCCCAATTTTCAAGATGATGAATTCATTTCATTTTATTCAAAGTTGATAACGATATTAATATCAATTTGCTAAACTATTTTAACAAAACAAAAAAGTATCTATCTTTGTCGGACAATTTAAAAGCCCATTTGGTTATGCGTTTTGGCCAAAATACAAGCTAAAAACACCGTTTTTTTAATTGTTTATCCATTTCAATGCAACACTTAAATAAGTTGTGTTATCAAAACACTGAAATATTCATTTTTTTTCCAAAATATAGATTTTAAAATATTACTGGGAAAAACGTTTCATTTTAAAATGATATCTCAAACGTATTTTTTTAAAAAAAGTTGTGTTTTAAAAAAACTATATTTTAAAAAATCTACATTTAGATAAAGTCACCGTACCAAACGGACTATAAAGTGGAATGCAAAACTCTCCTCTTTCACACGAAGGGTGTAAATTTTAATTTATACCGTTCTAAAAGATTGTCTTGGTTTTTATTTTCATATCTTAAAATGTTTGTCGACTTTTTAAAAGTAAATCTACTAATAATTATCTTTTAGTGTTTTTACTTTATTTTTCACTAATTACCTAATTTTCATAGCTTTAGTACTAATTAATGGAGTTACAACCAAATTTTGATATAATTAATAGAGTTAATTCAGAAAGAAAAAAATGTTCAAAATAAATTCTTGCCAACAGTTTTCTTAATTTATGTTTAAAATTAAACAAAACAATCTTTTTGCCACGGAGAGTTTATTTTCCTTGTAAATGACGTTATAAGTATTGTACTTAAAGAGTTTGTTTGGTTAAACATCATCATTTCATTTGGTGGGCATTCTCTAGCCTTCTTAATTTTTAGGTAAACCTGCCTAAAAGTGTGAATATGAATAGCACTCAACATTACGTCATATCTGGTCACGAACCGTACATCACAAAATATATGTCTATAATATACTCCATAAAGAACCAATTAAGCATTAAACTAATTTTAAAAAAAATGGAAATATATATATATATATATATATATATATATATATATATATATATAAAGTAAAACCTAATATATATATATATATATATATATATATAAAGTAAAACCTAACAGTACCACTCAGACTAGTTGTTCTTGCTACCTCAACTAAACTACTTATTAGGGTGTCAATCTAAACCGAATGGTTTGGTTTGCTTTCGTAGCTTATATAGTTCAGTTTGATTTGATATTTTGAAAATTGAGTAGTTCGGTTTGGTTTTCGTTTGACCTGTTGAGCCAAGCCAAATCACCAAGCCGAACTGTTTTGTCAAACCATCGAACCGTATTTAGATTTGAGTGTTGATCATTAGTTGAATTATATCCTATGTTGTATTAAAGTATATAAATGGTAAAATATTCACTTTACAGTCTTTACCACGAGACAGAATCACAAGACCGAATCACGAGATCGAACAGCAAAACCGAGCCGAACCGTCGTATCTTGTCCCAAATCAAACCGAACTATTTACACCTACGTAATATCACCCTTACAAGTGGAGTCTGACAAGTTGCTTGAAAAAGTTGTAAATAAATATATGTAGTGTATATTTTAAATAATTATATAAAAATTATTTTAAACAAGCATATGTATATTGTTAATTTGGTTTCTTTCTAAAACAAGGAAATATGAAAGAGCTTGCTCTAGTTCCGTGTTGTTGGAATGTGGGAGGCCCAAGAGGGCAACCCATTCCCTAGCCCAAGTCCACGGCCCAAACTCCCTGGCAGCCCTCCCTTCTCCCTTGCTAAAACCGAAGGCTCCCTCCCCTGTTTTCTCTTCAGCTTATCTCATTGTTCTCTCTGTTTGACTTGGCCCTTGGTTTTCCCCATATGGCTGGTGCGATCCCCCCCTTTGCCTTGTGCACTCTCCTAGCAGCTCTCCCCCCTTTTATATGGCCAGCGATCTCTTCGCTCATGAAGATCCCGACTGCCGAATTGCAAAGAACAAGCTATTCCTTTTTCACTCCTCCGTTGCAAACAAAATCTGTACCTCTCTCTCTCTTCTTCTCACTGTGATTAATCTGTGTGAGTGTATGTGTGATTGAGGGATTTGTGTTTGGTGGTATTCTGGAGTTGTGAACTTCGGTGGTGGGTGAACGGAGCTCGGGTTTGTGACGGTACTGGGGCTTGGGACGGTGACTCTGTGTCACCGGAAATTTGGTTAGGGTTACCGGAGTTGTTGCTGGAAAATCTTGGGACTTCACCTTGGACTGTGTAGTGTGAACCTCGTGGATCACTCCGGTGGACATTGCTCAAAGAGGATTTCTGAGCCTTGTTTTGGTTGAAGCCGTGGGAGTAAGTGACACTATTGAAGAAGCTTTGCTTCTTCAGTGTGTCTTTCTTCCTTGTTAAATTTATCTTTACTATTTTCTTTATTTTTCTCCATTATAAATAAATACTAACTAATTTGGTATTTGCATGTTTTTGGAGATTATATTGTGATAGTATTAGATTTGTTCCTATAGGATAGATAAAGTGTTATCCCCACCCTATTGTAATCTTTTTGAGCGTCTTGGTGAGATCCTCATAGATTGGTTGTATAGGCTTTTATAATTTAAAGCTGTATTTGTACTCCTACACCGCGTACACGAACGACGGGAATACACAACAGTGGTATCAGAGCAACCGAGTTGACTTCGCGTATGGTACGGTGGTCTTCAAATCCAATCAAAAATTAGAAATTATAGTCAAGGATTTCTGGGTAAGCAATTTGGTGTTGAGTTTTTTAATTGCTTACTTAAAATTGTTATTCCGTGGCTGGTCTATTTTTGATATTTGGATTTGTTGGTGATTTGCTTGTGGAATTATTTTTTATTACTATTTTTGTTCCGTGTTGTCTTAAAAATGGCAAGCTCAGCATTTTATAATTTGGAACCTTTTAATGAAAAATCGGACTTTTCTATTTCGCAACAAAAATTGAAAGGGATTTTAATTAAAGAAAAGATTTTCAATACTGTGACGTTAAATTTCGCCGAATCTAATACAGAAGAGATTATGGCTGAAATGGATGAGTTTGGTAGACAACTTGAAAGGAACAATGGTTATAGTAATCAAAACCAAAATCATAATTTTGGAAATCATAAGCATAGAAGTTGTAGTAGGTCAAAATCTAGAATCTGCTATAACTGTGGCGAGACGGGTCATTTTAGGAAAGATTGCACAAACTCAAGAAAGAAATATCACATGGAAAAACAGCAAGATGACTGTAACTTAGCCTCGAGTAGTGATACATGAGATGTTTTTATGGTTGTTGATGCATGTGAAAGTATTGTGAATTCTGTGCATTCTGTGCTAAATTGCAAAAATGAATGGCTTGTTGATTCTGCTTGTACTTTTAACATGACTCCTTTTAAAAACTATTTTACTTCTTATAAAGAAGTGCAAACTAGATCTGTTTCGATGGCTAATGAGAAAAAATGTGTCATTGCTGGAATTGGTGATATATCTTTGAAATTTGATTCTGGATATGTGTTAAATTTGAAAAATGTAAGACACGTTCCTGACTTGTGCAATAATTTGATCTCGTGTGCCTCGTTAGAAGATGAGGCCGGGTTTTGAGGGTAAATGGGGAAAAGGCGTTATGAAATTACTAAAGGGTTCTTTAGTTGTTGCTAAGGCTGAAAAATGCAATAACTTGTATGTATGTGTTGCTATTCCTATGTCTTTTGATGAAAATTGTGCTAATCTTGTTAAAGAAGATAAAACAATGTTATGGCATAAAAGACTAGGACATATGAGTAATAAAGGTCTAGAAATATTACACAAAAATGGATGTTTTGGTAATGAAAATTTTCTAGTCTACCTTTTTGTGATACATGTGTTAAAAGCAAACATTATAAAGTTAGTTTTCCTCCCCCTTCCCTGAACAAATCTTCTAGTAAGAAAATCCTTGAGTATGTCCATGCGGATGTGTGGGGTCCCTCGAGTGTCTCCACTCTAGGTGAAAACAGATATTTTCTATCTATCATGTGACGCCCCGACCCGGATCTCTATACGAAATCCTTGGGTCGGGTCACGAAAACTACTAAACGACACAACCAACGAAAAGCACGTGGTGTAACCACCCGTACTTACAATAAAATACAGCGGATAAAACCTGATTTAAATATTAGACAAGTCATCGGCTACACAACGCCGGAACCCAACAGATAAAACCACAAGTCTAGGACTTGGGAAACAACCAACAACAATGACAACAACAACATCGTCGGCTATAACATGCCGGAAGAGAAACTGAACTTATCAAGAAGTTAAATATACAAGCACGACGTATATGTCGGCTACCAAAAGAATAATACAATAACCAAGTATAATTCTACCCCAAAGTAAAGTCTATATAACTTTACATAACCAACGTCCTCACCAAAAGAAATACTACTAAACAACATCAAGCTTCAAAAGCTTCTAAACCAAAATACAACCTGCTAGCAAACCGCAATCTCACCTATCTCACCGAGAACCGCTAGGCTGGCTTGGATATAAGGAAAAACAATAAACAAATAATGGGGTGAGTCATAATGACACAGTAAGTTACTAAATGCAACTATATGACATGGCATAATGCTCATTTTAATCATAACAAAGTGATAGTATTTATATACATCACAACTCAACATGAAATATCTTCCATGATATACAACTCATGTTAAACACTTAGCACTTTGATATTCACATAAGTGCGTATAAATAAATCACATAATAAAGGATATCTTTCTCTTTATCTGTCTTTGTGCTGCTCCTGCAATACACAAAATAACCAACGTGTACCGATACTCGTGTGTGATGTATCGATATCTATTCCGGCAAAATCCACCGGGTCCCCCGACAAAATCCATCGGGTTCTTCTAGCAAGCCAAAGTCATGCGTATTGCTACAACAATGGGGCTACTTCCCAACTGTGGCCAACAGATGAGGGGTGTGTGAACTCCGGTACGACGACTTATAGTGATCACGAAACGAATTCGTAAAGACTATAGGTCGTCCCACCTAATATAACAACAATGCCAGCTGGACTCTATGCAATGCACAAGTTGGTATAATACTCATCTTATGCAAATAACCATCAAGTTCAAAAGTAATGAACTTGACAAATAACACGTAGATTATATTATTCTACCAAGAATTCTCATCAAACATATTGTTTCAAGAACTTCAAACAATCAATTTAGAGCTATTTACTAGTCTCTAATTTACCAGTATCATTAACTCGGAGGACCAAAACATATATCATACGAACTCTAAATCTCGTAGGATTTCAACATGTTATTCGGTAATTGCTATTCTAACTTAAAATCAACTTCTTAGAGTCATTACTACACTTCTCAAAATTTGGGTATAATTGCTATATGCAAGATTTCCCATTTTAAATCTCTAACTTGTTCTTGTGTTCAATTCCATGGTTGAGTGTTCAACATCAACATGCAACATCATCCAAACACTACACATAACATATAAACATGTTATACATCTCAATACATCATTTAAACATGAAATCATTAAGTAAACAAGACATGCATGTTCACTATATCAATATTATGCAGCAAATTCTTAAGCATACATAGGGGATAAGTAACTTACCTTAAAAGCACAATCAAACCAGTGCAATAGAGATCAAAGCCTTCTAAATTGGTCCCCAAGTCATCCTCTACACTTTGATGGTCTTGGATCAAAATTTGGATGGTTGGATAAGGAGATGTGATCTACACACACTAGTCTCACACTCAATCTCCCACACAAGCTCTCTAAGTTTCCATGGAAGAAGAAACAAGAATCCTAACAAGAACTCTTGAAACTCTAGGTTGATTGGTGTTTTTGGAAAAGATTTTGGGAAGAACTTGGGTGTTTTTGGTGAGTTTTGAAAGTTTGAAATGATTTTCTCTTGCTCCCTCACGTCCAAGATCAGGTATGAGAGAATTAGGAGGAGGTGGCAGCAGGAGATTTAATAAAAAAATGCAATCTGGCACTCGCACGGCCGTGCCAAAAACATGCGCACGGTCGTGCCAACGTTCACAGCCAAATTCTGGAGTTTCTGTCCACTCTCGCACGGCCGTGCCAATAATGTGCACACGGTCGTGCCAAGTTTCACAACCTAAGTCTCAACTTTCCGTTTGCTCTCGCACGGCCGTGCCTTGAATAGGCGCACGGTCGTGCCAAGTTTTAACAGTCCAGTCTCACTTCTATTTCTCTTTATTTCTTAGGTTTAATCACTTGGCCACTCCTAGGGTTGATTATACAACACTTATAACACATCTAACAAATATCATAAATCACACTAATCAATTTAACAATGCATTATAAGGTGTGTGATGCATAAACTAGAAAATGTAACAAGAATTAAAACATGATTAATCTAACATGATATTCAAGAAAATTTAAACACTTATAATAACATGTTAACATGCAACAAAATAAGCACATAGGCCATAAGTGCGTATAAATAAATCACATAATAAAGGATATCTTTCTCTTTATCTATCTTTGTGCTGCTCCTGCAATACACAAATTAACCAACGTGTACCGATACTCGTGTGTGATGTATCGATATCTATTCTGGCAAAATCCATCAGGTCCCCCGACAAAATCCATCGGGTTCTTCTAGCAAGCCAAAGTCATGCGTATTGCTACAACAATGGGGCTACTTCCCAACTGTGGCCAACAGATGAGGGGTGTGTGAACTCCGGTACGGCGACTTATAGTGATAACGAAACGAATTCGTAAAGACTATAGGTCGTCCCACCTGATATAACAACAATGCCAGCTGGACTCTATGCAATGCACAAGTTGGTATAATACTCATCTTATGCAAATAACCATCAAGTTCAAAAGTAGTGAACTTGAGAAATAACACGTAGATTATATTATTCTACCAAGAATTCTCATCAAACATATTGTTTCAAGAACTTCAAATAATCAATTTAGAGCTATTTACTAGTCTCTAATTTACCAGTATCATTAACTCGGAGGACCAAAACACATATCATACGAACTCTAAATCTCGTAGGATTTCAACATGTTATTCAGTAATTGCTATTCTAACATAAAATCAACTTCTTAGAGTCATTACTACACTTCTCAAAAATTGGGTATAATTGCTATTTGCAAGATTTCCATTTCAAATCTCTAACTTGTTCTTGTGTTCAATTCCATGGTTGAGTGTTCAACATCAACATGCAACATCATCCAAACACCACACATAACATATAAACATGTTATACATCTTAATACATCATTTAAACATGAAATCATCAAGTAAACAAGACATGCATGTTCACTATATCAATATTATGCAGCAAATTCTTAAGCATACATAGGGGATTAGTAACTTACCTTAAAAGCACAATCAAGCTAGTGCAATCAAGATCAAAGCCTTCTAAATTGGTCCCCAAGTCATCCTCTACACTTTGATGGTCTTGGATCAGAATTTGGATGGTTGGATGAGGAGATGTGATCTATACACACTAGTCTCACACTCAATCTCCCACACAAGCTCTCTAAGTTTCCATGGAAGAAGAAACAAGAATCCTAACAAGAACTCTTGAAACTCTAGGTTGAATGGTGTTTTTGGAGAAGATTTTGGGAAGAACTTGGGTGTTTTTGGTGAGTTTTGAAAGTTTGAAATGATTTTCTCTTGCTCCCTCACGTCCAAGGTCAGGTATGAGAGAATTAGGAGGAGGTGGCAGCAGGAGATTTAACAAAAAAAAAATGCAATCTGGCACTCGTACGGCCGTGCCAAAAACATGTGCACGGTCGTGCCAACGTTCACAGCCAAATTCTAGAGTTTCATTCTGTCCACTCTCGCACGGCCGTGCCAATAATGTGCGCACGGTCGTGCCAAGTTTCACAATCTAAGTCTCAACTTTCTGTTTGCTCTTGCACGGCCGTGCCATGAATAGGCGCACGATCGTGCCAAGTTTTAACAGTCCAGTCTCACTTCAATTTCACTTTATTTCCTAGGTTTGATCACTTGGCCACTCCTAGGGTTGATTATACAACACTTATAACATAACTAACAAATATCATAAATCACACTAATCAATTTAACAATGCATTATAAGGTGTGTGATGCATAAACTAGAAAATGTAACAAGAATTAAAACATGATTAATCTAACATGATATTCAAGAAAATATAAACACTTATAATAACATGTTAACATGCAACAAAATAAGCACATAGGCCATAATTAAATCCAGGGTATTACATATTATTAATGACTTTTCTTGAAAAGTCTGGGTTTTCTTAATAAAACATAAATTTGATGTTTTTAAAATATTCAAAAATTGGAAAGTTTTGATTGAAAATCAAACTGGGAAGAACTTGAAAGTGCTTCGGACTGATAACGGGTTAGAATTCTGTAATCAAGAATTTGATAACTTCTGCGCTGAACATGGTATTCAAAGGCACAAAACTGCGCCTTACAATCCGCAACAAAATGGTGTCGCGGAGCGCATGAATAGAACCCTGTTAGATAGAGTTAGAGCTATGCTCTTGACCTTTGGACTTACGAAAAGGTTTTGGGGAGAAGCAGTCATAACTGCTGCCTATATCATTAATAAGTCCCCTTCTGTTCCTTTACATGGAAAGTGTCCTGAAGCTGTTTTCTTCGAAAAAGAAATTGATTTCTCAAACTTAAGAGTTTTTGGTTGTGCTGCCTATGTTCATCAAAAGAATGATAAACTTGGACCTAGGGCTACTAGGTGTGTTTTCCTAGGGTATCCTGAGGGGTGAAAGGGTATAGACTGTGGTTGAAAGAAGAACATGGTTTTAAAGTTACCATAAGCAGAGATGTAGTTTTTAATGAAACTGAATTTCCATGTTTGCTTCCTGCTGAACCCATACCTGTTGATAATGTCCCCCCTCCACATGCTCCTAATGAGGTGGAGCATCCCTATGTGGTAGGTTCTTTTAATGCTAGTACTAGTGCACAAACTGAAAATGGAATTGAGAATGATAACAACCAAGATGAAGTGCATGCTGAAACTGAAATTGTGAATGATGAAACTGTTAATGCTGAAACTGAAAATGAGGAAGATGATAGGATTGAAATTCCTGAAGATTATAATCTAGATGATTATCAACTTGCTAGGGATAGACCTAGGCGTACTATTCCAAAACCATCTAGATTTGATGATATGGCCTCATATGTGTTTAACATGTTTGAATCAATTGACAATTGTAGTGAATCCAAAACTTACAAAGAAGCCTTGAAATCTGCTAATTCAGTGGAGTGGTTGAATGCTATGATGGATGAAATGAATTCCTTGCATGTTAATCAAACTTGGACAGTTGTGCCCAAAAATGAATCTGAATCTGTGCGATATAAGGCTAGGTTAGTTGTTAAAGGGTTTACTCAAAAAGAGGGGATAGATAATACGAAAATCTTTGTCCCGGTTGTCAAGTTCACTACTGTTAGAGTCATGCTTGCTTTGGTTGTGAAATTTGATTGGGAGGAGTTAAAACAAATGAATGTTAAAACTGCATTTTTACATGGTGAATTGGATGAAAGAATTTGTGAATTGGATGAAAGAATTTACATGCGACAACCTGAAGGCTTTATTGACAAGAAAAATCCTAAACATGTGTGTTTGGAAAAATCTTTATATAGGCTGAAACAATCTCCTAGAATGTGGAACAAGAAACTAGATATGTGCATGAGAAGTTTGAACTTTAAATGTAGCTCTTATGACCATTACTTATATTTTAAAATTAACTTTGCTACATATGTGTTCTTGTTGATTTATGTTGATGATATGATGTTAATTGGTCCTTGCATTAAGTCAATTGAGCATGTGCAAAAATGTCTTTGTGATAATTTTGACATGAAAGATCTAGGAGATGCCAAAAAGATTTTGGGTATGAACATTGTTAAGGATAGAAAAAATTCCATGATTTCTCTCAACCAGATTTCCTACGTGGAAAAGTTTTTGAGTAAATTTAAGATGGAAAATATGAAATCTGTCAATGTGCCTCTTACTTGTCATTTCATCCTGAGTAAAAGTTAGTCTCCCTGATCTGATTCAGAATTTAAAGAAATGAGAAAAGTGTTATATTCAAATGCCATAGGATCCGTCATGTATTTAATGGTTAGTACTAAACCTGACTTAGCTTATGCCCTAAGCTGTTTAAGTAGATACATGTCAAATCCTGGAATGCCACATTGGCTAGGTTTTAAATGGCTGTTGAGATATTTAATATATTCTTTGAAATATGGCTTAAAATTTTCTAAATATTCTGAAGGTGTAAAGTTAAAAGGGTATGTAGATTCAAATTCTGCGGACATGAGCACTAAATGTTTACCTGTTTTTAAATTTCAGACTTGTTTAAATATTTTGAAATTTGATGGTGATTGATGCATGTGTGCTTATGTTACCCCCTGAAATCCATAGGATACTTAGTGTTTGTTGTGGTGTTTATCTCGTTCCTGCTTTGTGCGGTGGAGCAAGATAAATTGCTAAAATCCTTGCTTACTTAGTGTTTGTTGTGGTATTTATCTCGTTCCTGCTTTGTGCGGTCGAACAAGATAGATTGCTAAAATCCTTGCTTACTTAGTGTTTGTTGTGGTATCTATCTCGTTCCTGCTTTGTGCGGTGGAGCAAGATAGATTGGTTATTTCCTTGCATACTTTGTGTATGTTGTCCCGTGATTTGTTCTTTACTTAGTGTTGGAACAAGTCTATTTTGATTTAAGGCGATGATGATTCCCATCTATTAAAAAAGTCCTGTGAGTCCTTGTTGTGTGAACTAGTACTTGTTCCAAGGTGGAGATTGTTGGAATGTGGGAGGCCCAAGAGGGAAACCCATTCCCTAGCCCAAGTCCACGGCCCGAACTCCCAGGCAGCCCTCCCTTCTCTCTTGCTGAAACCAAAGGCTCCCTCCCCTGTTTTCTCTTCAACTTATCTCCTTGTTCTCTCTGTTTGACTTGGCCCTTGGTTTTCCCCATATGGGTGGTACTATTCCCCCTTTTGCCTTGTGCACTCTCCCAGCAGCTCTCTCCCCTTTTATATGGCCAGCGATCTCTTCGCTCATGAAGATCCTGACTGCCGAATTGCAAAGAACAAGCTACTCCTTTTTCACTCCTCCGTTGTAAACGAAATCTGTACCTCTCTCTCTCTTCTTCTCACTGTGATTATTCTGTGTGAGTGTGTGTGTGATTGAGGGATTTGTGTTTGGTGGTATTCTGGAGTTGTGAACTCCGGTGGTGGGTGAACGGAGCTCGGGTTTGTGACGGTGTTGGGGCATGGGACGGTGACTCTGTGTCATCGAAAATTTGGTTGGTGTTACCGGAGTTGTTGCTGGAAAATCTTGGGACTTCACCTTGGACTGTGTAGTGTGTGAACCTCGTGGATCATTCCGGTGGACATTGCTCAAAGAGGATTTCTGAGCCTTGTTTTGGTTGAAGCCGTGGGAGCAAGTGACACAAAGCTTCTTCAGTGTGTCTTTCTTCCTTGTTAAATTTATCTTTACTATTTCCTTTATTTTTCTCCATTATAAATAAATACTAACTAATTTGGTATTTGCAGGTTTTTGGAGATTATATTGTGATAGTATTAGATTTGTTCCCATAGGATAGATAAAGTGTTATCCCCACCTTATTGTAATCTTTTTTAGCGTCTTGGTGAGATCCTCATAGATTGGTTGTATATGCTTTTATAATTTAAAGTTGTATTTGTACTCCTACACCGCGTACACGAACGACGGGAATACACAACACGTGTGAAAGTTTGGAGATCATATATCTCAAACGAAAATTTTCAATTTGTAAGGCATTTTTCAAAGGAAATGTGAAAGAGCTTGAACCACCATGTTTAACCGAAGAAGCAGTTAACTTTTGAAGGGCATTTTTGTTATATGTAGTAGTATTCACATATAATTACTCTTCTCCCATATTGAGTTTGTATAGCAATTTTCTTCAATCATGGTATAAAAGCTTTGTTGTCTTCTCTTGTCTTCTTCATTGTGTCTTCTTTATCCCACATGGGATTCCTAATAAAACTTTTGGAGCTAAACTTATTATATCATAGCTAAGTTTGAGGAGTTCCAATGAGCTTGCTTGAGCTTCCCTTTATTATGGGAAAAAGTCAAGTGTGGCTTAAAGTTTTGAGTATTATATATATATATATATATATATATATATATATATATATATAAGAAAGAAAAATAAATAAATTAATTAAAAATTGTCTAAATTTGGTGTACATTGATTTAGGCGGGAGGAAGCGTATCAGTTTAAACGTTTCGGGGTGTATCTCTTCGAATGGGCATTTGCTCGGGGTATGACTGTTCATGGAGACACACCAGTTCGGCTTTGTTGTGTCTTTCCAAGACAACAACACGAACCCTATAAATTGGGTTGGCCTCTTTCGAAAAAAAAAAAACTGATATTAATGATTCTCGAGTCTTTCTTCTTATCAATTCTGTTCTTCGAGTTAAACAGTTAAAGCTTCGATTATTGTTCCATAATTATTCAAGGGAGTGTACCTTTGAATAAGAGTGCGTAGGTTTTGTATCCTGGAGGTGAAATTCGTTGAGAACCATTACACCATAGTGGGACGAATTAAATACCTTAAAGATAACATCTTTTGGTGTGCCTAACCTACTGATTCCTTACCCACAATCCGAGTATTATACAACAGTTTTAAGGTATTTAATTTCTTGAAGATGGAGTCAGTTTTGTTGAAGGGACAACTTCCTGAAGCAGATAAGTTGGAGAGGCCGAATGTCCTAAACTACAAGCGTTGGAGTTTGAAAATGGAATACCTTCTCACCATTGCAAAGGTATTCTATGTGCTATGTGATCCTTGTCCAAAGGAGAATGAAGATGAAAAAGCAACTGAGGCACAGAAAACCGAGGCTGCTGAAAAAGTGAAGAAATGGAAGGCGGATGACTTTATTTGCCGATTCACTATTCTGCAAGCATTGAACAACACCTTGTTCAACGTGTTCCAAATACACAAGACCGCCGCCGAAGTTTGGTTTGCAATCAAACGAAGGTATGTCAATGAAGATGCTGGTAATAAATCTTTTTTGGTCAATAAATTTATTGAAATCAAGATGGTAGATTCGAGGCCTGTCATTGATCAAGTTAATGAACTCAATGACATAGCCATCGAATGTGCCGATGCGGGTAAACCCATTTCTGAGACATTCCAAGTTTCAACCATCATTGGTAAACTTCCACCTTCTTGGAAAGATTACCAAAAGAAATTAAAGCATAAGAAAAAGGCCATCTCTTTAGATGAACTTCTTCAAGGCATCCAAATTGAGACTGAAAGTCTCAAACGTGATGGCTCAATTTCTGAGAGGATTGATGGTATAAACTATGTGAAAAATAAAAGTGTTGCGGAACTTCCAAGGAAACCAAGGGAAATTCAAAAGGAAAAACAACCTTAAAAATGATGGAAATGGTAAAGCTAAGAAAAAGCAGAAGGGTCCTTGTTATGTTTGTGGCAAAACAAACCATTTGTCTAAGGACTGCTATCACCGCAAAGGGCAACAGAAAAATGAACAAGCAAATGTAGTTGAGAGCAACTTCATTAGCATGCTTTCCGAAATTTTTCTAGTCAGCAATGTCGATTCAGATTGGTGGATTGATTCAGGGGCTACATGTCATGTAACTCCAAATCGAAGCTTGTTCAAAACATATGAAGAAGTGAAAGAACCAAAAGCTGTTTATATGGGAAATGCTTCTACAAGCGAGGTCTTGGGCATAGGGACCATTATTCTCCCCCTCACTTCGGAAAAGACTCTTACTTTGAAAAATGTGTATCATATTCCCTCTATGAGGAAAAATCTTGTATCAGTCCATAAAATGGACGAAAATGGCTTTAAGGTAACCTTTCGCGCCCAACAAGTGAATATCACTAAAAATGGGACGTTTGTTGGAAAGGGCTACATTAAAGACAACATGTATTTATTGAGCATTGATAATAAAATTACCAGTTCTGCTTACTTTGTTGATTCTAATTTTAATGTTGAAAAGCATGATTTCTGGCATTCTAGATTAGGACATATTGGTATGAATGCAATGAGTCGTATGATTAAATATGAGTATATTCCAAAATCTTTGACTATTTATTCTATGAATAATTGTGAATGTTGCGCTCAATCTAAGTTGACTAAAACATCTTTTAAAAGTGTAGTAAGATCAACTAGGTTACTTGAGTTAATTCATACCGATATTTGTGACAACAAAGATAATTTGACAAAAGGTGGAAAACGTTATTTTATTACGTTCATTAATTGATGACTTTTCTAAGTTTGCATATATGTATCTACTTAGAACAAAAGATGAAGCTTTTGATAAGTTTAAAATTTTCAAAACCGAAGTTGAAAATAAAACCAATTTAAGGATAAAACGATTAAGATCGGATAGAGGTGGTGAATATTTTTCAAACGAGTTTATTTCATTTTGTCAACAAAATGGAATTGTTAGAGAATCTTCAGCACCTAATACTCCACCACAAAATGGAGTAGCCGAGAGGAAAAATCGATCCTTAATGGAGATGGTTAGTGCCATGATAATACATTCAAAATTACCAATGAGCTATTGGGGAGAACCAATGATCTTTAGCTTAACTGGTACCGCTCACTTCTCTTAACGGAGAGGTTGAGTGTTCAAGTCTCACCAGAGACGACACCCTGGTACTTAAAAATTGTCGGGTGTTCAAGCCTTGCCAGAGGCCCATTTAGTACTGCTCACTTCTCTTAACAGAGAGGTTGAGTGTTCAAACCCTACACCATAGCCACCCTGGTACTGCGAAGAGGTCGGGTGTTTAATCAATTTGTTCTAGCCTTACCAAAAAAGGCATCATAGAGTCATTGTAGCCTTTCAAGGCATTAAAATAATAATAATAAAGGTTGGGGTAAGGTCTATGTCCCTCCAACCTTTTAAAAAATAAATAAATAAAAATAATAAAAAAAAGAGCTATTGGGGAGAGGCACTATTAAGTTCTGTTTACGTTTGTAATAGAATTGTAAATAAACATATGAAAACTCCATACGAATTATTTGTTGGGCGTAAGCCTAACATTACACATTTAAACGTATAGGGTTGCATTGCATATGTTTTAGATGCAACTTTGAAAAGAAATAATTGGGAGCAAAGCTGTGAAATCTATATTTATTGGTTATTCTTCAATAAGCAAAGCATATAGATTTATGAGAATTGATGACAATCGTGTGTTTGAAGCTACGCATGCTATTTTTTATGAACATTTAAACATAAAAAATGTAGACAGGTTAGATATAAACCATGAATTGTAAAATGAACTTGAAGTAGAAATGCATCAAGTTCACATGATAATGGTGATGCCATCACAAATGATGGAAATTTAGACAACAATGAAAATGATGAAATAATTGAGTTAAGGAGAAGCAAAAGACAAAGAATTGAAAAGAACCTTGGTCCTGGTATGTTCACATATATGTTAGAAGAGGATCCTAAGACTTTTCAAGAAGCTATGTCTATGTCTGATTCAAACTTGTGGAAAAGAGCCATGGATGATGAAATTAAATCTATAATTGATAATAAAACATGGACTCTAGTAAATCCTCCTCCTAATACTAAACCTATTGGCTGTAAGTGGGTTTTGAAAAAGAAACTCAAAACTGATGGTACTATTGATAAGTACAAGGCAAGATTGGTAGCCAAAGGTTATAGTCAAAAAGAAGAAATTGACTATTTCGAAACATTTTCACCGGTCACTAAATTTACATCAATTAGAACTATGTTTGCTATAGCATCCGTCTATGGACTAGAGGTTCATCAAATGGATGTTAAAACATCATTCTTAAATGGAGATTTAGATGAAGAGATTTACATACAACAACCCGAGGGTTATGTCACTAAAGGAGAAGAACATAAAGTATGTAAATTAAAGAAATCTATATATGGACTTAAACAAGCACCAATACAATGGTACAAGAAGTTTAAGCAAGAAATTCAAAAGTTTGGTTTTAGGAGTAGTAAAGTAGAAAGTTGTGTTTTTACTAAAGTTACTCTTAATTATAAAGTTGTTATAACTTTATATGTTGATGACTTGCTAATATTTGGTTCTGATATAAATTGTATAAATGAAACAAAGAACTATTTAAAGCAAGTATTTGACATAAAGGACTTAGGTCCAGTAGATGTCATTTTAGGGGTTAAGGTGATTAAAAAGGACAAAACTTACATATTAACTCAATCTCATTACATTGAGGAAATATTAAAGAAGTTTAATTATTTTGATTGCAAAATAAGTAAAAGTCCTATTAACCCTCAAATGAAGTTAGTTCCAAATAAAGGCGAGGCCGTAAATCAAGGAGAATATGCCAAAATAATTGGTAGCATAATGTATGTGGTTAATCATACAAGACCTGATCTTGCATGTTCAATTGGCATACTTAGTAGATTTACAAGTAATCCAAGTGAAGAACATTGGACGGAACTAAAAAGAGTACTAAGGTACTTAAAATTTACAATAAACTATGGCTTGCATTACAAGTGTAATTCATCTATACTTGAATGTTATAGTGATGCAAATTGGGCATCAGATGTAACCAACTCCAAATCAACGAGTGGATGGTTATTTACCATTGGAGGAGCATAGTTGCTTGGTATTCAAAAAGACAAACATGTGTTGCTTTGTCTTCTATGGAATCTGAGTACATAGCTAGCCATGTCAATGGCTAGTAAAGATTTAATATGGTTTAGGAGATTTCTAAGAACTATACCATTTATTGATTCTAAGAAAGGAGCTACAACTTTGTATTGTGATAATCAAGCTGCCATATTCAATACAAAGAATGAGAGAATATCAAATCATAGCAAACACATTGCTATGAGATATAATCACATTAGAGATATGGTTAAAAAGGGAAAGATAGCACAACACTTGAGTATCTTCCTACAAATCAAATGTTAGCTGATCCACTAACAAAATCTTTATCAGGGGATAAAATCACAAAGGTCATGAGAGATATGGGACTGTTACCGGTCGAAACAATGTCTTAATTGAAACCAACTTTATCTTAAGATACAAGTCATAGATTTGTCACCGTATGTTTTAAAGTTAAAAGGAAATTCAATATTAGACATTGGTGAAATGGAAACTTGGATACATTTCAAGTGCATAACTTAAAAATAGTGGGAGTGTCACTATTTGAAAGTTTCATATCTGACCTATGCACTTTCATTACCACAACAAGATTAGGATGGATTCAAAATCCTTAATAGACTTATAGCTCTCGTAGAATGCGTTGTGGACATTCTCGATAAGTCTACCTATATAAGTAAAGAAGTGAGAGGCCGCTTCTTATGGATTACTCCGGTAAAATTCCTAGAGTACTTGTGAAAACCAGGATTAAGCACAAGGCCCAACTACAAGGTGCTGCCAAGATCAAAAAGGAACAAGAAATCATACATGACGAGGATATGTCTCCCTAAAGGTTTCACATTCAACCATAAAGTTTAAGGCTCGTCCACTTAATGGCTATTCGTTATGTAAAGAAACTGTAATTGTCTTGTGTTATTATATGTAAATAAGTGGGGGATTGTTATATGTAGTAGTATTCACATATAATTACTCTTCTCCCATATTGAGTTTGTATAGCAATTTTCTTCAATCATGGTATAAAAGCTTTGTTGTCTTCTCTTGTCTTCTTCATTGTGTCTTCTTTATCCCACATGGGATTCCTAATAAAACTTTTGGAGCTAAACTTATTATATCATAGCTAAGTTTGAGGAGTTCCAATGAGCTTGCTTGAGCTTCCCTTTATTATGGGAAAAAGTCAAGTATGGCTTAAAGTTTTGAGTATTATATATATATAAGAAAGAATGTAATTAATTAATTAAAAATTGTCTAAATTCGGTGTACACTGATTTAGATGGGAGGAAGCGTATCATCAGTTTAAACGTTTCGGGGTGTATCTCTTCGAATGGGCATGTGCTCGGGGTATGACTGTTCGTGGAGACACACCAGTTCGGCTTTGTTGTGTTTTTCCAAGACAACAACACGAACCCTATAAATTGGGTTGGCCTCTTCCGAAAAAAAAAAAAAAAACTGATATTAATGATTCTCGAGTCTTTCTTCTTATCAATTCTGTTCTTCGAGTTAAACAGTTAAAGCTTCGATTATTGTTCCATAATTATTCAAGGGAGTGTACCTTTGAATAAGAGTGCGTAGGTTTTGTATCTTGGAGGTGAAATTCATTGAGAACCATTACACCATAGTGGGACAAATTAAATACCTTAAAGATAACATCTTTTGGTGTGCCTAACCTACTCATTCCTTACCCACAATCCGAGTATTATACAACAATTTTATCCTCCACACAAGTTTACGCCATCACCTCCTCAACCTCCCCTACTTATCTAATTGAATATAGGAACACACTCTACTAACCTCCTCTCTATTACAAGCAAATTTTAAGGTTGTTTTGTTTTGGAGATATGTTAACAATTGTTCGAAAATAATAAACAGAACTGGTTCGAAACTTTTTCAAACAATTTAAGGTTGTTCATGAAACTGACCCAAACTCGACCAGCAGTCTTTTGCCCTAATATACCTTATCCCCTCGTTAAACTAGACAATATTTCGATTTGTTATAAGGATTTCATACTACGACTTCAACGCAACTTTATTGAAATGTCATATCCTTCATTCTTAGTGATCGTACAAGCTTTTCAAAAGAAACAAATAGAAAACTAAAAAGAGCACTTATTTCCCTTTTGACAATGAACATCACCACTTTGTTACAAGCAATTAATGAAATGAAAATGAAAATGGAATATTGGAAAGCTTTTGTACTAATCACTTTCCTCCCTCCAACTTTTTTTGAACTAATTAATCCCTAATCAACTCAACTATGATATAGGAGTAGTTGAGTATCATGTCGCACTAAACATTACTTACATACTAATAAAATTATTTATGTGCCCTTTTTACTTCGTTCGAGTTGCCATTTTCCGGAATAGTTATAGAAACATAGCCATTGTCGCTGTCGCTAACTGGTGTTACTGCTCCACGATGTAGTAACTGGGGTTTCTCGTCTAATGCCACAATCGATTTTGCGCAATCATTGAAGTTTGCTAGGTTTGAGAGCTCGTGGATCGACTCGGAAATTTTTTCAACCGATTTAGTGATATCAATTAGTACCGAAGCAACCGTAATATCTAGTACTATCTCGAAGAGGTTCAATTCACCTAATGAGGAAGCTTTTAGTGCAGCGTTAAGGTCCTCAACAGCGGTTTTGCAGTTTTGTAGATGGGTTTTGGAAGCAGAAGATGGCCGTGCCATTGTTTTTAATGCTAAAGCCAATTCTTTCAATGCCTTTCCCGATTCTGAGCTTATTTTCTTGCAAGGATCTTCAACTTTGGTACGGAATTCTGTTGGTGACTGCAAACATATTTCCAAAGTTAGTGACATCCAAAGAGTCTATTTTTCATATTTAAAAGTCAATACGAGACTAAATCAAATTAAAATTTAACACATCTTAACCATGTTTTATGTAATAATTAAATCTAATTCATAAAAATACTTCTTTAAAAATATTATGAACCGCAGCGTTTACGACTTTGTAAGAACATGTAAAGGTATGCAAAGTTTTGCTTAAATTTTAATCAAACTGACCCAAAAAAGTCGGAAGTGAACTCTTATATCGGAGGAATGTATAAGAACAAATATATATGATCTTGTAATTAAAATAATACTATGGTGTATCTCATCGTGGTGCACTCTTTTCAATGAGACAAGAAAAAGTTCAACAAACAAAAAGAAATGAGAAAGTATAAACCTAGAGGCAGAAAGCTCTGATTCCATAGAATGTACGATGGAGGGCCAATGCCTTTCGAATTTGTTACTTTTATCTTTTGATTTTACAATGCATGTTCAGGAATTCTTTTTTATATAATCTCATCTACGTGTATTAGTTTTCTTTTTTCTTTTTCTCTTATATTTTAAAGATCTTGGTAAACAAAGAGAGAGTTTCTTACTTGCAGCTTAGAAATCAGGTAAGTATTAAGAGCTTCAATATGGGATGCACACTCCCGGGTAAGAACTCCAATCTTCAAGTATTGTTTCAATGGATGCCGGAACCTAAATCGACCATGACCTGGCTCCCACCATGCAAAGTTTGCCTGCAAACACCGAAATTAGTTAAAATTGGATCAATTACTATATATGAGGCTTCAACAAGAAAAATTCGAGTAAAATGGTGCGTGTTAATATAGACGAAAGAAGAAGTTTGATGTTGATGGAAAGAAATTAGTGTGTAGACAGCGAGATATCAAGAAGTTGGTGTGGTATAATGTACGTGACCTTTTCTACAGTGCTCGAGTTTTTTATTTTTCTTTTTATTTTCGTGTTTTGATCTCATAGATGACAGATATATCGTCGTTAGTTATCTGAGTTCGAAAATAATTTTTCAAGTGAGAAAGAACTGGTAATATACTCACAAGGGACTCCTCGGTTGATTTTGAATTGAGGACACTTTTGTAACTTTGAAGAAATGACTTGTCATGCTTAGATGCAATAGCACTATCTCCATCCTTAGAAAGTTCATAATATTCTCCTCCAAATCCTGTAAAGATTCTGTAGCCGTTACACATTTTCGAAGGGAAGGAAAAAAAGAAATGGGAAGGAAAAAATTACACTTGTTGTAAAATGTACCTTCTAAGAAGCTAGCAAGCTTTTCAAGGTTGAGAGCAATCAGATTTTGAAGTTCTTCACCGGCCCATACCGGGCATACGAATATGGAAATTATCATACAAGTTGCACAACCGATGATGATTGTGGATAGACGTTGATGAGCGAGTGCTATGATTTCATTCACTCGATAACCCGAGACAGTTACCAAACTGAACGTCAATATGAATATCAGGACCCCGTAATCGTACTTCTTTTTTATATGTGGAAAGAATCTCGAAAATGTAGATGCTGTAGCTGCATATAGAAGTTTGAACAACTTACATCAGTATGGAATTGAATTCGGAAATAATTCATGAAAATTAAATAACAAATCATTTGTATTTTTCGGGTAATATTAATTAATGTATGCATATATTTGTACGACATATATACGTACCTAGTAGAAAAACCAAACATACAAGAATAATGGGTTCCCCTTTATCTCCAAAGAGGCTTGCCAAGTATTCGGCTCCAAGCCCTAATGCACCGGCAAGCAACGTTGCAAACCCTCTGTTCAAACTTTTGCTTAAAGTTGCACCTGAAGAAAACCAATACAAAAATCTTCACTTTGTACGAACGTACCCCCAACATGTGAGTACTGCATGCTATGTTTTGGAATGTGAGAGTGACGATATATATAGTTAAACATATATATTATGAACTTACCAACTGTGAATTCGAAAATAACCACTACGGTTAACACTGCCCACATTGCTGAATCACCAAAACCATCGTACAAAGGTTTCAAATAGTAAAACGACGAAACTAAAGTGAGAGCTATTCCCACTTTTATCGAATGCACTATTCTTCTAGCATCATCTTGTCCAAGTTTCTTGGTTCTCTTCGCAGCATCAACCACCTTCGCCTTAATTTTTCCCGGAAAAGCCTTAAGACACGTTATAAACCCCGTTTTCTCATGGACCAACGGATCGATTGCCATTGCTAATTAAGGCCTTATGGGGTACGTAGAGAGAATGTGAAGGAAAATGGATGAAGAGAAAATTAATGACTAGTAACCGAGGGTTAAATGTATGGACTTGGAGGGGGCTTAGTAGCCAATATTTATAACTAGTGTGATAGAGTGGGGTTGCACTGCAAGTTGTGAATAGTTTAAGAGTAACTGGGGCCTGGGGGGTACATACATGTGCGAGGCTGGTGTCTATTGTTTGATGAGAGGACAAAGATTTTGTTTCGAGAAAACAAAAACAAAATGAAAGGGCACTTTTGATGTGTTCTGACTCGGCTTTTTTATTGGGATTAGCGCCATACTTAACTTAGTACTTAGAAAAGCAGAATCCCACGATTGAAAAGCTGATTTAGGGGGTCTGTAGTTTTCTAGCTTTTATGGTGGTGTCTATGTTTTCTCCATTATTCGAAACATCTCAATTTGTTCATTTTTTTAAACAGTAAATCTTGATGGATCTATTTAATTCGAACAATGGCAGTACTTTTGTACTCCTCCGTTTTAGGTAAAGATTTTACTTTTAATTTTTTTTTTTTGTCAACTAAGCTAAAGTTTGACCAATAATTAAAAAAAATCTAGTAATTTTTACAAAGTTATTAAAGTTGTAATCTATAGTATTATTAAGATATTTTTTAATTAATGAAATTTTATTTATTAAAACATAAGTAAAGTATGTAAATTTTTTATTTGATTTAGTTTTATGTTGACTTCTATAAAAAGAAAGTGGACTCTTTGCCTGGAACGGAGGGAGTAATATTTAAGAAAAATAAAAAAATAGTTTACCTAAAGTACTCTTTATTAAAACTTGTACCCTTTCTCGTGAACAATAAATTTGTTAATTTTTTTTAATTTGAAAATCAGCACTTTTACGTCCTTAAGTAAATATTTATTTTTAATTATTTAATAAAATAAAATAAAAATTGACTTACACAATTTTTTAGTAGTACATGTATATTAATGCCCTTAATGTTAATAAATAATAACATTAAAAGTTCACACTAGGTTATTTTAAGAACAAAAAAAGTTTTAAAATAGACGGTTAGATACTCATTTAAGGACGAAGGAAAGATTTTTTATAACAAATTTATTACTCTTTTCGTTCCTAAATTATTGTCATGTTTGACTCAAACTGACAGGTTTTTAAATAAAAATTTGACATATACATTTTTTTTTGTCAAAATCATAAAATACTAGTTCATAGTATTTTTTTAGTACTATAAATTAGGTGTTTTATGATTTCAAATATATATATATATGTCAAATTTTTATTTAAAAAACAATCCATTTGACAAAAAAAAAAAGTCAAATATAACTATATTTAGGAACTGAGGAAGTACTTTTATAGTAAATTTATTACTTTCGTAACAAGCTTTATACTTGTAATATATTATACTTTTCATAACATAAATAATAATGTAATATTTTCTTTTTTTGAACTACCCAAAACTAGAGATGTTAAACGGGCTAGCCCTATCGGTTTCGGGCCAGCCCTAACGGGCCGCGGGCTAAACGGTCCAATTTTTTCGGGCCACTAGTATTGCAGACCTAACCCTAACCCTAGCGGGTTTCGGGCTAAACGGGCCACTATCGGGCCATGATTAAAGATATGATATAACAATATTTTTAAATAGTGAATCGATAAATCATTCATAACTTTGATAGTTTCTTATGTTTTTCAAAAAAAAATATAAACTAGACATTTTTTTACATCGATGTGTTATAATTTCCAACTTGTTTTTCTCAAAATAAATAATGTAATAGCTCTACTTAGCAGTTCTTTCCAAAAAATTTGTTTATATTTCAGTATTTATTCACAAGTACATAAAGAAGACCTGTAGTGTAAAGGATAAATGTGTTTGACTTTGGATTAAAAGGTTGTTAGTTTTATTCTCATGGTGGTTGTTTTACGTATCTCCTAAACTTTTACGGCCTAATTAATATTACGCGTGGCGGGCCAACCACGAAACCTAGCGGGCCACCTAACGGGCGCGGGTTAACGGGCACCCTAACGGGCCCGATTTTAAACGGGCCAAAAATATTGAGCCCTAACCCTGTTTTTTTCGGTTTAAACGGGCCAACCCTACGGGTCATAACCCTTTTAACATCTCTGGCCAAAACCTGTCACAAGGGCAGAAAAGCCTTTGTGGTCGTGGGGCTTCTAGAAGCGTCGTTAAAGAATGATCGGGTCGGGCTCCTCCCATATGCCCATGCGGACACCCTTGATGTAATGGGGCTCCAGCCCAATTTGGATGCTTGCATGCAACAAAAGATCTCTAAAATCGCGGAGCTAAGAGCGTCCACAGTGGGCACTCTCTATATCACATTCTAAACACATCGTTTTTCGTTCAAGTTTCACTTTTTTAATACTCTAAAAATTAATCCACTCCAATAAGCACTCTCTATACGACTCTTTAAAAATTAAATATCTCTCATCTCAACTAACAAATCTAAATACTATTATATTTTTCCTCATTTATTTATATTTTTCCACCACAATTAAAATAAAATATTTTAAATTTTAAATTTTATATACTATGAAAAGTATATTGTACTCTCTCCGTTCCTAAATTATTGTCTTGTTTGACCCGGCACACAGATTAAAATTTTTTTTTTAACTTGATTATTAATATTGGTATAATGTGTAATTTCCTTTAATGCCTATGTGTATATGACTCATAATTAAAGTAGGAAGAAAAATAAGGGTAAAATGGTAAAAATGATCTCCTAAACTATGAAAATTTTAAAAAAGACAATTATTTAGAGACGGATAAAAAAAATAAGATAATTATTTAGGGACAGATAAAAAAAATAAGACAATAATTTAAAGACGAAGAGGGTATATTTTAATAATTTTTATTTTAAAATATTAAACAAAAGTATATTGTGTTCAAATAAAGTAAGGAAAATGTAAAGGATTTGAGTTACTATTCATGTTAAAACTCCCCCTATATTTAGAGGATGATTTAATTGGTTTTAGAGATAGAGGGTGGACTAAAGGGACCACTGTAGGATCAAGGGAGGATAAAAATCTCTAAAATTGTTTTTAGGGGGTGGATGGAGGCCATCCACTGTGGACGCCCTAAGAGCAACTACAGTGGTGCTCTCTAGAGCACCCTCTAAAATTATTTATAGAGATTTTTAACTTCTTCAACCCTACAATGGCACCCTAAATCAACTCTCTATCCCTTAAAACAATTAAATCACTCTCTAAATATAGAGAGTGATTTAGTAGGAATAGTGACTGAATTATTGTATTTTTTTTTGTTCATCCCAAAATAATTATTTTGTTTGAAACTTTTTTTTACCCTTACTTTTTCTTCCTACTTTAATTATAGACCACATACACATGGACATTAATAAAAATTACACACTATACTAATATTAATAATCAAATCAATTATTTTTTCTTAATTCGTGTGCCGAGTCAAACAAGACAATAATTTAGGGACGGAGAGAGTACAATATATTTTTTATAGTATATAAAATTTAAAATTTAAAATATTTTATTTTAATTGTGGTGGAAAAATATAAATAAAAGAGAAAAAATATAATGGTTTGTTAGTTGAGATGAGAGATATTTAATTTTTAGAGGGTTATATAGAGAGTGCTTGTTGGAGTGAATTTATTTTTAGAGTATTGAAAAAGTGAAATTTGAACGGAAAATAAGGTGTTTAGAGTGTGATATAGGGAGGTATTGTTGTGAATGCTCTAATCATCATCAATTCCGAGTTTCTCTGTGTTCAACCTAATATTCCCTCCGTCCCTAAATTATTGTCTTCCTTTCCTTTTTCGTCCGTCCCAAAATAATTGTCTTGTTTGAAACTTTCCTTTTTAGAACATTACTTTTACTATTTTATCCTTACTTTTTCTTCCTACTTTAATTATGGGCCACATACACATGGACATTAAAGGAAAAAACACACTTTTTCAATACTATTCCAATATTAATAATTAAATCAATTGAGTTTTTTTAATCCGTGTACCAAACCAACCCAAATAATAATTTAGGGATGGAGGGAGTATAAATAAGCGGTCAGCCCCATCATACGGTACATACATATACCCTACTTTTACCCTCTTGATAGCCTTATTCACTCTGAATACCTTGCTAATTCTCACGCTGGACCATGTTTGCAGGGCGTCTAACGTTGGAGGGTCTTTGCAGGGCAATTGTGTGTTCTTTTTGCAGATATCTTGCCGTACGATTTTCCAGCAAGTCCTTGGTGTAAAACTCATTTTCATATAGTGTTTTTTATTCATCAAACAGATAGATGGATTCACGAGGTCAAATTGTATAAACATAATATAATCAAATAATCATGATACCTACCTAAGTGGACAAAGTGTGCATGGTGTACTGTGTTCCATAGTTGAAGGGCTTGAAATGAACGAGAAATCGGTGCGCCTCATAGTCATGATGTTATTTTAGTTTTGGTGTGTCTTTGTACCCTGTGCCCTTTATTTTGCAACTTGCAATTTTCAAAAGATCTTTTTTTTATTATTATTTTTTATTTATTATTATTATTAATTTTTTTGGTGAAGTAGTAGTAGTATCCAGTCGAGTTTGTCGAATTTCAGTTAATTTACCTTTTTGGAACGGTAAAAGATTGCTCATCTATATTAGAATTACCAGATTTGTGGAAAATAAAATTTTCATCAACCGATCACAAAAAAATCAAATTAGGTAATTTGCGTTATGAGCTCATCTTTTGACGTAGTATGTAGTTTTATTTTATTTTGGTAGCTCGTTTGTGTAAGCAAATTATTTATGAAAACATGATCATAGTAAAACCTTGAATTTCATGATTTTCACACATAAGATTTTCACATTGAAGTGTGGTTAGAACACTAACCATTAGCAGCCATATTTTCTTCTTCCTTCTGGTTGATGAAGATACAATGAAGATGTAGTGTAAAACTAATTTCTCTCTCCTGGCCTTTCTTTAATATTACAGACGTTAATTTTATTTGTTACTATATCTTGATAGATTGAAAATCTGTAAAACTCTTATAGGTAGAGGGAGGACCAGTTTTACTGCAGTTAATTAACTGTAAATAACCATACGTTCTATCAGCGTGATAAAATAGATTTACGATAGTGAGTCCCAATTTCATGGGATTGTAACCGGCAATAACTCAGCGTGATAAAATAGATTTACGATAGTGAGTCCCAATTTCATGGGATTGTAACCGGCAATAACTCAGCATTTTTTATGCGTAAATAATTGTTCAGTAAATCACGTTTCATTTACATTAATATTAACTGCCTCTTTTGTTTTAATATTGACCAAAACTTATCCCATAATTAATTTATTATTTAAACCATAAATAATATGATAATTTATATCAAAATATATGACACGTAGGCCATATATATCTTACATTCTCCCACTTAACCGAGTGACAGAATATATCATCATGGTTTAAGTAATAATCATAATGTGCGCAAAATAAAGATAAGTGTAAGTACCTTGGTCTTATTATAATGTCATAATTAAGTATATACTAATATGAGTCATGGCGGTTCTATATCTTCAGTATGACATAGTTCCTTCCATGTACTACAATATTAGTTTTCTACTTAAATTGACAAACTACTAATAATGGTCCACGTTAATGTCTTATTAAACTAAATCCTGCTAAAGGTAAAGTCACCATTCATGTATACATAAATGACTAACAAGATATTGATTAATATCAAAAACAAAATATCTGCTCAAAGTGTCAATGCATAAAAACATAAATTCTACTTAGGTATCTCAATAATGCCCATTCTTTCGACATGCCCAGTAAATGTTTTGGGTGGCAATCCTTTGGTCAACGGATCCGCAATCATGACATTGGTGCTAACATGCTCGATTGACACTTTTTGTTTCTGAACTTCTTCCTTAACGGCAATGTATTTTAACTCCATATGTTTTGCACCTTTAGAGTACTTGTCGTTTTTAGAGAAGAAGACTGCTCAAATTATCACAATAAATTTTCAATGGCTTGGCTATACTGTCGACTACTCCAAGGCCTGAAATAAAATTTCGCAGCCAATTTCCTTGAATTGTAGCCTCAAAGCAAGCCACAAATTCGGCTTCCATAGTGGATGCAGCAATGATGGACTGCTTCGCACTTTTCCAAGATATTGCTCCTCTAGCTAACAGGAACATATAACCAAATGTGGACTTTCTTGTATCAACACACCCGGCAAAATCTGAATCTGAGTAACCGATCACCTCCAAATGGTCGGACCTTCGATAAGTAAGCATATGGTCCTTTGTTCCCTGCAAGTACCTTAATACTTTCTTCGCAGCTTTCCAGTGATCAATCCCTGGATTACTTTGATATCGTCCAAGCATTCCTACAGCAAAACTGATATCTGGTTTTGTACATGTCTGTGCATACATTAAACTTCCCACAATTGATGCATAAGGAATTTCGTTCATTTGTTTGCGTTCCAATTCATTCTTTGGGCATTGCATTAGGCTGAACTTATCTCCCTCCTGGATTGGAACGACACTTGATGAGCACTTTTCCATTCTAAACCTTTCAAGAACTTAATTTATTGATGTATGCTTTCTGGGACAACCCTAACAATCCTTGTGATCTATCCCGGAATATCTCAATTCCAATCACATAGGTTGCATCCCCTATATCTTTCATTTCAAAGTTCTTGGAATGAAATTTCTTGGTTTCATATAGTAAACCAAGATCGTTGGTTGCAAGCAAGATATCATCAACATACAGGATAAGAAAAATAAACTTGCTCCCACTGACTTTCAGATATATACACCGATCAACAGTGTTTTCCTTAAATCCAAAAGAAGTGATGATATCATTGAATTTAAGATACCATTGGCGAGAAGCTTGTTTAAGCCTGTATATTGATTTCTTGAGTTTACACACCATATGTTCTTTTCCTTCTATGGAAAACCCTTCGGGTTGATCCATATAAACTTCTTCTTCCAAATTTCCATTTAGAAAGACTGTTTTCACATCCATTTGGTGCAATTCTAAATCATAATGAGCTACCAAAGCCATGATAATTCTAAAAGAATCTCTCCTAGACACAGGTGAAAATGTTTCTTTATAATCGACACCATTGGTCTTAAAGACCCACTTGCACCCGACTCTTTTACAACTTTCTGGCAATTCAACAAGGTCCCAAACTTCATTTTTTTCATAGACTTTAACTCATCTTTCATGGCATCAAACCATTTATTAGAATTAACATTTTCCATTGCACGTGAAAATGAAACTGGATCATCATCAATTCCTAAGTCAAATTCCGTCTCTTGTAAATATACCACATAGTCATCCAAAATAGCAGACCTTCTTTGTCTTTGGGATCTTCTTAATACTATTTCTTGTGGTTCATCTACTACAGGTTCATTGACATCATTGTGGATCACCTGATTATCGTTTTGTTGTTCTTGCCCAATGTTAGGTTGTTGAACAGTTGGATAAACAAAAATTTTGGAAGAAGGAATATGTAATGGAATCTGTATTCTAACTTCTTCATTAATGTCTACGGTTCGGGGTTCTAGACTCCCACTAACTTCACCATTTTCAATGAACCTAGCATTCCCAGTTTCAATAATTCTTGTACTATGATTAGGACAGTAAAACTTATACCCATTGGACTTTTTAGGATAACCAATAAAGTAACCACTGGTTGTTCTTGAGTCCAATTTCTTTTCATGAGGATTATAAGCTCTTACTTCTGCCGGGCAACCCCAAACATGCAGGTGCCTTAAACTAGGTTTCCTACCCGTCCACAGTTCAAAAAGGGTCTTAGGAACTGCTTTACTAGGAACTCTATTTAACAAATACATGGTAGTTTTAAGTGCATGCATCCACAGTGATATAGGTAATGTAGAATTACTTTACATGCTCCTAACCATTTCTAGCAATGTACGGTTACGCCTTTCCGCTACACCATTTTGTTGTGGTGTACCTGGCATAGTGTATTGAGCAACTATACCACGTTTTTCTAGAAATTTGGCAAACGGACCCGGACATTGCCCCATTTCGATATATTTTCCATAATATTCATCACCTCTATCAGATGTGACGATTTTCACTTTTCTATCTAGTTGTCTTTCAACCTCATTAACGAATACCTCAAGGGCATTTACTGACTGAGATTTTTCATGTAATAGATAGAGATAGCTATAACGCGAAAAGTCATCAATGAAGGTGATAAAATATTTTTCTTTCCCAAAAGAGGCAACGTCAAAAGGCCCGCAAATATCGGTGTGTATTAGCTCGAGAAGCTGTGTGCTTCTAGTGGCTCCTTTCTTTGAGTGATTTGTATATTTTCCTTTAATACAATCCACACAAATGCCAAGATCGGTAAAATCCAAACTTGGAAGGATTTCATTCTTTACCAACCTTTCAATTCTTTCTTTGGAAATATGTCCCAAACGTTTATGCCACAAGTAAGCAGAACATTCATTCAATAAATTACGTTTAGTTCCAACGTTATGATGCAAGGTCAAAAGACTTTCGGCAAAAAGATTATCAAGTCAAAATTTATATAGACCATCACTAAGGACACCTGATCCAATGAGAAGATTTTGTTTGAACAAACTAAAAGATCCATTACCAAATTTAAAACAATATCCAACAGAATCGAGTTTAGAAAGAGAAACCAAATTGCGAGAAATTAACGGAAGGTACATAAAGTGTTTGAAACAAATCTAAATGGTGTCCAGAATCTAAAATCAACTGATACGTTCCAATAGCTTCAACTGGAGCCTTGACTCGATTTCCCATATAGACATACTTCTCATTTGGATTTGTGGTTCGGGTCGTAAGGAATCCCTGCATCGAGTTTGAAACATGAGTGGTACAACCGGAATCAAGCCACCAAGTGTTATTAGGAACTTCAACTAAATTTGATTCGAAACATACAAAAGCATTAAGTATACCTTTCTTTTCGAACCATGCCTTACGTTTCAGGCAATCTTTCTGAAAGTGTCCCAATTTTCCACAAAAACGACACTTAAAGTTGTTGTGTTCCTTTTTCTGAATTTGAGCGTTTGACTCATTAACCTTGAGCAGGTTTTGCTTGCCCTTTCCTTTCTTTCTTCCGAATTTCTTACCAACTCCTTGATTGGTTCCATTATTGGTGATGAGGTGAACAGAATTTATTCCTTGATTCTTAATCCGTGTTTCCTCCTGAACCAACATGCTGTGAAGTTCATTCACATTCCATTTATCCTTCATGGTGTTATAGTTCATTTGGAACGGACCATACTCAGAGGGGAGTGAGTTTAAAACAAATTGAACGAGGAAATTTTAGTCCACCGTCATCCCTAAAGTCTTAAGTCTTGCTGCAATATTTGTCATTTCAACGACATGCTCATGCATGTTACGAGAACCATCAAATTTCATGGTGGTTAAATTAGCCATCAATGTCCCAGCAAGAGACTTGTCAGCCGTTTAAGAACGCTACTCAACTGAGTTCATGAATTCCTTAGGATTTAGAGTGTGAGGAAGGGTAGATTTGATATTATTTTCTATAGTCATTCGCATAAGCATCAAGCTCAGTCTGTTCGATCTTTCCCAAGCATCATGGAAAGATCTTTCTTCTTCAGTGCTTATATCAGTAATATCAACGGGCTTATCAACTTGAAGTGCCAAGTCGAGATCCAAAACACCTAGGTGAAATTGGATTTGTTCACACCAGTCAGAAAAATTAAGCCCGTTAAACATAGGAACAGATGAAGCATGCGAATGAAGAGGGACGGGAAGAGGTACTACAATATAGAAGAATTGATCAATATGTATTAGTGCTTTGAGATTACATAACAGATTCATATACGAAAAATAAATGTACACTGAGATTCTCCTTTGGGTGAACCAGCAATATACTAATCTAACATAATTGATGCCAAGTTGAATTAATATAACTGGTAATTTAATGTACTCTAACTAAACATGCTTGTTATCTTTGGATATACTAAACAAGTCTAATTATGTACATAAATTAACCACTGTTATGTTCTTGATTATAAAATAACTAATCAACCTTTGGGTGATCTAAAATATTCTACAATTAACGAACTTCAATATACCCATTACAAAGTCATTTCATCAGTAGCATCTTATAATCATGGGTATACTTGAAAATTTAATTTAATCTAATTTCTATAATAATCCTTCTAATTTGATCACTTTGGTGACTAACAAATAATTCATAATATAGAAATCAAATCAAATCATAAGTACTTTATAAATCATTATTATAAGTACATTATCATAAGGTTACATATTGTACAGTTAAATAACACTAGAAACTCATGCTGAAGTTGGGCTTCTAAACAGATTCATAATAGTCAGAAGAATATGAATTCATAAGCAAAAGCATTAAGTATCACATAAGGACTTTCATTATGACTAGGCTCAAGGAGTACAATGAAAATAAGTTCATATAATTCATGTACAGGTAATATGAAATTCAACTTTTGAAAAAGGTCAAAAGCATGTAGTATGTGCATATAATATACTTACACACTGCATACATTAATTTTACAGCGGAAAACTTGATATGAAATAATTCATAAAATTGTGGATTTTCCCAATTTTAATGGGAAAATCATAAGTTCTCAAACCTGGCTCTGATACCAAATGTAAGCAAATCTATATATATATATATATATATATATATATATTTTTAAAGTTGGTGAGAAGGCATGTGAGTTTGCCACCTCATAACATTTTAATAAAGCTTCATTCTCATGGCTTGACTCTTGAAATTCTAGAGAAGATGCCATTAGCTAATAGTTTTAGCTATAGGACTATAGATATAATATTGTGGTATATAACATTCTTCAAATACATTGGTAGAAAAACTTTAGCTATTGGCTAGAAAATGAAAAGCTAGGAAAAAAAGTGTTGTTACCAATGAGATTTGAACCCACACCATTAAAATATGAAAAATCACACTAAACCAACTTAACCATTTATATTTTATGAATATTCTTCACAACTTTTTGTTAAAGATGCATTCTCAAGTCTCTTAGCAAGAGTGTCATTTCAACCTCCAACTTTAATGATTGTTAATTGTGCCATTATCTAATAATTATACCTAATTTGAATAGCTATGATATTGGGTATTAATCCCTACTATAATTGCACTGAAGGATACAAAAGGTTTTATATAAGTTGATATAGTTAAGTGATTTTACTTTTGATGAAATACATTACACAAGAAAAAATCTATTTAATAATAGCAAAATGCTTTGAGTCAATTGAGAATTAATCAGATGGAAACGGATGCAGTGCTCCAAGAGTCAGAAAAAAATGTTTAGTGTTGGCCTTTAATAATAAAATGCATAACCTCGGCCTCTCTCTCAAACCTTAGCCTCCAGCCCTATTTTATCTCCAAAATTACTAACCTGTTCACCAGCCTACTTGCTACAAAACTTTACCCCGAATTAATCAAGATCCCCACCGCCCACCGTCGCTTCCACGAAACCACCGCCTCATGTGACGAAATCACCGCCCTCCCCAAATGTGCCGCGCAATTAACGCCACCAATATCTGCCTCCGCCATCTCCCTTCCAACCTCCCTAACCCTAACATTTAAACCTCCTCGAACGGTTTCCCTTCCTTATAGCTCCAAGTGGTGGCCTTCTCAAAAGTTCATTAAGTTGTTATAATGGCACGTAAAGGTGCTACGGTAAGACCCGTATTAGGCGATTTCAGTGCTTATTTTTGGTTTTGGTTTTAATGTATGGTTAATTAATTAATTGCTTTAATTTTGGTTTCGTTTTCATTTTTGTGGATAGTACCAAAGTTTTGATTTCTCTATTGACATTGGTCCTCATGATTTGTTTTGCTTTTTAATATTTAATTTTTGTTCATCTAATGATTTTTGTATTAGTTTTATTTTTTATTTCATTTTGGATTTTAAATAGGATTTTAGTTTCAACTTTTGGTTATTGATTCCTAGATTTGTTTTAGTTTTCATTTCTGGTTCATGGTTCTTGATTACAATTTTGTTATAATTGTGCTTTTGATTTTGGTTTTGTTTTTTTTTGTTTTTGTTTTTGTTTTTGTTTTGGTTTTGGTTTTGGTTTTGATTTTTGTATTTTGTTTCTATTTAGATGAAAATAATTGATTTTGACTGACTGTGATTTTTGGTTTTGGTATTGTTTTTAGTTTTAATTTTGATTTCTGTTTAAGTTTTTATGTTGTTTAAGATCTTGATTGTTGCTTTAATTTGGTTTTTGTTTAGGTTATTTTAGTTTTTATTTCTGCTTTATTTTTTTATATGATTTTTTTTGTTCTATTTTTTTTTTCAATTTGTATTGATTTTAAATTTGAGATTTGCTACTCGATATAAATTGGTTTTTATTTTGCTCTTGATTTTGGCATTTGATTGTTTTAGGTTTTCTTTTTTCAAGAGTAAAGCTAATGCTAAACAAAAATGGTAGCTAGGGCTAAGGGTAGAGAGAAATACTTTTAATAAATTAATAAAAGTATTGACCATTAAAATACTTTTAGTATATCAAAATCTCTCTATATTTGTTTAAATATTATTGCTTTCCAGCATTACTATAAAAGATATGCATTTTATATAAAATATTAACATCAAAAATAAGAAGTTTATTAATTAATTTATAATTTGGTATGAATATTCTAAAAAAAAAAAAAACCTTTCGGAGCACGGGTAGAATAACTAGTTATTTATGAAAACATGATCATAGTAAAACCTTAATTAAATCTGATAAGATATTTAGGATCTTGAATTTCATGATTTTCACACATAAGATTTTCACATTGAAGTGTGGTTAGAACACTAACCATTCGCAGCCATATTTTCTTCTTCCTTCTGGTTGATGAAGATACAATGAAGATGTAGTGTAAAACTAATTTCTCTCTCCTGGCCTTTCTTTAATATTATAGACGTTAATTTTATTTGTTACTATATCTTGATAGATTGAAAATCTGTAAAACTCTTATAGGTAGAGGGAGGACCAGTTTTACTGCAGTTAATTAACTGTAAATAACCATCACGTTCTATCAGCGTGATAAAATAGATTTACGATAGTGAGTCCCAATTTCATGGGATTGTAACCGGCAATAACTCAGCATTTTTTATGCGTAAATAATTGTTCAGTAAATCACGTTTCATTTACATTAATATTAACTGCCTCTTTTGTTTTAATATTGACCAAAACTTATCCCATAATTAATTTATTATTTAAACCATAAATAATATGATAATTTATATCAAAATATATGGCACGTAGGCCATATATATCTTATAGTTTGTTCATGCGTTTTGACTAAAACACAGGGTTAAAACACAGCTTATTTCTTACCTTAGCGTTTCAATGTGCGGTATGCAATTTCGTTTTAAAACGCTGGAATTCCTAGCTTTTTCCCAAAACACAGATTTTAAAACGCAATAGGGATAAAAAGCTGCATTTTGACATAATATCTCAAACGCATTTATAAAGAAAAAAACTCGTTTTAAATAATCTGCGTTTTAGAAATACTACGTTTTCAAAACACTGCGTTTTAAAAATGCTACACCAAACGGGCTCGTAGTCGATAGTTTTGCGTTATAATTAAGATCTCAATGCTGGTTTCTTTTTTTTGATTATTTTCGTTAAATATCATGAAACGAAAAATCTGATAATATTACATAAATGGAGTATTCTGCAGGTTCATCTTTGAATAATTAAATATTGGGTAAATTTCTATATATTATCTCCCCTCCAACTATACTAAAGATTTAGATTGCCATCCTCAGCTATTAATTGTCACAGTATACTCACTTCAACTATGACTATGAATAAATTTTTCCCTTCAATTAACTTTTGGCGTTATATGGAGGCATATCACAAACAAAATATATTTAGTTGTCATTTTACACATATAATGTTGAAATTACTTTTTTACTTTCATCATTCATGACCTACTCCCTCTGTTTCACCCATGAATCCACGTTTGAAAAGTCTAATAATTAAGAAATATATAAATAGTATTTAAGTTGATTATAATTACAATAATATTTGAACATAGACAAGATGTTTATAACATACGTACGTGGAGAGAAGTTGAAAGAGTATGCATATCTAATTGGTAAGAATAGACTAGAGGGGAGAGGGGGCAAATAGTCAGTTTCAAACTTTTAAAACTTATAGTAAAATAACTTAGATTTATCAAAGCACTACTGATAAATCACCAGGGCCAACGGAATAAAAATAACGAGTTATTTTGAGGGCAAATTACACAAATGGTCCCTGTTCTTTTCGACCTTTTTGGAATTCGTCCCTAAACAATTTTTTGCAAAAATTATGTCCCTGTACTAAACAAGTAAAACACAATTGGTCCTTCTGTCCAATGCCGTTAAATTTTTGCCGTTAAGTATAAGCATATATGTGCAACGTACGTGATTTTTGGTAAGGGTAAAATTGTTCATACATTTTTTCTTTTGAATAGACAAAAATACCCATGATATCTTTGCTCTAAAAACTTGATACAAGGGCATTAATGTATTTACATTCCTTGGCACCATCCACACTAGATCTGGAAATTTGTTCACATAGAGAAAAGATGAAGATTTGAGAATTGATTCAAATCCAGATCTGGAAATTTTGGCTACTCGAATACCAATTCTTTTTTTTTTTTTTGGGTCAAGCTTAACCTCGGAAACTTGAATTAACAAACACAGAATCCCATGATGAAATTGTTACAGAATTCATTGTAAATTTGTAGATCCCTCTCACTTGTTGGGCACTTGTATTTGATGGAATTGAAAAATAATTAATGAATACTAAAATCCATAGATCTTAACCCTCACATAAGAATTACCCGAAACAATAAACTAGATGCGGAAGCGTACCTGAATCCATGAGAATGATTGTCCCTTAATTATGCGTCTTTCAATAGTAGCGTAGTATCTTTAGGCTTTCTCTTGCTAATGGGACGGCAGAGAGAAAAGATTGTAAAACCCTAAGCTCAATTGCGGACCATAACCTTTTTATAACCCAGTTTGACCTAATTTGTTAGCCAGCCCATTATAAGTTGACAATTAGCTCCCTTTAGGTCTCTACACATATTCAATAAAACCACATACTTATTAGAAGATGACTTAGGCCCATTTAGCTAAGTAGATCACTTCAATTAGGCTTATTAACTTTAAATAACATGAAATATACGATCAAGCCGCAATGCATACACGTCTGTATGCCCAAATGCACATATTATCCATATACACACATATATAAGTCCATAAAATTCTAACAGTATTTACACTTGTAATTTCCTGGAACAAATACTGCATTTGAACTCTAAGGAAATTAACTCAGAGTTAATAAAAAAGTCAACTTAATGGGCCAAATTATAGCAGCTGGGATCTCCTAATCATATAATTTGGTGACATTGTTATGTCACCTTCTTTCTCATTTGCCAGTCCCTTTTGCACTACTGGAAAACACGTAATTATTGTCGGAGAAATTCGACAGTAATTCAAGGATTCCGATAGTAATTATAGATTTACTGTCGAAACTACTCCGACAGTATCCGACAGTAAACCTTCGACGGTAATTTATCTCCGACAGTAATCTGACAGTAATTACTGACGGAGCTCCGACAGTAATTACTATCGAATTATCCGACAGTAATTACTGTCGGATAATCCGACAGTGACATAGTAACAGACATTAACATTTCGTTAGTTTACTGTTGGATTACCGTTAATTTTTTGACGGAAATCTGACAGAAAATTACCGGCGTTATTATTTTTAACTTTGAATTACTGTCGGAGCTCCGACAGTAATTATTAATAAAAATAAAAAATATATATTTTAAAATTGGTTTTTTTTTCCACCGATATAGCATTTATATATACACAATCACACACACACACACACACACTGCAACAATAAACTATAATTAACAACTAAAACATAAATTAAATTAAAATTAATATATATACAATTTAAAAAATATTACAGTACCAAAATAATGTGGCTACTGTAGTTTATCCTTTACAACACATGAATCTTGCTAGTTTCAACAATCATTTACATAAAATAATTGTATATGCACTGTTATGAGTCGAACATACAATTTTTTTTTTTTTTCCTTTCATGGGGAGTAAGGTTCCCCAATCGTCTCCGCCGGTCTCTATAAGTTCCATGACTAAACACATTTTGTGCTAGCAAGAGATGGCCAAGCAAAACCAAATCAGGTGCCACTTAATTGCTTTATTGAGTTCAATTGCCCGTCCAATTGCCTGCCAAGACTTTGAGAATTCAAACAATGCTGCAAGCCAAACGATCTTTAAGCCTCTAGATGATCACATATTCTGGTCTGCTGGAAGATGAAAGCATGCCTACAAAGACAAAGGGTTCCGCAGAAATAAAAATCACTTAGAGAAACACCAACCTCAAGCTAAAACCACAAGCAAAGGCGATAACTAGTACTTCTTAAAAATTCTTATTTGATAATTTATATTCATTGATTTGATAATTTTAACTAAATTATTTTTGTACCAATGTTATCTTTCTGTGTGAGGTGCACCAAAAAGATATCATATTCCTTCCCTCTCTTTTTTACTGTTTACCACATATGTGAGGTGTAATAGATATTGTATCACAGATCCAAACAGTAAGCAACAATGTCTCCCTGTTTTCCTACTTTTCAGAGATCTACTTTAGCCAATTTGTGTATAAGGGTGAAACACACTGCTACACCTATAACCCCCCAAATGCAAGTTGCGGATATCAAATTGTTACCAAAGTTGTCGAGTTATAACATATTAATCATAAAAACAGGGTATTTTGGAGACAACAAAAAAAAAAAAAAAAACCAGAACAAAATAAGACATAAGAATTTAAGTTAAGTTGTGAAGGACACCAACCTTTCTTCCTCATGAGGTCGTTTGCTCCCTTTTTTCTCATGAGCAACACCATTTGGAATGCCCTTCACAATTTAAAGAAGGCAAAGTACTCAACATATCAAATACCTATGATAACTTAAATGACAAAGCTCTTTATTACAACAAGAACAAAACGAGCTTTACCTGGCCCTCTTTCCCTTGATTGTCGTAGAAGTAATATTTGTTGTTCCTTCGTCAAGGAAGGTAAAAATCATTGTGAGTTATGTATCTTCAAAGTAAGGGTTGGAATTGAAGTTCTGAAGAAAATGAGACCACCAAATAAATAATATTTTTGAAGAAAAAACGCTAATTCATAAATAGCCCGATAGATCTACTCATTGTGAACCAAAAACAGACCAATTTAATATTAATCGGCGTCACTTCCACAAAGCCTCAATAGATTAAAGAAGAAACAGACAAAAATTGCAGGCCATATTTTAAATTAAGAAGGGGACAGAGAGAAGGCTTACAAACATAATCGAGTAACCTGACTTCACATCTTTAAAATCTTCCACTTCAAGAGATGATTAACACAACATGGTTGACAAAAAAAGAAAGGAAGCTTGAATTTTGATAAAGATAAACAAATCAGGATAGACTACTCACAGCAGTTAACCAGAAATCAGGAATGGATTTTATGATATCACTTCTCTTTTAGTACACAAGCTTGCGAACCTCGTTATACTTCTGCTCCACTTCCAAGACCTTGTCACTTGCTTCTTCATTGATCTGGAACCCAAAAGGCAAAAAAGGACAATGGAAGCATTATTACACCAATTTAAAAAGTAAAACTTACATTTGTATAATAATCTATACACATATACATATGTGTGTGTGTGTGTAAGAATAAAGAAAAAATCTTTTGTTCAAAATATTTCTGTATAATAATCTTTTGTACAGTCGCACCACTTCAGAATAGTCTTCCACTCACATGACACCAAAATCACCAATCAAAACAAGCTAGAACTTAGTGGTATCAAAAGTATATAATTATCAAAACTATCTTCCAGTGTTGGACAAGAATGTTCCTAGTTATTCACACCTATAAGAAATTTGACAAAAAATGAATCAAGTGGCATCCAAGGTATGACGAAATCTAAGTAGGTGATACTCGGAAAACAGAATAGTTTCTGTAAACCTTTTCAGTAAAGAAATTTGATTGTAACTGCATTAGGATTATAGGGAAACAAAATTGGACATTAAATTATGACTCTACGAAATCTCTGCGATAATCAAGTATTTATTAATTATTAAATATTTTTCATATTTTTTAATATAAAATTAAAATTACAGACAAATAAAACATAAATTAACAGAAAATAAAAAAATAACAGAATAAATCCACACTACACAAAATACAGAAATTAAATTTTTTTTTACACCCACATTAACAAAAAACCAAAATAAAATAAAAATTTATACAGAAAAACAGAAAATTCATAAATATACACATTTATATTGAATAAATTCACAAAAAATAAATAAGTACACAAAAAAAAAAATAGAAACATACATATATAAACATAAAAAAAGAAACATACATTTTTATGCAAATTTTTAAACAATACATAAATTAAATCCAAAATAAAAAATTGAAAAAATACATACCTAGGGAGAGAGAGGGGGTGGAGAGAGAGAGAGAGAGAACGAGGAGACGGTGAGAGAGAGAGAGAGAGAGAGAGAGAGAGAGAGAGAGAGAGAGAGAGAGAGAGAGAGAGAGAGAGAGAGAGTTCTGGACTGAGAAGGGGGCGCTGTTCAATTTGGGGATTTTATTTTAAATTACTGTCGGAGCATTATTGTCGAAGCTCCGTTAGTAAATCTCACTTAAATTATTGTCGGAGCTCCGTAAGTAAATCTCATTTAAATTACTGTCGGAGAGTCTCAAATTGTAATTACTGTCGGATGAAAAGGATATATTCGAAGAATATTCCTGAATTACTTTCGGAATAATTCCTGTCGTATATATTCCGACATTAATTATTATCCCGCAAAAAAATGAAAATTACTGTCGGATATCCGATAGTAATTTGAGACCCTCCGTCAGTAATTACTGACGAAAATAATCCGTCAGTAATTAGCGTGTTTCTAGTAGTGTTGCTTCAACTCTTTCTTTCCTTTAATCTTCATCCCCATCCCAATCCCCTTCCTTCTTTTAAAAATCCACTTCATTCTCCTTTCAAACCCCTCTTATGAAGCTCCCAACTCCACTCCATTCTCCCTTCACAGGGAGCTCCCAACACCCCTCTCTCTCTCTCTCTTCCTCTCTTGCACACACACACACACACAAATGAAGAACAATATCAATAACAATAACGCAAAGCTCATTTTACTCCACCCTTACATCCAAAAACAAGGAACCTCCAACCACCTCTGGCTCATCACCTTCATCTCCATGTTCAATGTCGCCTTCCTCCTCACCTTAATCTACACCCACAACTTCTTCTCCCCACCCACCCATTCCTCTTCCATCGCCATCGCAACCGCCACCGCCACCTCCAACCATCACCCACTCCCCAAATCCGTCACCAAAACCCTAATCCACTAGGCCTCCATATATTCTACAAAGGGCACGTGTGTATGAGATAGAGAGAGAGAGAGAGAGAGAGAGAGAGATTCCTTGTCCTATTTATTTGTATAGTGATTTTGGGGATTTATTCGTGGCCGCCGGCCATTATAGACAGTGGAGAGAGAGTTGCTGAGATAGAGAGAGAGAGAGAAAAAAAAAGGGTGTACTTTTGTAACGCTGACGGCCGAGGACGGAGTGACTGGCAATGAAGGCGACGGAGGATGGAGCGATTGAAGCTTCATCATTGTCACTTTAGCAAAACTCATAAAAAAAACACAGTAGAAAGAGAAAGAAAGATCGTCTTTCTCTGTTTAGGGCAGATTGGGGAAGAAGATGATTTGGGGTGGGTTTAGTTTAGGGCAAATTACACAAAAGGTCCCTGTACTTTTTAAATAAGAATGACTAATTTACCCTTGGACAAAATCACGTGAAATACACATGATTCCATTTAATAATAAAAAAAATAGACGGCAATGGACGGAACGACCAAATGCGTCATGAAATTGAGTTCAGGGACCGCTGACGTGAGGTTAGGACCAATCCCAAAAAAATCGAGAAGTACAGGGACCATTTGTGTAATTTGCCTTTATTTTTAAGGTGAAAATAAATAGCTTCACTAAAATGACAGTTTAAATTCACAAAAGGCATGTTTTAAATAAATGTTTAAATATCAATTTGGTCACTTTACTTTTACCCAAAATTCATTAAGCTCACTATGCTATTTTTTTTTTTTACACTTTAATCGCTCTACTTGGACTTTTTCAATGGCTTAAATACCAATTTGGTCACTCTACTTTCACACAAAATTCATTAAGCTCACTGTACTTTCTTTTTTCACACTTTCACTTTAATCACTTTACTTGGACCGGAGAATCAATAAGCTCACTCAATCAATGAGCTTTATTGATTGAAAAAGTCCAAGTAAAGTGATTAAAGTGTGAAAAAAATAGTAAAATAATATAAATTTTGGGTGAAAGTTGAGTGACTAAATTGGTATTTAAGCCCTTTTTCAATCAATAAGATCATTGATTGAGTGAGCTTATTGATTCTCTAGTCTAAGTGGAGTGATTAAAGTGTGAAAAAAGAAAGTACGTTGAGCTTAATGAATTTTGGGAGACCAAATTGGTATTTAATCCTTAAACAAAAGTTACACAATGTTGCTGTTTGGATAAATCACTAAGGGCTTATTTGGTAGTTGGACATGGATAAACAGTATTATTAATCCTGGTGTTATTAGCGCCCTCACTATTAATCTTCACTTATAAATTGGGGGTAATTTTGGAATTAAAAAATGTTAGTTATGTATTTTTTTTTAGTGAGGGCGCTAATAATACCACCCTCTCCCTTGGTATTATTAGCGAGGGGATAAGAATTTTATCCAAATAACTCGTGTTATTAGTCTCGTCTATTGCATATCAAACATCCAATTAATCGGCTTATTAATCCTATCCGACCTTCATCCCTGTCTAACAAATGACTCCTAAGGTTGCTTATAAAACAAATAATCATAGTAATCATATCAGCAACAAAAATAATTGGTTAATATTGTGCGACAACGGAAGCAAGCAAACAATTAACTGAGCAATCAACAATTATCAATGAATTGGGAATTGGAAGAGAATAGAATATTTGAGGTTTTAAGACTGATGTATATTGATATTCTAACCTTATACACGTTTTATAGTTACAACTTATATATAGGATACAAGACCAAGCCCTAAATCAATACAAACAAGTAAAGCGAAAAACTTAGAATACGACGCAACGCAGCTGCGCCATTATGCCGCGCACGGCCGCACTGTCCGACCCACCGATTCCAGTAACTTCAGCACACCTCGAACCCGCATAAAGCGACCGCGCCACCTGCGCAGACGTGCCATTTTGCCTTGCGCGTTACGCTTCAAAAATTGGCGCATTACTTGGAATCGAGCCATCTATTCTAATAGTTAATAATGAGCCGAAAGTAAACAAGACATCAATTAGAAATAGTTCACAATATAAAAAGTTGTTATGTCTACTATTAAGGCGGTCAACATTAGATTTAATATGCACTATTTTTCCACTAGCTAGTATATTAAAAGGAAAGATCACACTATCCTTTATTTTTTTATGAAGATCTAGGTGAATATTTAACTTGATATCTAATGGATCATGTACAAAATATATATTTTGTACACGATCTATTAAACAAAGATATATCTGTGATCTGTGTTTGACTGGTAATGTCCTTTAAACAAAGATTGATTTCACTCTTGGGTGTGTGTAATCAATGAAGCTATCAATGATCATGAAGTGCTAAGACTAAGTACTATTTAATGAGAAGTTGAGATAATGTTTGACTACTCTTGAATGCTTTCAATTTCTGATTTCTCAGATTTAATGCCATGGCTAACCTCCTTCAATGCTTTAATAGAGATCTATTTATAGAGTGTTGTTGGAGCCGTTGGAGAAGGTGAAGTTTTCAACTTTGATTTCAAATCCTAAATGCAGTACAATTGTTGAAACTTGTTTGTCAACCAAAGGTTTGTTGGTTGCTTGATATGTATTTAAATGCATGGACAAGTTTAGCTGTTCCAAAAAGGGGAAATCTCTCCCCCCGAGAGCCTCCACACCTCAGCCCCATGAAAATGTGAGAGGGAAAATCACGGTGACTCAGCGATTAAGTAGGTAGGAGGATACGTGCCTAGTACCTACAAGGAGCCACCCCCACAAGAGGATGAAACCCTCACACTGCGGTTGCTAAGATTCGATCCTTGATCCTGTTCCAAATCTACTAGCAAAATTTAGCTAAATATAGTAAACTTTGCTTTGACCTCCAAAAGTTGCAGATCGATGCTTTAGCCGTAATGGAACATGGTTGTAAGCATCTTGGAGACTTCAACAACAATTGTCATATAGCTCTGGAGATAAGGCTGAGAGATATAGACTTTTGAGATTTTTTTATCTTCCACGTAAACATCGGTAGAATCTGTAAATCTTCAAGTATCGACAATCTTTATCTTGAACGCATATATATATATATATATATATATATATGTGTGTGTGTGTGTGTGTGTGTGTGTGTGTGTGTGTGTGTGTGCGTGTTATAATTATTTTAGCTATGCTTAGTAATTTTTGTAATTCTAATAATATTTATATATTTATTAATTATTATTTTTATACGTAATATTTTGAGGCAAAAGGATTAAAAGAGAATGGGAAAACTTATACACATGCACTAATTGGAAGAGTCCAGAAGATGTCATGTTTTTTTTTTTTTTTGCCATGTCACTTTTGTGTTTCTTTTTGTCAATTTGGAAGTTGATAAGATACTGATGAGATGAAATTTCATACTTTGTAAAGTCTCAATTCTACCACTTCGTAGATTATATCATTAACTAATAAGATATACAATTTCTAACTTATCAATAATTATTAATGGTTAGTATTGTCAAATTTTTGCCAAGAACTCATGATTTTGAGCACAACACGAAGGTATTTTTCCAATTTTGGTAGTCTTTTACATTTTAGTTAGACTGGAGGATAGTGTTACGATTAAAACAATAATTCATATTTATATTGTTTAGCCTTTATGTTTTTGTTAAACTTAATATATTTTATTTACATGTTAATGCATAAATTATATTTCATAAGATTATAAAATAATTTTTAGACTCCTAAATGTTTTGTACCCCTCCGTCTCAAAATGAGTGTCCGTTAAAAAAACAAAATTCGTCGCAAATGAATGCCCATTTTACTATGAAATGGTGTTATAGTGAGGGGGTGACATAGAAACTTAGAGTTTTTCTAATGCAATCAGCTATCTAGTAAAAACTGCTAAACACTTGGGAAAAATAAATATTCTCTAATACAAACCTCTAATGTTGATCTAGAGATCGATAATGTGACATTTAGTTGGGAAAACATTCTCTACTACTAGAGGTTGTCTTTTCATTCACGTCATTTATTATCAGTTTTTATTTTTATTTTTTACCGTCAATCAGTTACAGTAGGAGTAATTTTTATTTTTTATTTTTATAAATAATTATAAAACAATGTAACGTATAAAATAATGTTCTAAAAAATTATTGCATTAGAGCACATTTAGAAAGATGACTCTCTATCTTTTAAATTTTTTACCATATATAAAAGATATCTTCTTATTTAAACATGTCACATAAAAAAACTTGTTGATAGTTTTGGGGACGTTGTTACGAAGGGATTTATTATAGTAACTCCATTCCATTAAACAGCCGAAAGGTGCTAACTCCAAATTAGGCTTTACCGGCAGAAAGAATTTTTACTGAAATTTTCAGTCGAGAAGCCCCAAAAGCAAAGGGCCAACCTGCGTCTGGGATCTCGAGCTTCTAACGTTATATAGATCCAGTTATGTGGCGGCTCAGCCGCACGTCACAACCGACGCTGATGCAACATCATCATATTCCTTGCATTATCTTATCAAGGTGAAATTGGAACAAACAAAATACTCCCTCCTTCCTAATCTCTTATTTGAAAGAGTGTTTTGTTTTACCTTAAACATAGATTAAAAAGATAATTAATTTTATCACAAAAACTACTCCCTCCTCCATCTCATATAAATGATCATACTTTTTATTTTGGGATATCCTAACTACTGTTCTTAAAGATTTTTCATGTACATATTCTTTATCATTTCTCTCAATATATAAAGCTTTATTTAATACTACATCCGTCCTAAAATAATTATCATTTTAGCAATGTACACACAGATTAAGGAATCTTATATAAAGACTAATCTACACTTATTTAAATTCATTTATTGTAAATAAGTTGCACGGTTTTTTTTTATTTCCTCTTAACAACCTTATTTAATAAAGGTAGTAAATAAGGACAGTTTGGTAGAATATAGACAAATGTTTATTAGTCCCTCCGTCCCGGATAAATGTTCTTATTGGATAAAATACAGGAATTAAGAAACATAATTAATGATGTGCTGTAAAATGTGTTCTGACCATAATACCCATGAACATTAATTGAGTTCAACTACTTTAAATAATTGAGTTTGTTTGGGATGTGTTGTATTAAATAAAGCTTTAAAGGTGTATTAGGAAGAATATTAGAGAATAGGTAGATCAAAAGTCTTTAGGAACATTAGTTGGGACATCCCAAAATAGAAAATAGAACATTTATTCGGACCGAGGGAGTAAAATCTTATAACGACAATTATTTTGGGACAATTTGATAGTATATAGACCAAAAAAAATCACTCTCCTCAATCTGTGATATGCCAAGTCTGAAATTCATCCCGGGCAGGTCCTGACCATAGACCCAAGCGCGAGGAGTCGAGTTTGACAGAGACAGCGAGCAAGCCTCCCAGTCTCTTGTAATTCTCGCCCACGTTCCAGGACGTGGGACACTTGTATCAAACACAAACACACATGTTCCCCAGCACTTATGTCCGTCATTATTCCAACTGTTATGGTAGACTCTATATAAGCCATGTTAGCCAACAAGCCAAGGTATGCACATTCTCAGTTCATTTGTACCCACATTAGTACACTTACTCTCACATTAGAGTGTTCTTGCAAGCAGACTCTTGCATTCACCTAAGCATTTTCTTTATTTTAGCAGGGCAGACTCTTGCATTCACCTAAGCATTTCCTTTATTTTGGCAGGTTCATCAAGCCCAAATATCTATTTACCTCATCCCGGAGCAAGTCCATAGTTTTTTTGTAGCATCAGCCACCACTTGTAGATGTATGGAGCCTTTTTCACCGAGTCAAAGTTGGATATCAAAATATTCTTGTAATCAGTGCTTTGTTTGGTATTGTTCCTTCTATTTTATTTAAATAATTTACATTTAAAAAATTTAATAATTAAAAAATATATTAATAATATTAAAGTTGGTCATAATTATAAATAATATTTAAGTATAATCAAAATACTTATAACATATGTGAAAGTTTAAATTGAAAAATGATAAGTGTAGGCATAATTCTTACAAGTAAACTCTTCATTTTAAACATTTCAAAATAAAATGTTTGTGCATAAAACGGATCATTATTTTGGAGTGAAATTAAGTGATAACTAGGGATGACAATGGGGCGGTTCGGGGGCAGTTATTCTTAATACCACCTCCATTTCCCAATTCAATTTTATGCCCCATATCCACCCCATTCTCCACCGGGTAATCAATTTGTCCCCCCATATCCATTGCCCATGGGTAACGGTTAATCGGGAAATATCCACGGGTAATTCGTCAAACTAGCAATTTAGCTTAAAATAATTTAATGATTAGAAAAATACTCAAAAAGAACTTTTAAATAACATACTATTTAATCAAGTTCATACGACTTGATAAAGGATAATAATTATACTTAAAACTATATCATAATCATGTTCGTAAAAGCTAAAAGTCAAGTTAAGTAGTTGTGCGCGCTACAAAATCACAAAATATTAAATAATTAAGTGATGATGAGCAGTGAACGACTAAGCGCACTGAGCGACAGATTCACATAATTGAGAAAGATGTTTGAATTTTAGTGTTTTAAATATAACATATATATAGATATAAGTTATATGGTAAATACTTGTATGAAAATACAGGTAAAATTATATTAGTATTAAATAAGCGATTCGGGTAATTGGACGCGTAATGGAGCGGGTACTGCTAATGCCAAAACCAAACCGCTCCCCAATTTTTTATTTCAGTTATCCTCATTACCCACCCCATATCCAGTCAAACTAATTAATAATCGTCAATTTCGGTTCAGTTCAGTTCGAATATCCACAATTTGGATCGAAATTATCATCCTAGTGATAACTATACATGAAACGATCAAAATGGAAACTTTCAATTGCTTTAAGGGTTTATCCGATTTCAACTTTCACCAAATAAGTGAAACTTGAGATCCCTCAATTGTAATATCCACAAAATATTTTTGCAGAAATAAAATAAAATAAAATTATCCACTTGACTTAGTGGCTAGTTGAGTGGTTCAATCTGGCGAAGGACATTTTAATAGGGAAACAGCAAGGCAAATAAGTGCCCCTATTCTATATTTGGGTCTCCCCAACTTTTTAAAATATCCAAATTGATCCCTTCATTTCTTTCTTGAGCACTATCAATCCCATGAGCTTTGCTGTAAGAAACCATTTCAGAGTATAAAGCAAACCTAAAAATGGAAAAGCATTATTGTTTGTCTAGAAAACTTATTGCTGGACAGTAAAGAATTCGGGCATCTCAGTTGGAATTATATCTGCAAACATCAGTCAACTTTTTTAACAAATCTAAGTCATTGCCATGAAGTTTCGTCAACTAGTTTGTCTCTACCTCAAATATGAAAGTGATATGATAGGGTTTACTAACAAATGATCGCATCATTTTAATAGGAAACTGGACCGAATATATGGTTGGTTTTGTGGTTCGTGGTTTTTTATTTACTTTTCATTCGTCTCGCATCTTCTTTTTGAGTAGGGCTGTTGTGTGACCGTCTTATGGATCCTAATTTGTAAGACGAAACTTCATTCTCTCACAGCTCAGCCTACTAATACACGGAGGATCGGGTCAAAGAGATCCGTCTTACAAAAAATACCCATAAAACGGTATTTTCTAAGTTTTTGCCCCTTCATTTTATTTTTTTTCTTATTTTTGATTCAATCATAACAAAATCATAAAAAATTAACGAATTAGAATATGAGCCATCTATCGAGTTAGGGCTTATTTGTTTATTGCTGATTTTACTAAACTTTTAATTGAGGGGTCTACCCTGTTGACTGAAGTTGAACTTCTTAGAGGTCAGCGGAGAGACATGTTTCAGTTGAAAGATGAAAATTATATGTTCAAATCTAAAGTCATCTATTTACAAATCCACTATTGGACTGTGAAAATTATATGCCTCCCGATTTAGACCAATTGTTAATGGTTATATAGATATATATATATATATAGGATGAATTAAAGGCCGGTCCCTTTTTAAACACTTGTAATCGCTCCGATCCACCATATTTTTTTTAAAATCGAAAAAATGCACTTTTGGAGAGAAATAACTGAAATGCCAGTAATGAATTTGATCTGACACGCGCTGCATCGCGATTCAAAAGTCGATGCATTGGGATGCGTTAGTTTCTGCATCGCGATGCAAATTTACCAGAAAAATTTTAGGAAGAAAGATTCACCACTGCATAGCGATTCAAAGTCGATGCATCGGGATGCATCAGTTTCTGCATAGCGATGCAGATTTACCGGAGAAATTTTAGGAAGTAAGATTTACCACTGCATCGCGATTCAAAGTCAATGCATCGGGATGAATTAGTTTCTGCGTCGCGATACAGATTTACCGAAAAAATTTTAGCAAGTATGATTCACCAAAGAAAATTTAAGAAAGAGGATATCTACAAGCAGTTGATCACCCGCGTATATCTACAAAAATCGACTTCGCTATAAGCTATTAGATTGGAATGGAAAGGAAGATTCACTTAGAGAAAATTTAGGAAGGAAGATTTACCAAAAAAAATATTAGGAAAAAGGTGTTAGAATGAAAAGGAAGATTCACCAGAGAAATTTTAGTAAGAATTTCATGCATCGCAATTCAAAAATCATGCATCGCAATGTAAACATAATTCAAAATCATGCATCGCGATGAAAACATAAGTCAAAATCATGTATTGGCTTTGATTTTTCTCTCACTATGTTTCTTCACATTTATTTCCTAAGTTAGACAGACTTGACTCCCAGTAATTGATCACCTCCTATATCCACGAAAATTAACTTTCTTCGCTACAAGCTATTGGATGGAAACAGAGATTCACCGAAGAAATTTTAGGAAGGGAGATTTACCGGAGAAATTTTAGGAAGGGAGATTCACCAGAGAAATTTTAGGAAGAAAGAATGATTCACGGGAGAAATTTTAGAAAAAAGTTATCGGGAAGATTCACCAGAGAAATTTTAGGAAGAAAAGAAGATTAGTTGTTTGGATGAAAGAGACGGGGGCATTTATAGGAAGCCATAGTTGGTTTGAATGAAAGAGACGTGGGCATTTTAGGAAGAAAATTATCAAAGTGTCTTTTTTCGGTTAAAAAAAAATGTGGACTAGAGGGGTTAAAAAGTTTGAAAAGTGGACCGACCAACAATTTCTCCAACATAATAACAAGTCGAAAGCCTAGTAACTACATAACAAGACATGGCTTCCAAACTTGTGGATTTGTTGAGGGTAGCACTTGTAGTTCGAAGGACGTTAAATTTAAAATTAAGTCTTGAAGTGCCTAATCATATGCATCAAGAACCAAACAAACAAACAAAATATACGTGGTACTGGCTTATGAATAACAAGCAAATTAGAAACTATGTGTAAAGCCCAAAAGGAGGGCTGCGCATAACCCGAGCCCAAAAGGGATAAAGCCCACTACACATGGGCCACATGAGCCCAAAAGTCTAAGTACATCAGTCAATTAGGCCTACCATAAGTCCATCCAAAAGTCTATGGATGATGTTGGTCCCTAATGACAGTAGGTGACACTTATAAGACATAAATTAACTGATGTGGGACGGGGATATTACACTATGTATATCCTAAAGTTTAATATGGAAAATCTCTTGGTGTTACGCCTATGTAATTAGGTTAGTTTTGCTCACGACACTAGGATTCAAATGTATAGACTTAATCCCCTTCGTATGTAATCTTTACCATATAGGACTACTTTTTGTTAGGTTTAGTACAACATTTCAAATAGTTGAAGGAAGATTCTTGAAGACTAAAATCGAGCGACAACAACAGTCTAGTGTTAGACCATGCGAGTCAAGACGTACAACATTTGAGTGAAGTTTTAGGGTTGTTCATACTTGCCATAGTACTAAACTTCAAAGATGGCGAAGGGATCGAATCTTGAAGGAGATGTTAGCAGAGTTACTATTGTTCATATTTGAACCTCTTCCATTAATTTTCCAAAGCTCCCACAACATTAAGAATTAATTGGAAAAGGCCATAGGGTTACCACTATCAAAATCAAACCTATCTTTGTTTCCCTCCAAAGTAATTTTGGCTTGTGGGAATTTGAGAAATACTGTAGGTGTTTTATAATTTCCTACTCCTTATAATCAAAGGGACAAAGACCATTTTCACAATTTCTAATTTTAAGTTTTGCTGTTTGTTGGAAATATTGGAGGCCCAAAGGCCCAAATAGGCAGCCTTTTTCCATTGGCCCAAATTCGTTGCCCTTTCCCTGGTGGCCCGCCCACTCCCTTGCACAAACTGAAAGACTCCCCCCCCCAATTTTTTCTCTTTTGCCTGTTCAACCCTCTTTGACCAACCCTTTGGTTCGCCCCCCACCTGGTACGATCTCCCAGTATCTTTCCCTCAAATACACCGCTCTCTCTCTTATCTTTGTACAACGCACACACGCTCTCTCTCTCAGTAAATTGAAACTCGTGCTCTCCTTCTTCTTCACTGTGTACTACTGTGTGAGGTTGTGTGTGTAAGAGTGGTTTCTTTGTTTGGTGGTATTTTGGAGTTGTGAACTAAAGCGATTGAGAACGTAAGCTAGGTCTTGTGGCGTGGTTACGGGAGACGGTGTGGTGATCTGAGATGCCCGAGACGTGGTGTTCACAGATTTCCTTTGTCGACCAAGTCTCGGGCATCTCAGATCACTCCGGTGGACTTGGTTGACAAAGGAAATCTGAGCCTTGTGCCTAGACTGATTTTTAGGCTTGTGGTGATTTCGGGTTGAGGCCTTTGCCAGTGACACCGGAAACAAATGGCTCCTCTGTTCTCTTATACTCTGTTTTCCTCCCTATTTATTATTATTATTATTCAGTTTATAATTTCTCTTTGTTGTGATACTAAATTTGTTTAGTATTTGCAGGTTATGCTGAGATAATTTAGAATAGTTGTAGAGATATTCCGCCCATAGGGTAAATATGGTGTTATCCCTTCTCCCTATATTGTAATCTCTTGAGCATCTCGGTGAGATCCCTCAGTTGGTTTGTACTAGGATTATTATCTTAATATGTATTTGAGCTTCTATCTCGTGTACGTGATACGACTTGGAAATACAACACTGTCGTTGGCAGAATACTATGTCAATATCTCCATATAAAAAGTTTCATCTTCTCTTGGATGTTGAATTGCCATAATTCTTTCTAGAAGTGGAATGAAAATAGGTTCTAGTCAAGGTTTTGGTTTTGGTTTTGGTATTGGTATTTTATGGTTGTAAGTAGTTTTTTTTTTTTTTTTTGAATAAGGCAAATATTATATATGATTCAAGTCATTACAGAAAGTTCGCATTAGAGCTCCGATATGATTCGGAGGCTCAGTCCAACAAGACGACCTAGCATAAGAGCGAGATGCTGTAGCTAACACATGAGCAATCTTATTGGCTTGCCTTCTAACATAGCTAACATAAGTGTAAGAAAATGAATTCAAAATTGTTGAGAATTTATGCTATTCGGGTACAAGATCGGTGCACCAAATATTATTACAGAATAGTAATAGAGGCCTAATACAAACCAACTAGGAGGGGTCCTCACTGAGACATTCAAGATTACAACGGGAGAGGGATAACAAGTAATCGAACCTAAGGAAATACAGATTACAAGTACTAAACAGATCAACACGGATCTAGGCCATAATCTGCAAAACAGAGACATTAATCTAAGAAAAAACAGAGGTGATACAAACTGAAAGAAGCTAAGACGAAGAAATACAAAATACGCCGGTGATACTTCACCGACTCGCCATCACAGGTGGTTAACACGGCACCAACGACTACCCAACCCGAACAACCCCAATACCCAGCTTCGGTGGCCACAAAAGAAGGAAGCAACCCGGCAGCTCCCTCACAACCTCTCTCTCAAAACCCAGCTCAACCCGAAACCACAAAGGAATCGACGAAGAAACCAGCTCACCGAAGGTATCAACCTTCAAGAGCCCCAACCTGTGTATACTCACTCACACACACACTCAACCCACTCACAAAGAGAAGAGTGAAGAGTGAAGAGTGAAGAGAGAGAAACCCAGGCTGTAACGGTAGAGAGAGAGAGAGAGGCGCGACTGAAAACCCAAAATCTAAACCCTTGATTTTTCACTCAACCTACAGTGACGCACACCCACCTACAACAGAGATAAAAGGAATATATATATATATATATATATATATATATATGATGGATGAAAAAGTAGGGCACCAAGGGAGCGCACAAGGACAATACTAGAAGCCTTCCAGCTTCCGTGCATGCGGCAGCAAATGGGCGGGCCTCTAGGGAGCTTTGGGCATGGGGTTGGGCTTTTGGGATTTAGACATATAAAGGGGCTGCCACAGAACTTGGGCCAGACCACAAATTATAAAAATTTCCACCTTGGAACAAAGTGCTGGTTCAAAACTAACATGACTCGAAGGACTTAAAAGAATGGGTTCATCATCGCTTATCCACCACTTGTTTTAACACAAAGTTGGACTAAGTAGGGGAAAGCGTACACGAAGTACGCACGGGAAATAACAATCTAATTTGCTCCACCACACAAAGAAGGAACAAGGAAGACACCATAACACACACAAAGTGCGAAGTGGATTTTCGGGGTAACGCACAAAACAGAGAAATCAATTGCTAGCATTCAATTTCAGAATTTTGAAACAGTTATGAAATTTTGTTACCGCAAAACATTTTAACTCTTATTAAAATTGGGCAATCAAAATACATTTAACCCTAATCCCCTCACAAAGAGTAAACCCCTTCACAAGCAACCTAACTTTAAATCTAACACAGTCAGTCTCATTTTTAGGCACAATAGTCCAAGAATGTTTCAAATGCAAAGAATTAATTTTTTCAATTAAAACTTTTAACCAATCACTAGGATTTTTAGATTCAGATTTTAAAGCTCTTTTTTAAATCTTGGGTTTATGGAAATTGTTAAGTACACAAAACACATACGTGGAAATGTGAAAATTGTTATCAAATCTAGATGGCCTTCTCACGGGAGGTAGAGGCCTACTCCTAGCAAGCTGATTCACACCTAAATTTTTAATTTTAGGAATTTCAATCACATTTTCATCCTCCTCATTTTGTTCAATTTCTTTTTTAACAATTTCAGGATTAGCAAGCACAATTTCAGGATTTTCCACCATTTCAGTTTGCACACTAGGACTCACATTAAGAGAACTCAACACATAGGGGTGCTTCACCGCAATTGGAGCGGGGGGAAAGGGGACATTAATAGCAATTAGCAAGTATAGGTTGAGCAGGAAGCAAGCAAGGGAATTCAGTTTCGTCAAACACAATATCCCTACAAATGATAACTCTAAAATCATTTTTTTCTTTTAACCACAACCAATACTCTCCCACTCTCTTCGCATACCCTAAGAAGACACACCTAACCGATCTAGGTTCAAGTTTGTTGTTCTCTCGATGAACATAAGCAGCATAATCGAAAACACGCAAATTTAAAAATCAAATTCACAACCAGAAAACATTGCTTCAAGACATCAACCATTAAGCAGGATAAAAGGGGACCTATAGATCACATAGGCGGCAGTAACAACTGCCTCTCCCCAAAACCCTTTGGGAAGACCCGATGACGCAAGCATAACCCTCGCACGTTCTAGAAGAGTTCGACTCATGCGTTTCACAAGATTGCAAGGGAAAGATTTTTCATGATCAATCCCACTCTCAACACAAAATCTCTCAAACTCTTGGTTACAAAACTCTACTCGACTATCCGTCCTAAATGCCTTGATTTTCTTACAGGTTTGATTTTCAATCAAAAACTTTCAAGTTTTAAAATTTTCAAAAGCGTGACATTTTTCTTTCATTAGGAAAACTCATACTTTTCATGAAAAATCATCAACAATAGATAGGAAGTATCTATTACCACCTTGAGTGGGCCCACACGAGGGACCCCACACATCCGCATGAATCAATTCAAGAAAATTTTTGCTAGAGTATTTTTCAATTGGGGGGGGGAGGTGGAAAACTAACCCTATATTGTTTGCAATTCACCCAAATATCACATAAAGGCACACAAGAAATCATATCATTACCAAGAACTCCATTTTTGTATAAAATCTCTAAGCCTTTACCACTTAAATAACCAAGTCTTTTATGCCACAAAATCGTTTTATCATCCTTAACAACTTTTGTTTGATTTTCAATAAAAGACACAGGCATAGTATTGCAAACATACATATTTCTTTGTTTTCCAGCTTTGAAAATTACTAAATTTCCTTTTAAAATTTTTATCAAACCTCTTCCGCATTTACCTTCTAACCTATCATTTTCTAGTGATGCACACGAAATCAAAATGTTACACAAATCAGACACATGTCTAGCATTTTTCAAAGTCAAAATATACCCAGAATCAAATTTCAAGCAAACATCGTCAATTCCAGCAATTTGACAATTTTTTCCATTAGCCAAGAAAACAGTTCCAGTTTTCTTTTTAGGATTAGGGCAATCCCTTTTAAAATGCCCAGACTCACCACAATTGTAACAATTTCTACCCTTTGTCCTAGATTTTGATCTACATTTGCTTCTATCCTTCTCAAAATTCTGATCAAGATCCTAATTTTGATTCTTGTTTTGACCATTATTTCTATGTTGAGTCCTCCTTCTAACGATATGGACCTCACCGAAAGTTTTGATTTACCCTTATCAAACTTCAATTCTATTTCTTTTGCCTTTAACCCATTCACAACCGTGTCAAGATTTATCTCATCCCTACCATATTTGATAGCTGACTTAACATACGCATAAGAATCGGGAATATAATTCAGAAGGACTATAGGGGTATAATCATGAACATGCTTGTCTCCAGTTTGTTTAATGTCATGTACTAATTTAGTAAAAACATCAAGATTGTCATCCATATCTTTGCTTAGGTCAAGTTTAAAACGGAAAAACTTTTCAAGAAGATACAATTTCCTAGGCAAATATGTTTCAAAATATAGTTCTTCCAGTTTATCCTAAAGAGCTTTCGCAGATTCTAACTTGCCTACTTTTGGCAAAACAAACTCGGACAAGTTTAAAATGATAAATGAGTATGCGCATTCATCCATTTCAAGTCTACTTTCTTCCAAATCAGTTTTAGCAAATTTTAACTTTATCGCTTTGAAAACCTTTTCTTTTATCAAAACTCCTCGCATTTTTTGTTGCCAAATCGAAGTCATTTTTTCCGTTAAAAGGTTCCAAAGAGTATGTAGAAGAAGTGCTCGCCATTTTAAAACACAGTAACAATAGAAACAAATAATCACCACAGAACAGAATCAAACCAAGTTCACAGCATGCAACAGATCTAACCTAAAGATAAGCTGAATACCACCTACTCAGAATATCTTAACAGATTTCTAGCATGCACAATACCAATAGATCAGAAGCAAAAAATCACAAAAACTGAAACAAAGCAAAATACTAGTAGATTCAAACACACAGCAGACAAGAACGAAGGAAGCTCACCAAGAAACCCTTGACTTGGGTTTATATTTTTGGATTTGGATTGAAGGGAGCCCTTAAAGAAGGCTGTTGAAGGCACCACCAAGCTCTGATACCACTGTTGAGAATTTATGCCATTCGCGTATAAGATTGGTGCACCAAATATTATTACAAAATAGTAATAGAGGCCTAATACAAACCAACTAGGAGGGGTCCTCATTGAGACGCTTAAGATTACAATGAGAGGGGGGGTAACAAGTAATCTAACCTAAGGAAATACAGATTACAAGTACTAAACAGATCAACACGGATCTAGGCCATAACCTACAGAACAGAGATGTTAGTCCAAGAAAAACAGAGGTGATACAAACTGAAAGAAGCTGAGACGAAGAAAGACAAAACATGCCAGTGATACTTCACCGACTCGCCGTCACAGGTGGTTAACACCTCGGCTATTGCTCTTTTTCAGCTAAATAACCCTTCTCGAACAAGTCCACCAAATGAGTCCACTGATCTCTAAACCCAACACACTGTACCAAGAACTAACCAACCTGAGCAACCTCAAAACCCAGCTTTAATGGCCACAAAAGAAGGAAGCAACCCGACAGCTCCCTCACAACCTCTCTCAAAACCCAGCTCAACCTGAAACCACAAAGGAATTGACGAAGAAACCAGCTCACCGAAGATATCAACCTTCAAGATCCCCAACCCGTGTATACTCAACCCACTCACAAAGAGAAGAGTGAAGAGAGAGAAACCCAAGGCTGTGACAGTAGAGAAAGAGAGACGTGGATGAAAACCCAAAATCTAAACCCTAGATTTTTCACTCAGCCTACAGTGACGCACACCCACCTACAACAGAGATAAAAGGAATATATATGACGGTTGAAACAGGAGGGCACCAAGGGAGCGCACAAGGAAGACACTAGAAGCCTTCCAGCTTCTGTGTATGCGGCAGCAAATGGGCAGGCCTCCAGGGAGTTTTGGGCTTGGGGTTGGGCTTATGGGATTTAGACATATAAAAGGGCTGCCATAGAACTTGGGCCTAGCCACAAATTATAACAAAAATAGATCTATAACTTAAGATAATAGAGTCAAACTCTGAATCATCATGGACAGGGCTTGATTGCATCCACGACTCTCTTGGTATCCATCTAGAAGACGATTAGATCCATATCCATAGCTTTAATCCATGTCAACACCTACAGCAAACCCATTGCTTCTCCTTATATGCTTTATGGTAGCTTGACTTGACATTGTAATTTCCATATCTCTAGTAAATTCCTAAGATTGATCGTCGAAAGCTAAGAACACCGAAATGTGAATATACGTCAATGAAAATTATATCTGTCGTGTATCTAAATGCACCTAATGAAAATTATTAAAATAACATATTTTCTAACTTTGGCCTTTGTCTGGGGTATCTTTGATTTTTGTACTTGTTGAGTTCTTTAAAAAAGAGATGATTAAAAATAATTGAAAAAAAAAAAAAAAACTTTTTTAAGCACGGTAGTATACAATAACGTGGTAAAATAAATTGCTTGATTTTGGCGTTAGGTTTAACATTTATATATCGGAATGCCATGTTGTGATTAAAACAAAATTATAAAGCTCAAGTATTGTAGGATTATGAAAATTCAATTATCAACCCGTAATTTGCAAAATCAAAGAAGATTGATTTATGTCTAATATTGTTTTGTCTTTCTTAATTACTAGTTATAGAGCCCGTGCAATGCACGGGTGCAATTTAACTTTTGTGTTTTATTGATATATTTTATAAATATTTTTGAAAAAAATTATTATTATTAAACATAGAAGTTTGTTAACTTAATATTTGACAAAAGTTAAGTGTTGTCAATATATGTAAATTGGTAGTCGTATATTATAATATTTTCGTTTCAAAATAAGTATTTTTTATTGGTGGTCAATACATGTATTTTTGTTTCTATACATTTTTTTAATTTTTTTAGTATCATTTAATGATATCATATTAATGGGTTTCTTTATCTCTTTATTTCATCTTGCACTTAGTAAAGATATCTTAGACAAATATTTGAAAAAATTTACAAAATTAAAAATAAAATATTTACTTTGGGACGTAATGAAGAAATATAATATTTTTCTGAACAAATGAGAATTGTTTAAGAATTGAATATAATTATATTTTTTGAAATAATTTTTGGAGATTATTTAATGATTAGAAAATGTTTAGTTGGATACTATATATATTTACATATTTTTTATACATTATCAGTTTGAAAAAGAAATTTACACAAATATCAATAAAACATAAGCATCAATTTTGAATAAATAATTTAAAATTTTGTTGATATGGATCACCTATTATATACATTATTTTAAGACGTCTTAAATAAGAATATGAGACCTAATTTGACATGGAGAGAGTATCATTTATAAAAATAAAATCTAGTTGGTTTATATTATAAAATAATTTATAGAATAATATAATATGTTTTTAAAATATTTACATATAATATAATTGGTTGAGTTGGTTTAAGGTGTATAATCATATTTAAAAGAGTGTGGGTTCAAATCTCATTGACAACATTATTTTATTTCCTAAAGTCCTTCTCCTATTAGTATTACCTAATAGTAATACCTATTGTAAAACTTATTATTATTAGGTATTGTTATTAGCTAATGACTTAGAAATGAAAAGTCATTTCACTCCAAAGGTCATGCTTACTTGGAGGCTTGAGAATCAAAAGAATCAAAAATTGGATGAGGTGGCACACTTAGAGGCATCCTCACCAACTTTAAATATATATATATATATATATATATATATATATATATATAGATTTGATTACAGGTGATTGATATTATTTATGATATATAATGGTTAACTTTACATTAGTTAAATTTAAGATCTTGATTGAAGTAAATATAGTTGTATTTTATACTAATTCTAACATTTCTTATTTAGTGTTTCCTTTCTTTGTTTCCAAGGAATTCTCAAGCTTATATAAAGCAGAACTCGTGCTTCATTCTGATCACTTAGGCTAAGAGCTCGTTTGGTCGAGCGTTTTGGCCAAAACGCAGGGATAAAACGCAGCTTATTTGCAAAAAATGTGTTTCAATACGCGTAAAACGCGCTTTCAAACGCATGCGTTTTAAAACGCCGGAATTCCTTTTTCCCAAAACGCGGTTTTAAAACGCTCCTAGGAAAAAAAAGCTGCGTATTGAAGTGATATCCCAAACGTATTTATAAGGAAAGACCTCCGTTTTTAAAACACTGCGTTTTTTAAAACGCTGCGTTTTTAAAACACTGCATTTTGTAAACGTTGTACCAAACGGGCTCTAAGAGAAGGTTCCTGATTTGTGAAGTTTCAAACACTTATACACTATCAGGAAGTGAATGTGATCAAGAACGCTGGAACATTTTTTGTCACATTCAATTTAAAGCGTATTGAAACTTAGATATAGTTCCTTATCCACTGTTTTTGTCTTTACATATTCAATAGGATTTTATATCCTTGTGTGGTAATCTGTAATCATGAGTGTGATACTTGTGTTAAGAACTTTTATTAGTTTCGATAGTTGTTTATTTTTGTGTAACGTGTTACAAGATTTATAAGTAAAAGTTTTTGACTTTTTTTTAAATTTTTATTTTTATTTTTTTATGATGTCGTAAGGGGGCGTGGGAAGGGATCGAACCTGAGACCTCACACTTTGTAAAATCCCAGCTCTACCACTGGACCACCCTTTAATGACTTTTGACATATTGACACATCTACAAGTATTATTACTTGTAGATAAATGTTACAACAAACTGTTCTTTATTTTAATTTCGCTGCATTTTATTGTTGTTACAGTAGTTGTTATCACATCACATCTTTTGATAACATCTACACATTATCGAGCTTTTCAATTGAGTCACCTAGCTACAAAACTTTTAAGTATAATACAGTTCGAATCATATACAAATAAAATAAAGTACTACATGAAATGTTTTAGTTGAAAAGTGGATCAGCAAGGAGAGCGTAGCCCTAAAATAATTCATTCAAGAACACAATAATCATAAAAAATCAACCTAAAAATTACCAAATACACATAATTGATAGAGTATGTCCAACTAACAAACAATTATTAATTATTTCCTTCGTTCATAAAAGAATGTCCTGTTTAACATAACATACATATAAAAAAAAAAATTTTTTTGACTCTATCGTACTCCCATTTTGAAACAAATTTTTTTAGTTAAAACGATACTTATTTCGAAACAGAGAGAGTAAATATTAAGATAATGTGTGTTTTCTAAAAATACCCATGTGAGAGTAAAACTCTTCAATGAAAGTGAAAATCAAATAAAGAGTAAAATGATAAATATAATTTTTAAACGGTCTAAAAAAGAATGATACATTTTTTTTTTAATTTAAGAAGCGAACGGAGTAAGTATATAATTTAATAAACTTTTGGTGTACAAGATATTTATAAACATAATTGACAAGCTGGACCGGAAAGTGTCCTTGTCCTGTCCACCAAGTTATGGAAGTGGCCCATAAATAAAGTTGTACGGGTAATAATAATGGGCTTTGGGCCTTAGAGAGGCCATGTTGTTGTCAGAACATGTATGATGCCACTCTTCCCCATATGAGATGGAATCTGTGCATTCTTCAATGTCAATATCATAAATAAAACATTAACAACCAACATGTGTCCCATATTTCTCTATCATGTCTCCCGCAGAATTATTCGTTATTTTCGTACCGTGCTAGCCATAGTTAGTAAAATACGAGAATATATTTAATATGTTAAAAAAATTGTATAAGTTTTATACAAATTTTTTATAATGTTACAGTGAAATTTTTTGGCAAAATAGTATGTAAATGGTAAAAATATTTTAATATATTAGTACGAATATATTTGAAGTATATGAGACTAAAAATATGTCATATTTTGTATGAAGTTCTTTATATATTTTTTAATCATTTTTAGGTTTAAATATCTTAATATTTTTACATTTATACACTCTAAAGCTATTGTTTTCATATTATTATATATTTATGACAAAATAACTATGCATTATTATAGCTAAATGAAAGCATGATTAAACATATATACTCTTATGTGTGTACTTTAAATAGTATGCGTAATAACAAATAATATTTCTTAGACTTCATAATTATTATTTTCATGTTAAATATCTAATTTGATCAATTCGAATAAGATTAATAGTATAAATGAAATATTTTTAATAATAAAATTATATCAAAATTTGATATATATCTAGTTTTATACGTGAAGTACAATAGGTTTAAAGTTCTATGCGTGTACTATACGATTCAACCCAAAAGTATGAATATTTTTAATTAAGTTTGATTTGAGTATGATAAACAGGAATATATTTTAATTATTTTTACAGACATATATTATACGCGAATTTACTAAGTACGGTGGTAGTTCCCCCCGCAAACAACCCATGTGAATTCAGAGTTTTTGTTTGTTTGGGCTCGAACCGTTTAGTTGACTAGTTTTTAATTTTTAAAAAATTCTTATATTCACCTTGTATACGGAACAAACGAATCCAAACTCAACCTACAAGGAGTTCGGTTTTTCCTCGAGTTGTTTAGTTTAGTCATATAGTTAAAAATGTAATGAAAATTTGAAAAACAAAAAGTAGTACTCCCTCCGTTCTTAAATTATTGTTTTGTTTTTTTTTTTGTCCGTCCCAAAATAATTATCTTGTTTAAAAGTTTCATTTTTAATACAACACTTTTATTAATTTACCCTTACTTTTTTTCTAACTTTAATTATGATTTACATGCATATGGACATTAAAATAAACTATACATTATTTTAATATTAATAATTAAGTTAATTATTTTTTATTAATTTATGTGCCGAGTCAAATAATAAAATAATTTAAGAACAGAGAGAGTTCTTTCTTTGTTCCTATATTAGTGTCTATTTTTTATTTTTTACTAAATTTAACTACAATCTCAAGGAAATAAGGGACCTAGCAAAAAAATTGATTCATTTTTATTCCCCGGTATCCGGTATTTCTAAAGAACAAGGGGGTTCTACCATCTAATGGTAGATTGTTGAATTGTTGGGCCGAGCTGGATTTGATCCAGAGTAGACATATTGCCGACCAATTTACAGTCCGTACCCATTAACAGCTTGGGCATCGACCCAGGAAGAATCAATTTTAGGCGTATTGGTAATTCTTGCCTAAAAATTGACTTTTAGGTCATTTTAGTAGCACATATATACTAGCGTCTTTAATGTCCACGTATAACATTAGAAGTCCACATTAAGACATTATATATATCAAAGGTAAAATTTGATTAACTTATAAAAAATAGAAACTCATTTAAAGAGAAGAAAATTTTAAAATTGAAAACTCATTTAGGGACGGAGGGCGTATTATTATTTTTTTTTCCGGTACACCTAATGCACCCTCAGTTCCGATAGTCATGTGGAAATCATCCCAATAGTCATGTGGTTAGAAAGAGATGAAATAAGGTCAAACCTGATGATCCTAGGCCCTTGTTAATGAACTTGTCAACTTGGTTGATTTTAACCCTTTTAACCTCTTTCAAGTGAAAAGTTTATGAACATGTCAAAATGACTAATTCTAGCCTCTTTTTAACCTCTTCTCATTTTACCAAAAAGGCCAACATTTTGTGACTCAAGCTTGTCATGAAAATGATGTTACAACCATATTTGCAATAAAAGCAAGAATAATTCATGAATTCATATCACCAAAGTCTTAAATGGCCATAATAACCACAAGAACTTCATCGGTTCTCCCGTCTTTGACACAAGGTTGATCATTGTTAAGTTGGTTATTTGGTACTTGAAATAACATATTTTGAGCTCACAATTGTAGGGAAAGAAAGGAAAGAGGATGGGGAAATAGGGGAACCATTCTTTCATCAATAGGAAGGCTAAGCCATTCAACTATCAATGAGAAGGCATAAAATACTATTGAATGTCAACTTTATACACAAGTGCAATGAAATGTATATAAAATTTCATTCTAGTAAGGATTATATAAGGGAATTAGGGGACCAAAGTGAGCTCAAGAATAGTATTTCAAAGTCTCAAGTAAGTCATCTTAACCAAAGTTAACTTTTGGGAGACCTCATTTGAAATCAAAGTACTCAACCAAAAGAAAAAGAGATGGAGATGAAGAGATTGTACAAATTCTACATCCTTAAGAGAAATGAGTAAACAAATTAAACTAATTTAAGCATCCCCCATTAGGGTCTACAAGATGAAGAGAGAATTTATATTACAAAGTCAATAAAACAAGTTACATAGTCAACAAGTACCTTGTATAAACAACAAGCAAATGTTTTGTGCTTGAGGGCTTTGAGAGAGATTTTCAAAGGGTTTACAAGGACTTGTTTTGGATGATCAACAAGAACTTTTGAATGGGAGAAAATTACAGCAAATTCTAAGATGACCATTTTGTTTTGTAAGGATTATTTAAGAGATTGTTTTGTAAGATGAAAGAAAACCTAAAATGGACCTAAACAAGAGAAATGTCTTCTTCACTTGGTTTGGAGAGATCAACTTTGCATGGAGCTTCTAGAGTGCAAAAATGGTGGAGAAATGTGGCTTTTATAGTCCATGATGATCACCAAGACCTCTTCCACAAACTATGATAACTCATTCTCAAGTCCGTATAAATGATGCTACCTCCGTTCCACCCAAAAAGTCCATATTTAAAATATCTAATAATTAAAGAATATATTAGTGTCATTGGAATTGCTTATAATTAGAAAAATACTTAAGCACAACCAATCATAAGTGGAGGGTAAAGATGAAAGACTATGAAAATTGTAAGCATAATTTTTGAAAGTGAACTGTTCAATTGAAACGTCTCAAAATAGAATAATGAAATTTTTGTCTAGAACGGGCGGAACGGAGGGAGTATTATGTATAAAAGTTATTTACTAAATAAATGTGCTTAAAAGAGTGAGTTGATTCATTAATGGCTATTGTGACAACACATCCAATTTGATTTATTTTTTGGGTTTATACATACATACATATATATACATACATACATATATATATATATATATATATATATGTTTTAGTTAATTCAAAAGAAACATAACATTACTTGAGCGTGATAGTGAATGACACAACCACTTCCTAAGAATTACATATAATATTCAAGATTCTGGAATGTTCATACTTTCTGAGGCACAAAACCTCCAAAACCCTAGCATGCAGCCCAGAAGAGAGAAGCCCCCACCTAGCAATTTTATCTATTTTAATATATGAACATGAAAAACAAAATTGCAGGATCCTATTTTATAATTAATATAAGAGTGAGTGGCAATTCTACAGTGCCACTAATCATAATAAAAGAGTTTGTTTAGCTGCAACTTTGGAGCCATTGCAATTTGTATACTGATGATATTCAACAAAAAACTATTTCAGTAACTTTAGATTGCCTTGGGATCTGTGTACTAAAATCCAACTATAGATACTACTCCTAACTTTTACTATAATAATATACTACTGCTAACTTTTACTATAATAATATTGTGGCTGTGTTTCCTCTCCTCAAAGCACTATCTAGAAAAACAATCTTAGTGCTGTCTATCTTTTCATTAGATAATAATCTCTCCTCCTAAAAAATAATCCTAGGATAACATTTTAAGGTCACAATCCAGTTCCTTTTAAGATATTGATTGAATAGATGGTGGCAGCCCTTAATAATAGATGCCAAACTCTCTCTCTCTCTCTCTCTCTCTCTCTCTCTCTGTATATTAGTTTTATCGATAATATGGTCCATTCGAGTCAAAATGGGGACAACTTAAATATTACCATAATGAACCTATCATGCATATCTAACTTATCCAACAACAAACCTTTTACACCTATAAATTTTCTTCGAAATGTTGGTCGAAATTATAGAACTCGTGTTGATAGCTTAGGGATCCAACTCAATCCCTGGGCGGTTGATCAACCGGCCCTATCATTTCTGGATCTAAACCTCTCATAGTTTGGCAAGTGCATAAAATAAGATAAATTGTGGAAAAAGATCAGGAAAGCAAAATAGTTGTAATTTCAACGAAGAGTAGTTAGGGATATCAACTCTAAAGTGTAATGTGAGTTTTATATTGTTAATTATTTTTTTTTAAATTATTGTCTTGTTTGACCTAGTACACGAATTAAAAAAATAATTGACTTGATTATTAATATTGGTACAGTGTGTAATTTTTTTTAATGTACATGTATATGTTACCCATAATTATAGTAAGAAGAAAAAAATAAATATAAAATAATAAAAATGTTATCAAAAACTTTCAAATAAGATAATTATTTAGGAATGGATAAAAAAAATAGCAAGAAAATAATTGAAGGACCGAAGGAGTATTATACTCCCTCCGTCCCTAAATTATTGTCTTCCTTTTTTTTTTTGTCGGTTCTTAAATAATTATCTTGTTTAAAATTTTCCTTTTTAAAATATCAATTTTATCATTTTATCCTTACTTTTTCTTCCTACTTTAATTATAGACCACATATACATGAGTATTAAAAAAAACTATACACTATATTAATATTAATAATTAAATTAATTTTTTTTTTAATTTGTATACTGAATCAAATAAAATAATAATTTGATGACGGAGAGAGTAATTCAAGTGAGGTGTCCTACGATTAATTGATGGGTCTTGGCCCATAGACATTGCTGTCTAGAACATGTGTTCACGTCACTGTCGTCTCCGTTCGGGCAAAATCAAATACCATGAATGACGACTGTATCCCCATCAAACTGACTATTCTTTGGGATTTCATGGATGTAGAAAGGCCACGTTTTTCTATAAAGAGTAAATAAGATTTCAAAGGTAGCTAGTCAAGCTAGTTTTGAAATCTTCTACTGCGTACTTTTGGCATGCAGTTCGATTCAGACTATGCCACGTTTGGCTGCGAAGATGACCAAGATTAAGTACGGGTACACGTGATTAGTACTAGTCACACCACCATTGTTACTGACTAATGTTAAAAAGTGATCATGTCAACGATTGATTATGTGGATAAGATTTGTGACATTTATAAATGATCGAAGTTGAGTATCGGGGAAAGAGAGAGAGAGAGCAAACACTTTTCTGTAGTTTATTATCATTGCAAATTGTAAAATTAATAAAGTAAGAGAATGGAAAAGGAAAAGGAAAAGAAATAAAATGGAAGTAATTAATTTATTAAACTCATGACATGGGTGTAATTTTTGTTAGGAAAATAATAGATCAATCGCTCAGGTGTATCGAAAGCATCAACCGCATGCATTATAGGATTGTACATCTCAACTTCGCCCGAGGGTCGAGCACAACCCCAAATGCAAGCACAATGCTATAATCAATCCAATACTTATCAAATTTTATTCTCATTATATGTCCCTAATACCTTCATCGACACTCTCCACATTTGCTTTGAGAAAATACTCTTATTCTTCATACTTGGATGAAGTACAAGCGGGCACAAGAACTCACACATTTTTCTCCCATTTTATCCGTTGGAGCAAACTTATAATTTCTATCAACCTATTGAAGACTACTAAAAGCACACTGATATTTAATTGCAGTTTCAAACATTATGAAAGCAGAATTCTATCTAGTGGATACATCCAAGCGCAAACCCATTTCAGTGTCAATACCACCAACCTGACTTACACATTCAAGAAAATATTTCATCCTCCCCTCCGATGCCCTAGCATATTTAATACTCTCTCTTATCTTTTTCAAAACTTCATTTGCCACTCTCAAACCTCCAGGAACAATAATATTCATGATACGAGCACAACATCTCATATGAATTTTTTTTACCATTTGATAAAAGACTCTCTTGTAAAGAAAGTTTTTCTTTCAAAATATATATCATGCATACTATCATTAGGAGAAGCATTATCCAAAAAAAGAGGGAATATTTTCTTTTTAATACCCCATTCTTTCTGGCAATCATACACCTTAATTAATTGTTACTACCCACCCATAATGCGAAGTTTCCATTTCACAAAAGGACAATATCTTACTATTAAATTTCCAAGCAGAATCAACAATGTGTGTTGTCAAACAAATATAACCCTGAAATAGTACAAACAGTCCAACAATCACAGGTTAAACATATTTTTCCAAGGCTATCAATCATAATACGCTTCTATTTCTCTTTTTCAACACAATAAACTTTCAAGATTATCATTAGTAGCTATTAATCTACTAATGTTTTTGTTATCAGGATTCCAATAATTGTGCAATGCTTTAATCCATTTGTACTCAACAAAGGAAAATGGGAGATCATGTGAAACTATTGCCATAGAAATAAGCTCAGGTTCCTTTTTTGGTTCAATTTTTCTAGATCTTACTTTACCTTCATAATCCAACATCGAACTCACATCATTCTATTTGGGAGTACTCATATAACCACACCTATGGCGTGTAAGAGTAGAAGTCCCATAATTAGGACCGCCCAAGCATATTCTTTCACAGAACCTTTGCACGACGTCTTACCAATACTAGGCTTAGTAAAATACTTCCATGAATCAGAGGTGTTTGCTCTGTGCTTATTGGGGAGCTTCGCAAAATTATAACTATCCATATGGTTACTAGGAGTAGGATCTCTAGATTCCAAACTTTCCAAATCTTCATTATCATTATGAACAGATTGATTTTGAGAATCCATATATATATATATATATATATATATATATATATATAATCATTAAGAAAGATTCCAAACTTCCAAATTTTCCAACTCATCATCATCATTATGAACAGATTTTGAGACCCATGTTGCAAAATAAATAAATAAATAATAAAAATATGCAGCTAGAAATCCTTAAGAAAAGAACAAAATACATATAACATAAACCTTGTAATCTAAAATTGAAAAAATGTACTTAATTGAGTCATGCCTTAATTTAATTGTTGCAATCTGTGATGAATGAAGGAGAGAGATGAGTTGGCGCGCTGAAGAAAGATAGGACATGGCGCGCCCATGCCGAAGCTGATGGATAGTGAAAAGAGATGGGAATTGAAGTTGGCCGTAAATGGTGCGGCTTAGAGAGAGAAAGAGTAGAGAAAAGAAGGAGGGCTGGGGCACAAAGAGGAACAACGCTAATACTGATTAATATTAAGTAAAAAATAAAAAAATAAAAATTGATTCTGAGCCGGCGGGTTAGCCAAGTAGCCTGCGGGCTAAATGGCCTAGTCCAAAAAACTAAATTTTTAAACGTGCCAAGAACTTTAAGCCTTAACTTTGTATTTTTTTGGTTTAAACGGGCCATCTCGTCTGGCTGTGGCCCTTTTAACATTTAGGCATATACGCAAGTTAACATCAGAATGTTTTTAGTAAGCATGAATTAGATGTTGACTGGTGAAGGTAAAAATGAAGACATGAACTAAGAAGAAAAATGTTCGAAAAAAATCTTAATTAGGGAGCATGATAGTCTGAGACTAAATGAGGGAGAGGAGGAAGGGGGGAGAAAGAGAGTGAGAATAATTAGTTTTAGTTTTATGATTATACTTTTAGTTATTTTTGTTTTTAGTTTTTTATTTTTATTTTATAAAAAGTGATAAACGTGTATTTAAGTATAGATTAACATAATTACCTTACTAAAAAGTACTAACGGAAGTCAACTTAGGGGTTAAGTGTGTACCCAAAAGAAATAGCAAAGATGTAGCACCATTATAGGAATAGGTATAATTTCAGGGACCAAATTACTTACAAGTAAAAGTTGTAACTTACGCGCCACCATGGAGAGTGGTTTTCCAACTAAGGCGCAGACTATTTCAATGCACATGATTTCAGCTTAGATATTTTGTCTTCTTTGTGAGTCGGACAAGTGCGCGCGGCTCACGTCGACATTCTATCCCAATAATTGTACCCAATTCATTTCTTCCATATGGACCACAATTCTACCCAAAATAAAAATAATATATATATATATATATGTATGTATATACTACTCATTTCGTTCGAGACAAAGAGTCCACTCCACTATTTAAAATATTTCACTCAATTAATCAATTTTAAAAATTGAATTAATTACACCATTAGTCCCTCAGCTATGAGCTATTCTACCAGTAATCCCTTAACAATTTTTTTTTCAAATTTTAGTCCCTAGAGTACAGAAAAGTCACAAAGCTAGTTCTTTTGATAGATGCCGTTAGAAAGATTTCGTTAAGTGAATCATGTGCCTCCTACGTAGATTTAAGTAAGGGTAAAATTAGAATTTCAATTATTATCTTCTTCACTAGTTCTTCAAACCCTAATCCTCAATTCTTCAAACCTCTTATCCATCCTCTGCAAAGACATCCCTCTCAATCTCAAGCTCAATATCACCGTCTTCCTCGAAGAATACTTCCCCGCCATCCTTCATTCCAAAATCGAACAAGTTAACCCTGACTTGCCTCCTCGAAACCCTCTGTTCCGTCATCCAATCCCCATTGACCTAATTAATCAACCTCACCATCATTTTCTTCTCTCTTGTTCCTCACCCTCTAACCAGCAGCATCCCACCATATTCATATATGGTCGTCCAATAGCCCCCATCTCTACCATTTTAAATTTTTTTTTTTAATTTCATATCACTCACTCTACACCTTTTCTCCATTGTTGAGTCTCACTCTGATTTGTTGCAACATTATCCTATGAATCTCTAATTAAAGTCGTGAGTGAGAGGAAAGAGAAAGGACTTCAAAACCGAGGCCATCACTTCATTGCTTCGACACTGTTTTGGAAATCGAACTAAACACAAATTTTGAGCTTCGATTCGACGGGAAATCGAAATTAATCTACCCATAAAGAACTTGATCTGGTTGTAATTCGAAATGAAACCCAGTGCTAAAGCTCTAATCCAATGGCAAATCTAAACTTAAACCAGTATTAATTATCGGAGGTGGTCTTACAGGTGGTCATCGATTGTAAATCGAAATGAAATATATTGTCTTCAAAATTTCATCTTTGATCTTTCATCGAAATTAATCAACCCATAAAGAACTTGATCTGGTTGTACAACTTTGATTTTTATCACACACACAGTTTTTAGGGTTCTCTAGGGTTTTGAAATGAACTTAAAGCGGCCTAGAGACTTGGCCGGAAGTCGAGAGAGTATTTCCAGTTCACCCAACCCAACCCACAACCACAACCACAACCCCCGATTCTTCTCGATCACCTATGAGAGACGACGACGCCGGAGAAGAGGTTAACGATTGCGAGGGAAGGGATTGTCCTTCGTATCGGTGGGAGACGACGGCGTCGAAAAAGATGATCGGAATTAGAAGATTAGGGTTTGAAGAAGAGTGATCAGTGGATATGTATGTGTGTGGGTGTTTGTGGATGTGTGGGTGTGTCTGTGAGAGAGAGAGAGAGAGTATATGTGTGGGTGTGTTTGTAATTTTTGTATTGTTTAACTATTTATTATGAATTTTTCATAATAACCCTTAAAAAATGGCATGTGCAACATATATAATTCACTTAACAGAATATTTCTAACGACATCTATCAAAGAACTAGCCGTGTGACTTTTTGATACTCTAGGGACTAAAATTTTAAAAAAAATTATTAAGGGACTACTATTGGAATATTCCATAGTTGAGGGACTAGTGGTTAAATAACCCTTAAAAATTTATGTCTATAATTTTCATAAACCTTCAACTTTACCCTCTACATATGGTAAAAACATATTAACTATGCTAAAATATTTTTGTAATTATGACTAACTCCAATACTACTTACATATTCCTTAATTATTAGACTTTTCAAACGTGGACTCTTTGGGTGGAACCAAAGGAATAAATAATATACATAAAAATTTTGATCACAAGGTCCAGGGGTTAAAAGTAATTTTACGACCTTATTTCGTGCTCTCTTCATTCCACGCAAGGGGTTCACATTTAAAAAGTCTAACTGATCTTTAGAATTGATCATAATTTTAAAAATGTTTGAGAATAGTTAATACATTGGCAAAAACTTAGAAAATACTGTTTTACGATTATATTATGTGAAACGGATCTCCTAGACTCGACCCACCGTGTGTTGGTGGGCTGAGCTGTGAAGAGTGGGGTTCCGTATTACGAATTGGATCCGTATAACAGTTTCACGGGAAACCTACTCTAATATGTTCATACCACATGTGAAGGGTAAGATTATTAAATTATGAAAAATTGTAGGGATAATTTTTTACAGTAGACTCTTTATGTAAAACATCACAAAATAGAATATTGAACTCTTTGTCTGAAACGAAAAGAATAATTAATTTACATTTATGTTGCTTAATTTAATTAAAAGTAAAATTGTAATTAGTATAAACACAAAATTATGCTCCCTCTGTTCCCAAATAAGTCACTTATTTTTAGTAGTCGTAGCACAAATTTTAAGATACTTCAAAAATACATCCAAATAATACATTATGCAAAGTCTTATAAAATATGGTCATTTAACCTCCAAAAATTAGTTTCTTGAAAAACAAAAAATTTCGTAATATGTCAACATATATGTGCTAAATTCATGTACCTAAAAATTCCTATCATACTTTCCGAAAACAAATAAAAACCTATTTAATAACTGAGAGAGTAATCATTTTCCACGAGCCTTCAAGAAAACACATAACTATCACATTGTCATGTGAAATATTACATACTTGATTTTAGAAAGTAACACAATCTCTTCATATTATGCAAGAATAGTACTCCTTCTTTTTCAAAATAATATCCTATTTGTTTAAAAGTTTTATTTTAAAATGAGTGTATATTTTATAATGAAGTTACGAAATCAACATATGTCAACAATTATGTCTTAGTATGCACTTATAAAGATATAAAGTAGACAATAAGGATATTTATGTATATGTGCTATTAAAATTAGAGATGTTAAAAGGGCCGCAAACCGTAGGGTCGACCCGTTTAAACCGAAAAAATTAGGGTTAGGGTCGATTTTTTTTGGCTCGTTTAAGAATTCGGGCTAAACGGGCTGACCCTATAGGGTCGCGGGTTTCACGGGCTGGCCCGCCGGGGTTGGCCCGCGGGCTGAGGGGCAAAATAGTAAATTACTAATTATTTTGAAACCCTAACATTTTACCCCAATTCCCTTCGCTCGGTTCGTCCTTAAGAGTTGAGACCATTTGGCATTTGCGCCGCTCACGCCTCGCCTCACACTCACACACGTACACTCGACAAGACTACCCGCCGCCGCGCATCTCCTATTCTCCTCGCCGTCGCCGCAGCCCGCATGCCATCTTCGTCCTTGAGACCATTTGGCATTTGTGCCGCTCACGCCTCACACTCACACACGTACATTCGACAAGACTACCCGCCGCGCATCTCCTCGCCGTCGCCGCAGCTGTTATCTTCTCTTCTCATCCCTGTAAGTAAGTCCCCGAACTTGCTTACTCGTATTTGAAACTTTTGTTTCAGAAGTCCCCGAAGTATTAAGTATATGTCGCTACTACAATGGACACAAAGAGTGTTCAAGACGGACATATTTTTGATACTTACAAAGATTTTTTTTCCTTGACAATCAGTTTTGGGCAAATTGTTCAACTAGTAAGATGTAAATTACGTGTAATAATATTGTGCTCGTTTTAATTAGACAATGGTTTTGTATGTATAAAGACAGAAGATTGAGGATTGGAAATTTGTCCAAAACTTCGAATAATGGTTTTGCATCTATATTTTCATTTATTCGTGTATGATTAGGTAAGTTGTTGATCAAATGTTAAGTAAAAAAGCAGAGGAATAATTTGTATGAAAAAATTATGATTAGGTAATTGCTATTTTCATCGATCTGTATGAAAATATTATGTCAAAATTCAAAAAAAGAAATTGTCAAATTTCAAGCAGTAACTCTTCTAGCGAGACAAAGGAGTAATATTTCTTCCTTACTAATATATTATCAATTATAATTCATCCATAATTATTATTAGGCAAACCACATTTATTTCTTTTTTAAGCAAAAGGTCACATTTATTTCTTTTTTAAGAAATTTTTTAGCTTTTTTTTTTTTTTTTTTTGAGATTGTAATGTATTTATTTTTTAGTCGTGGCCCGTTAGTGGCCCGTTTAGCCAAGCCCGCTAGGTTAGGGTTAGGTCCGCAATATCGTGACCAAAAAATTGGACCGTCTAACTCGAAGCCCGCTAGGGCTGGCCCGAAACCGTTAGGGTCAGCCCGATTAACATCTCTAATTAAAATATTTTAAAAGTCAACTTACTTATCTCTCGTTAAAAATTTCAGAATAGACTCATTTTGAGATGGGAGAAAGTGCGTTGTTGCATTATACATATTATAAGTCACCCAACTATAAATAAAAAAATTAAACTCCCAAAAGTGAGACACTAAATAAGACTCAAAATGTAAATTTATGAAGAACATATATATTTTTTGAGTAATGCTATGTACTTAAAGTGTGCATCAAATATGTACCAATATTTCAGTTGATATTTTCTGAATGATTAATGATTTGTGGGTCATACCAATTAAAAATCTTCTGACCAACTAAAAGATGACAACAAGAACTTAAGGTGCACATTTAATACACACTTTGGTACACATGGCATTACTCATATGTTTTACCCAATAAGACTTAAACTATAAATTTATGAAGAGCGCATACTCTCTCCATCTCAAAAATAAATAAATAAATAAAGTATGTAAGTTTCATGTTGACCTATTAAAGTCGATTTAATAATATTTCAACTGAATATTTGATATGAACTTGTTTTAAAAAATAAAGTTTTATTCCCTATACCTAAATAAAATTATGTTAAATATTAATAACAAAAATTAAATTAACTTCATAAATCATACTAGAATTCTTTTGTTGGGCGGGTGAAGTAGAACTTTAATGTCACGATTATTATAATTTAGTTATTCTACATAGTTAGATTTAATTGGAAACTCAAATCGACATTCATATCTATTGTTGCATAAAATTTGGCAACAATTCATATCTCTCAACACCCTTTCAAAGTTAAATGAATCAAGTTATATAGAGTTCGAGATCGGAGAAATTAAAGGAACCTGACTCGAATAATCACAAGGAACTAGCCTACACACGAATCACGATAGATATGCGATTGTAAAACAATTGAAAGAGGTAACATATCACACATTAATACACTTTTTTTAAATGAGAATTCATATTTATTCATGATTATGAACAAAAACGAATCCTCGTTTTGGGAAGCACCAAAGACGAGATTACTAGTTTATATTGTTGTTCATTTCCATTGAACAAAAGTTAGGGCTAGTGAACCCTAATGTTCGTGTCGGTTTACAAAGGATAAATTAGATTTTTTCAGATATCAACTGAGGGTCAAAAGAATATACTACTAAAATAAAATTAGAGATAATACGTGATATCTAATCAAGAGTAGTAGTGGGCAAATTTTCATTCTACTCATTAACAGAGACCTTTCTGCCTGAACTTTGTTATTTAGTGACACAAAAGTCTTTATACCTAATTAGTAAAGATATTTTTCAAAGGAGCAACTGTACCTCATCCCAATTTCTTACCACATTAGTAGTGAGGATATTCTTCTTTATTCCCTTTCAGTCGGAAATGGATTCTAACAAGTTTTGTCCCCATCCTTAGTGAGTGCTACGTGCATGCATCCTTTCTAAAGCAGTTAATCTCTTCCTTAATTATTGTCCTGGTTTGTTTTAGAAAAATAAAATAATATAATACTCCCTCTATTCCTTAATTATTATTTTGTTTGATCTGATACACAGATTTAAGAAAAAAAATAATTGATTTAATTATTAATATTAATATAATGTATAATTTCCTTTATTACCCATGTGTATGTGGTCCATAATTAATTTAGGGAATAAAGTAAAAGTAAAATGGCAAAAGTGATCTCCTAAAAAGGAAAATTTTCAAAGAAGACAATTATTCTGGAATGGACAAAAAAGAAAAGGAAAACAATAATTTAGGGACGGAGGGAGTATAAATTTACATTTGAAAAATATCTTATTTGACAAAAAAAAAAAAAATCAAACAGGATAATAATCTAGGATCTAAGAGAATAATTTTTTAATGACTAATTTACTTTGAACACTAGACTAATAAATACATTTATTGAGGAATAAGGATAGGCAAAGAGTATATCGGCCACTACCAAGTGCGTAGATTAGTTGATAAAAACAGTTCTAATTTATGTATAGGTTTTGAGTTCGAGTAATGCAGTCTAAATACCTTAGTAGGGAGAGTTTTACCGACCACAAGGGAATATCTTAAGAAACCGGTTCAGGAATTAGTCTTGTCCCTTCATATCTGGAGATACTATACTATTGAATAAAAAAACAATGCTGCCAATAGAGGGGCACAAAAACAACGTGAGTAAAATACCTACAATGATATTCAACCAACAATCTTGCATCAAATCAAACAATCTGACCAAATGAATCTCATCTAATCCACCCTAATTTTAATTGAAAGATTATTTGAGGGAATTGCACCGACGAGTTGCATAACTATTGGTATATTTCAGTATAGAATATTTATTTAACTCTCAAAAATAATCTCTTCTTTTGGTATAATTCAGTATAGAATTACAATAGTAGCAAACTATAATTAAGCAGAAGCACAAACAATCGCAAACCTGTCAGCACAGAGAACAGGGAAACAAACATTTACATGAGAAGATAAAACCTAATGCGACCAATCATGAAAAACCATAGTTCGGGCATGAGCTGCAAAGGATGCCGGTCGATGATCCCCGCTGCAAAAGATCGATCTTCCGCTGATCATTAATATACCGGTGCACACACGAACATATAATTAAAAAGTGATGGAAAAATGTTACAATCTAGAATCTAGTCTCAATCTGCTTGCTACGCCATCAAGAAAAACCGAGTTTGTGTGCGCTCGACCTAATTATATATCAAAGTCAGAATAGGCTCGTTTCGACATGCAATTGAACCCATCTTTTACAAAATATGACGGAAAACTTTGTTTTCAATTCGTATCTCATTTTAAGGAAATATCACATTTTGCTTGAGAGTAAACAAGCAAGAAAAAAGAAAAAGGAAATTTCTTGTACTCATTTAATAGAGCGACTGGGCATTGTTATAATTCTATTGCTTTCCCATAAGTACTAGGAATATATCATGACTTTTGCTTTAAGAGCTCGCTCGAGTTTGACAAGCACTGCAGAACTACCCCCTCACCAGGCCTTAATTATTGTGAATGCAAGTTAGAAAGTGATATTGGGACATCAAATCTGAGCAATGGAAAGTCTTTTACTATTATTATCTTATCTCAAAAGTGGCAGTGTGACTTGTACATTTAGAACTGTTAGGAGTTCTATTTTGGTAACCCTAGTCCATTCATTCCCAAGACGTGTTTACATGTTTGATGTTTACATGGATAGTATACTAAAATGAAAAGAAAAAAAAAAAAACTAATGAGCCGTTTGGTAGTCAGGATTAAGGTCGGATAGGATTAATAAGCCGAACTGTCGAATGTTTGGTATGCAATTGGTAGTCAGGATTAAGGTCGGATAGGATTAAAATGCCGAACTGTCGAATGTTTGGTACGCAATAGGCGGTTGAGACTATTAGCGCGAGTTATTTGGATAAGGTCCTTATCTCCTCACTAATAATACCAGGGAGAGGGTGGTATTATTAGCACCCTTACTAAAAAAAAATACGTGATTAATATTTTTAATTCTAAAATTACCTCCTATATATAAATAGGAATTAATAGCGAGGACGCTAATAACACCAAGATTAATAGTAGTACTTATCACTACCTAATTACCAAACAACCCCAAAGTGTTTGTTTGGTACACCCTCCGTTTCAAAATAAGTGTCATTTTAGATAATTTTTTTGTTCCAAAATAAGTGTTATTTTATGTTTGTAATGCATGTTTTATCTAATTTACCCTTCTCTTCTCTCAAATCCCAACAATTAATCATTTCATCATTAAATACTTTATCTTCTCCTAGTTTATCTTTTCAACTACTCCTAACACAAAAATTAAATATATTTAATAAATGTAGTATTTGTCAACCTAAACTACAAAATTTCTTAATATGTATGCACAACTCTAAAACGACACTTATTTTGAAACGGAGGCCATACAAAATAATCTTTATCTTTTTTTTTTTAGTATCATTTGAACTATCACAGAAAGAAGTTTGTAACTTATGGAATGGAGGAATGACCATGTTTAATGCGTACCCAAGGAGAACTGACTATGGTGGAGATATCTACGATTTAATTGTAAGAGAAAAGTATATGGGAGATACTAAATGACTCAAATTAGGACATTCAAAAAGGGTAATTAAATAATTTTAATCATAAAAGTTAATGACATTGAAGTAATTTTATAATTTGCATGACTAAGTTATCTTTAAATTTAATTCAGTTGACTTCATTGTTATTACGAACAAAATAATAATTTACATAATTTATTTATTAATTACACCCAAATTAATCTAATTAATGACATGTAACTACTATATTTGGGGATGTCGCCATTAGGGACATCACTAGGACATCACTAGAACATACTTTAACGGTACTAAAGGGAAATCACAAGAAGTCAACTATGAAAAATAACCTATGTAAAATTAGTATGAAACAGTTATTTTAAAAAAAGGAGTGGGCTAAAAAATTACTACGGTGTAGATATTTTCATGTGCAAACAAAAATCATGTCTCCGTCGTAGTTTTTTCTAAACATAAAATTAGTACTAAAAAATATAAAATACTCCTTCTGTTGCAGGTAAAAAGTTAACTATATTATTTTGAAATGTTTTATTTAAAAAATTTATTTTTAAAAAATTATACTTATAAATTTTTTTTTATTTTCTACTTGTGTTATAATTATTTTAATTGTAATTAATTATTTTTATAATTATAACCAATTTTAATAATATTAATATATTTTTTAATAATTAAACTTTTAAACATAAACTATTTAGGTAGAACGGAGGAGGGAGTAATAAATAAATATTTAGACCCAACAACAATACCAATTTAGGAAATTAGTGAAAACCTTCTCAAACTATTTCATGTTTTTGTGATTGGCCCCATTGAACTATTTTATTGGATGGTAAACTTTCTTAAACTATTGCCCTGGAAGTCAATAAGACGCAATTAACGGAATAATTAAAAGACCTAAATGTTTTAAAGACGGAGGTTAAGAATCACCAAGGACGGGGACAGTCGATCAACTGTCATAAGCAACCGACACGTGGCCCGAAAGTGACGGGTTCGAAGATATAAAGGCAGTTGCTAAGCGACACACGGCTTACACCCTATTGGTAGGTTTCTTGACTTATGTGTCCACTCCAGTAGGACCCTTCTTTTAATCGTGGAATTACACCCTACACGGCTTTTAAGTAAAGTCAAAAAGTTTTTTTTTAAGAGGGGATTGATTGGGGGTGCTGGGGCCCACTTGGCCGGCGAATCTTCGTCGTTCTTGCAAGAAATAGGAGGTCTCAAGTGTGCTGTACAATTGACGCGTGTACAGTTGATGATGTGGGACCTGGTTTGTGATGGGGACCAGTTTTAGTGTGAATTTTCCAAACCAAACACGAAAATAAATATCCCTGAATAAATGTTCCTACTTTCTATTTTGGGATATATTAACTAATATTTCTAAAACTTTTGATCTACCTATTCTCTACCATTTTTCCTAATATACCCTTAAAACTTCATTTAATATAATACATCCCAAAAAATCTAATTATTTAAAATAGTTAAACTCAATTAATGTTCATGAATATTATTGTCAAAACACATTTTAGAGCACATTATTAATTATGTTTCTTAATTCCTGTGTTTTATCCACTAAGAACATTTATCCGAGACAGATGGAGTACTAGTTAGCAGTATTACTGGAGATATTTGTTTCATAAATAGATTTTAAGTGCAAAATAAATACTTCCTCCGTTTTAAAATAAGTGTAGTTTTAAAATTATGCACATATATTAATTAATTTTATAGGTTGATAAATATACCCTTATTAAATATTCTTAATTTTTGTGCTAAGAGTAGTCAAAAAGATAAATTTAGAAAATATAACTATTGGAAGAATATAAAGTATTTTATGAAAATATGATTAATTGTTAAAATTTGGGAAAAGAGAATGGTAAATTAGACAAAATATGCTTTACATACTTAAATGACACTTATTTTGGAGCAAAAAAAGTTAGCTAAAACGAACTTATTTTGAAATGGAGGGAGTGATATTTTATGCGTATTTATTTGGCATTTTATAAATTTTATAAGAGACTAAAGGTATGTTTTCTGTGAGACCGTTTTATAGATTAGAATTCGTATGACAAAGTTATTTTGGCATTTAAAGTGTCACTTTGTATTTAAATAAAAATTATCACTTTTTCCTCTAAAAGTGTAAATCTCCACTAAAAGCGTCACAATTGGCTTTAAAAGTGGCACTTTGCATAATACAGTCTCACAGAAGGCCTACTTTTTTAATTAGAGCAATAGTGATGCTTTTAAGGTAAAAAATGACACTTTTAAGACCAATAGTGACGCTTTTACGGTAGAGAATGATAGTTTTCAGAAAAAATTACTCCCTCCGTCCCTAAATTATTGTCTTGTTTGACCTGATACACGGATTAAGAAAAAACAATTAACTTGATTATTAATATAGATATAACGTGTAGTTTTCTTTAATGTCCATGTGTATGTGACCCATAATTAAAAATAATGAAAAAAAATAAGGGTAAAATTATAAAAATAATGTCCTTAAAAGGAGAGTTTCAAACAAGATAATTATTTAAGAACGAACAAAAAAATAAAAACAAAATATTAATTTAAGAACGGAAGAAGTAATATTTTTTTTTTTAACATACAAAGTGACACATTCAAAACTAAAAGTGACTCCGTCTTAATCAGTAATACAGTCTTTTTCTAAATTTTTACTATTTTATTACAAGTTAAAAAGTGACGCTAAGAAATAGTACTCTCTCACCATCTTAATAAAAGTAATAAAAATGTCATCTTTGATTGGACATATTAGATTAAGAAAAAAATAATAATTGTATTATAAATATTGTGATATTATGTATTTTTCTTTAAAACTATCGAGTAAATGGGACTCAACAAAAAAATAGCAAGAAAAATAAAGGTAAAATAATTAATAAAAATAACTTTTTACAAACAAAAGAATAAAAAGCACAGTAACATATTTTTGGCATGGTCGAAAAAGATAAAGTAAACTATTACTCCCACCGTCCCTAAATTTTTTTTTTTTTTTATGTTTGTTCTTAAATAATTATTTTGTTTGAAATTTTTTTAGGACATTATTTTTACTATTTTATCCTTATTTTTTTTCTTACTTTAATCATGGGCCACATACACATGGGCATTAAAGAAAACTACACACTATATCAATATTAATAATCAAGTTAATTATTTTTTCTTAATTCGTGTGCCGGATCAAACAAGACAATAATTTAAAGATGGAGGGAGTACATTTGTTCCAGGAAAAATGAGTCCATTATTTTATTTTAGAATGTTTTATATAAAGAGTTTAATTTCAAAAATTATGCCTACAATTAACATAATCTTATAACTTTACTATCTGTGATATAACGTATTAACTATATATATTTAAGTATTGTTGTAATTATAACTGATTCTAACTATACTTATAGATTCCATGATTATTAAAATTTTAAATGTGGACTCTTTAGGTAAAACATTAGGAATATTTTGTAAGAATGAATGAGTATATTCTCAACAAAAAAATAAAATAAAATGAATGAATGAGTATACAAAATGCCACTAAATTTTGCACACATTAAATTATGTTTGGCTTTTAGGTAACCTTACTAGGGTCATATAAAATAGGTGAATTACATTTCGATCCCTTTTTCAACATTTGTAATCGCTCCAATTCACTCATCTTTTTTAAAATCGGAAAAAGGTATTTTTAGGGCGAAAAGACGATTATGTCATTAATGAAAGAAAAACACTCGTGCATCAGTAACCCAAGGTATCACGATGAGTAATCCAAAGCATCGCGTGGGTTAATCATCGCGAAGAGCAACAAAGGCATCGCGATGAGCAACAAAGGCATTGCGATGAGCAACCAAGATATCGCGATGAGCAACAAAGGCATCGCAATGAATAACCAAGGCATCGCGATGAGCAACCAAGGCATCGCGATGAGCAACAAAGGCATCGCGATGAGTAACCAAGGCATCGCGATGAGCAACAAAGGCATTGCGATGTGTAACCAAAGCATCGAGATGAGCAACCAAGGCATCGCGATGAGTAACCAAGACACCATTTGAATTTCAATCGCTGGAAGGCATTTGATTTTCGTTTACCTTTCGGTGGTGTTGTCCCCGAACCTTCATGAGGGACGCTATCTCCTCGACCCCTGCGACCTGACCGGATAGGTCGATTCCCGTTGCGTTGCTCAGCATACTGCGATTGACGAATTAAATGAATCCCGATGCCCAATTTAAGGTATCTCGATACCTAATTTAAGGCATCTCGATGCTCAATTTAATATAATATCAAAATCGATCAAAATGGTTATTTTTTGTTGAGAAATTTACATACAAATATGGTATTGACTTCCTATAACAGTATGGTATTGATATTATACAAAATTCAAACTCAAATCATTGATTAAAGTCCCAAAATCAGTCCAAGAACATCTCTCTCTGTTTTCGGACAGCACACTGCCAAACTCGATTTGGATCTCAAAAATAATATTTTTTTGATAGAAAAATTGTGCACAAATGTAGTACTAAGTTAGGATAACAATATGAGATTGATTTTAAATAAATTTGAAGCTTAAAACATAAATTAAAATGGCCAAAACAGCCCAAGAACAAAGAAAAACAGATGATGAACTAAAAAAAAATTGAATTTGATCAAATTCGTGTTCTATGCATGGAAATTGATACCCAAACATGAGGGAAGACTATATTAACAACATGAAATCATTTATACATCAATTCGAACCTCAAATCTAAAGCAACGATGTTGTTGAGAACATTTTAGGAAGAAAATTTTCAAAGTGCCTTTTAGCGGTTCAAGAAAAAAAGGTGGACTGGAGAGAAAATTTTTTTCAGAAAATGGACCGGCCAGCAATTTTCTGTTAAATTTACTTATAGGATAGGAACAAACTTTCCAAATCTAGTTCTTATAGGGTGGCCCCAGTGGTAAAGTTAGGATTTTACAAAGTGTGAGGTCTCAGGTTCTATCCCTTCCTACGCTCAAAAAAGATAAATAAATAAAAGATTCCAAATCTAATTCAATGGGTTAATTCGTTGGCTTGATTACCACTGAATTTTATAGAGTAATCTATAATCTATTTAATGGGATGTCCCGTAATCAATTCTCACTAGTTTCAAATCTTTTGTAGGCACAAACTTGGTAAGAACCACTAAGGAGACCCACAGAAACTAGGTTTAAACGCATTGTGATTTGTGGACACTTCATAAGATCGACTATGGAGACCCACAAGCTGCCACTTGCTACCGAATTCAAGCAAGTTAGGAAATAATTGCAGTACAAATTTTCCCGTGGTTTCGCGTAAAACATTTACTCTTATTTTTTAGGAGATTTCATTTAAATTGTTAATGTTTAAAAATGATGTTTTTTATTTTTATAATTTCTTAACTTAATTTACCCTTTGTGTGTGATATAAGTCAAGACTTGTGTATGTTTAAGCATGTGTATTTTTAAAACAAAGTTATTACCATAGTGGTAGAACTAATTGTAAATCTAACAATTTTGTTTTAGAAATTATTATGCCTCAAATGAATGTTCATTTTAAATAAAGTTAGTAAATTCACGTTTATTATTTATCATACCACAATGTGCACTTTATAATATTATAATAATGTAAATATTAAGGACATTCACGTATATATATCACTTAAATAGCGTAGAGTCAACTTTCATGATTCAACACAAATTTAAAAGAGACACTTAATTTGAAAGAGAAAAATGACATACACTTTATTTATTAGACTTTTAAAATGTAGATCTTTCAAATCAGAAATGGGAGAATATATAAAGTATAGAAATAATTATTCACATTGTCTGTATTTTTGTTTGCTAGACTATTACATTTACGCAAAAAAAATTGATTGGAAAGACAAATAACCTTGTACATGAGTTTTCTCCTGAAACAAAATTGGCACTATGATATTTTAATAACAAAACTAGCAAACGAACTTCTGTTACAGGTCTCTTATACTATTATACTTCTAAGGGAAAATTTTGTGCCGATCTCTTTTTGTGTATTTTCAATCGCTTTAATACTTTATAATTTTTTAAAATCGGCAAAAGACATCTTTGTACTTCGTGATTTCAAATTGATGCATCGTGAATTCGTGATGCACAAAAGTGTTTTTTGTTGATTTGAAAAAAATATAAGATACTAAAACGGTTAAAAATTCATCAAATTGTATCAACCCACAATTTTCTCCACTTCTTGATGCAAAACAAGATAGGCTAGAATATACATTTTTCTTGAACCAACTCGATGATGGGGAGGGTCGGGGAAAAAAAAAAAAACTTAAAGATGGGGAGATCAAAATCAAGTGGTAGAAGCTCAAGTTCATAGAGATATAGAAACAATAGTAACGGATCGAGCTTAAAAGTGTATTCCAAAAAACAGTTTTTTTTTTTTTTTTGGAAATGACAAAAAAGGAAAGCATGATAATTATTTAGGAATGGATGAAATTCTTCAAAAAAAGATAAAATGGTAAAAGTGTATTCCAAATAAAAGATTTTTTTTTCATTGGAAATGACAAAAAAAAGTAAGAACGATAATTATTTAAGAACGGATGGAGTACTTCAGTTAACATGAAGTATATAAAAAATATGGTTTTTCATATTATTTTTGATTTCGTAATTTCAATAATGTCAAGTGAAATGGGTTAAATTGTTTAAGATGCTCGAAAGTCCTGTGGATACTCAGTAACTCACTCATATGGAATGAACCAAAAGTAATTGAAAGGGGAAGAATTAATGAGATCCTTTATTTCGGAGATGGTGATGGGATCCTCCCAAATATCAATCCTACGTGTCCTACATATCAGCTTCATGTGGATCCTGAAATCCACGTTGACAAGGACAACCCAGACCTCGAAGCAGCTGAGGTCTTCAGCGAGGTTTTCCGTCGAGGTCTTCAGCGAGGTTTTTCGCCAAGGTCTTTATACGAGCTCGATCTCGGGAAGCTTAGATCGTAGACTAATGTCATGAAGAGTCCAAGCCACCGGCCTAACTTGTCCTCGTCTGCGAACAGAGTTACCTCTAAGACGAGCTTCCATCTTTCTTGGCAAAGAGTCAACATCAAGCATTCAATGACCACTACCTCTCAGCACTTAACCTGGAAGAGGCAAGACATTCTCATTAGAGGAAAACATTCTTTCCCAGTAAAGCTATGATGGCATTTATGAGCTTCTCCTCCTCCCAAGACGGAAGCTTCTATTTATCTACTTTATCCTGACAGAAGACATGGCCTCATTAATGAGCAGTCTAGTCCCAAGCATTTAAGTGGCCAAATCCATACCATTTACACGTCACCTTCAGCTATAAATAACAGGTATCATCTTTATTTATGGCTAAACCACATTTACTCCAAAAAACATATCATAGCACTATTTATTTGCATTAAACACTTGCTACCAATACACATTTACTCTTACCATTTAAGTGATCATTAGAAGATGGTTGGCCTTAGACACCAACCACTTTCCTCATATTTATCACAGTACTAGCTCTTATGCCTGAGGGTAATAGTCCAGTCAAACCCCCGACACCCCTTGACAGTGTTTTCTTTGTCATTAGCTGAAGGCACAAACACTCCGTGATATCCAAGTTCTAGCAAGATAAGCCTTTTAAGAGTCGGGGCATCCTACCGATCGACTAACTACATACGTGGACTTGACGCGGTCTCCTATATTTATTTTGGCGTGAGTGTGAGCTGCGTGCGCATGAATGTCAAACACTAGATGTCTTTGGTAGCTCATCCACAAGGGAATGGTCAAGTGAAGTAGGGAATAAGCAGATCTTGCATGCTTTGAAAAGAAGCCTTGACGATAAGAAGGAAAGATAGTTGGATGAGTTTCCCGCAGCATTATGGAGCATTCATACCTCGATAAAAGGACTAACGGAAAAAACGCCATTCACTTTGGCTTACGGTTCAAAAGTTATGGCACCCGTGGAGATGGCCCTTCCTACCTTCCGAGTTACTTACTTCAACAAGGAAATAAATAATGAATCTCGGGGGCTAGACTTACACCTAATTGAAGAGAGGAGGCTTGAAGCGAGGATACGAATGGTGAACTACAAGCAACTCACTAAAATCCATCATGATAAACGAGTAAAGCCAAGGTCCTTCTCAGTGTAGGCGATAGGGTACTTCGAAAACTTGAAGTAACGGGGAGAAATGCGAACAGAAACAAGCTCTCCTCGAAATGGGAGGTCCCTTCAAGTTACGGGAATGGTCCGAGAAGGTACTTATCGGTTGGCAAAGCAAGATGGGATGGCATTGAAGAATCCTTGGCATGCCGGCCACCTTTGACGATACTACCAGTGAATGGAATTTTATCTCTTTTGTAAAGACTTGTAATCTATTGTAAAGCAATACACATATATGAAAGTCTTGAATTTCTTTTAGAAAAGATTGTTTTGTTACTCCTTGCCAAGGCGAGGTTAACCATGGCATATTCTTCGCCAAAAGAAGGTGGAACCCTAAACCTCTATTTGAAATGTTCCTCGTCAAAGATAAGGCGGAACTTAGAGTTTTATTTAAAAAGTTCCTTGCGAGATCAAAGTCTAAAAATAAATAACTTACCCTTTACTTAAGGAAGTTATCTAGAGTCCAAGTACTCTTAAAAACTTAGAGAACACCTCATTAAAATGAGGATGTTCGCACAAAAATGCTACGGCTTACTTGTCATGTTAAAACTCATTCTAGTTACCATTCATTTATTAAAGTAAATTAAGACAAGAAAAATAGAGTGATAGCAGGTCGCATATATATACACGGTACTAAGGCCAAAAATTCTTACAAAATTAAACAAATTACAAATTGTTTAGTACAGAGGCCCCAAGGCATGAAACAACTTGGCACAGCGAGGAGGAATAAAGTTATACAGATTGATTAACATTTCTAACAGCCCGACTGTATTCATTCTGATTAGTCTTCTCCCTCTCGAACCGCTTCAACCTCAGATCGCCATCGAAAGGAGCATCTGCATTCTCTTTTAAGATCCTCACCACACTCTAAAGGTTGTGATTGAAAGGGGTAGGAGGAGTCCACAGCTCTTTGCCTTTCTTAGCATCGCTGGCATGGAGAGTTTCTAGCTCATCGGTCTTATAAGGCACCATTACATGGCAACTCCTCGCCTCCTCTCCAAAAAATTTGATCTTATTCCATTTTAAGAGGTCATATGTCAGCAGCTGCGCAACACGAAGCATATGATCCCTACCTCAGATATAGTATGAAGTGATGTCCTTGTCGTAGGCATGGGAGTTCTTGTAATCTTCAATGATTTTATCCACAGAGAGGACATCCTTCGCAGCTGCAAGCTCGCCTTCGAGCTGGGCAATTCAGAGTTTGACCTCTATCAGTTCGGATTCAGCTGCATTAGCTCGCTGCTCCACTAGAAGTTTTGTTGTAGCCAGACCCTCCTTCTCCGAGGTCGCCACCTTCAAAAGCCCGCGAGCTTGCTCAGCGTTCCATTCAATCTGCTTCTTCTCCTTCTTGATAGCAACGGCCATAGCTCGGACATTATCGACCTCCTTTCCAGTAGCCTTAAGGTCACTTTTTAGCTGTAGTCGCTCATTGTTCAATTTTACCTGCTCGACTATAAGTTTTTGACCTCGAATCGGGAGCTGCTGAGCTTTTCAGCAAATGATTGCAGAACGCAACTCATCTGGGAAATAAACAATGATTTAAGAAATAGTTATCGGTACAAGGAAAGCTTGAGGAATGAGAATTACCTTGCTCACGGCGAATCCAGCTCGCCCAAGGAATTGAGGGGGATTCATCTCTCCGAGCTCCTTGATGACGTCGTCATCAAGAACTCGTAGAATGATACCTTGACCAGCAACCACGGCATCCGACGTTCTGCCAATTTTTGAGATATTCTTAAGAGTGGGGATATCCCCGATTGCATTGGAGAGCTCGATCCCCGCAGCTCGGGTCTTAGGAAGTTGGAAGTCGTTCTTTAGCAAGAGGGGAATAGCCTATTCAAGATCAATTTGAGGGTTGTCTGTTCGGAGTGGGCTTGAAGGCCTAGGCTTAGAACTATTCTCCTCAGCGGCACTAGTGGTTTCCCCAACGGCCGGGTCTTCGAGGACGACCAATTTCTCGGTATCCTCATTGATAAGGCCGACATCAATAGATAACTTCTTTCTCTTGCTGTGAGGATTACTGGAAGAGGTCGCTGTCACCCTCTTAGTGCCCTCTGAGGTCTTCTTAGTTGCCTGCTCGGCAGTGGCCAAATCTGGTATGTCTTCCGTAGAAAGAGTAGTGGTTTCCCAAGCATTCTTCACCTCTGCCAATACACGAGGAAGCTCAGTTGTGTGGCCCTTGCTAACCTCTTCGAGATCATCAGGAGATGCCAAGAAGTTGTCAATCTGAAACATGGCTGCAAGAGAGGAAAAGAGCAATTAGTTATAAGGCATTATAAATTACAGTGAAGAACAGTGACTAAAATGCAAGGAAAAAAGGAAAAACTATTACTAAGGTCACAGCCCGCGGCAGATCGCTGGGGCGTAACAAGAAATCCTTGCCAAATTGGTGGTCTCGGTTAAGTGGCCAGCCTGGAAAGCTTTCAACCTTGGCCACAAGGTCAGAGAACTCTCACACTGCCGACCTCTTTGCTCGATAGGCTGGTAATCTGCAACAAGGGCTCACTCTTTACAATAGCGGCCTAGTCGTAAAGCCGAGCAGATGTCTTTCCTTCGAAGCCGAGGTCACCTTATCGCGGCCTTTGCCCTTTCCTCATATTTAGTCAATTCTTCCGACGAAAGGCCAGGAACCTTGAAAGGCTTGCTCGATTAGGAAAAAGCTCCAGCCCTGCCTACAATCTATGAGAACGACCTTATCCGCCCACCAACTAACCTTGCTGGGCGTATCTGTAAAGAGCTTGACACCATAATTTTTGGTCTTGCAATGTAGGCGACCTTAGGTGCTGCCCACCAAAAAGTAAAGGCAGAAGAGGTTAAGGGTTGGTTCATACTCGTGCGAGCGAGCTACCACTATGAAGCTCGTTAGCATTCACACGGTGTTCAACCTTGTCCTTCCTTTGTCGAAGGTCGACAAAACTTCGAGTTAGCAGCAAACTTAACATGTTTACACCGAGCTCTGAAACAGATTCCTCTCCTCCAGGATAAATCCTCAGCAGTCGAGGACTCGGGGGCTACTGATGGGATCCTCCCAAATACCCATCCTACATGTCCTCCATGTCAGCCTCATATGGGTCCTGAGATCCATGTTGACAAGGACAACTTAGACCTCGGAACAGGTGAGGTCTTCAGCAAGGTTTTTCGCCGAGGTTTTTATACGAGCTCGATCTCAGGAAGCATAGATCGTAGACTGATGTCCTGAAGAGTCCAGGCCACCAGCCTAACTTGTCCTCTTCTGTGGATAGAGTTACCTTGGCGACGAGCTTCCATCTTCCTCGGCAAAAAGTCAACATCAAGCATTCAATGCCCATCGTCTGTCAACACTTAACCTGGAAGAGGTAATACATTCTCATTGGAGGAAAACATTCCTTCCCAGTGAAGCTACCACTACAAGAAAACAGGGCAACTAAAACGGAAAATTGCAACGAAATTGAAATTAGTTTTAACTGGAAAAATGTGCAACAAAATTTTTAACGGATTTAAAGTATAATTAATTTGTAACTGACTTTGCCACGGAAAACCAATTCAGTCACATTCTTTTTCGAGGGAGCTGTTGGCGGGAAGAATGGCACCTAGAATTGCAACCATTTTTGAAATGGAAAATCTTTTGTTTCAGTTTTTCGATTCTAATTTAGTTGCAAGCTTTAATAATTAATTTTTTATTTTTTAAAATTGAGAAACCTCGACGAGAACGACGTCGTTTGTATATGCATAATTTTCGCTTAGATAAAAAACCTATACTAAAAAATCCCCAAATTCATAGTTGCCCTAATTTCCCATCTTTCGGTCTCGCTCTCTACCTCTCTCCTCTCCAGCGGCGTCTCCTTCCTTTCGATCACTCTCAGATTTTAGTTCCAGCCTGAGTTCCAAGTTCATCACCTTCTCTCTCCGACGAACAAGATACACACACACACACGCTCTCTCTCTCTCTCTCTCTCTCTGTTTGTCTGTCTGTCTCTCTCTCTCTCTCTCTCTCTACCTACCTATAACTGCGTCTGCCCTAGCGAAGAGAATTAGAGAAACAATTAGGCTATTTGAGTTTTCTTGCTAAAATAATTAATTTTTCTTGCTAAAATTCTGTTTAGTCAATTTGGAATTTTGATGGTGGATATTAATGGAGGTTGTTTGAGTTTACCAATTCTTCAATTTTGAGCAGTATTGACGTGGTTGATCAATTCTCAAGTCAACATCTTCAAGCATAGTTCATGTTATCTTCTATCACCAAAATAGAATTTGGGGAAATTGTTCTAGTTTTATTCCACCACTAAAATAGTGGTTGTTAATTACAAGATAATTGTTTTGATTAACATATATATATATATATATATATATATATATATATATATATAGTTTTGATTTTGTTTGAAAACTTGATGTTATTGTTATTTTTTATATATTTTTTTTCTCATTTGATTACTTGAAAAACTCAATTGCTTCAAAATCGAACCCAACGACATCATAAGCAGGCTGCAGGGAGAACATAATCATGAGACCGAACCGAACCGAATTGTTGCAATTTGATTCAGTTCGATTCCAAACTTCAAACGTTTCAATTAGGTTTGAATTTGTAAGAATCGATGACCAACCGGCACTTCAACTTGTATTTTTTTCCCAAATTGAACGATTTACACCTCTAGTTTGCGTGGCTTTTGCACTAAGATGTTTCTATATCCTACAAGTCATATAGTTGTAATGTGGACATGCTTTGAATTTGTGTACAATTTTGCTTCTCATGAGCATGTGATTTACTATGCCTTTATGGCTGCACTTTCTCATCAAGCTTTCAGCTCCAACAGTTTTTTTGTTTCTCATTTGTGACTCACGCTAGTCCCTATAAGTGATAATTATTGTAAGAATTATTTTTATTTTTTGTCATTATAGATAAAGAAGTATCCTGATCAAATGATCTCTGATGATGATGTATTCCTTAGAACCCACAAGAGGAAACAAGAAACTGGCGAGTTTGTGGATGCTAAGTCCAAAAAATTCCTTGTGAGTTTATTTGGATATTTGATCTCTATTTATGAGTTTACGTTGAGCATTTAATTTTTAAGTTTGCAATATCGTATTCTTGTAATGTGTGTATGCAAGCTAACTATATTGAGTCGCTATTGAAATAGGTATCTTTTATATCAAAACTCTTTTAATTATTTAAAATCAAAGTTGAAAAGTTATATATAATGTTCTTAATTTTCTATATTTTAGGAGGATTATACAGCTCGAAAGAAAGGTACAAATTTCGATACTACAGCTTGGATGGATGCATGTGGTGGTGTTGTGACGAATCGTTTGTATGAGTTTGGTTCATTGGTCCTGCATTAGATATCTTGAGTAGCAACTCAGCTTCCTCCAGGTGTGCGAAAATTAAGGTGGAGCAACTCAAGACAGAAATACAATGCAAATATGCTTCAAAAATGGAGGAAATGAAAGTTGAGTTTCAGTTGCAATTGCAGGAGGTGATTCAATCACTTAGAGGCTCCCAAAATCCTCCACCAGCTTCCATATAGTTTATCAGTTTGACTATGTCTTTTGAATATAGCTTTTGAAGCTTGTTTAGCTGCCTTTTGAATGTAACTTATGAAACTTGTTAGCATTAGATGTTAAATTTTGTTTGAAATGTTCAATCACGTACAATTTAGAAATATTTATTGATTTAATATTAGTAATATTTTTTTCCAGTAAATAATATCTTGCAATGGAATTATCCGTTGCAATATTAATTAATTTTTTCAAAATTTAGTTTCAAAATAGAAACAGAAATATCAGTTGCTATATTGTGATAGAAAATATATACGAAAAAGTCGGTTGCAATTTGAAACGAAAATAAATTAGTTGCTATTTTGCAACGGACATAAAAAATTCCTTGGAAGAATATTTATCTACTTTATCATGACAGAAACATGACCTTGCGTTAATGAGCATTCTAGTCACAAGTATTATTCAAGTGGCCAAATCCATACCATTTATACGCCACCTTCAGCTATAAATAGCATGTATCACCTTCATTTATGGCTAAGCCACATTTACTCCCAAAAACATATCATAGCACTATCTGTTTGCATCAAACAATTGTTACCAATACACATTTACTCTTACTTGAGTGATCATTAGAAGACGGTTAGCCTTAGACACCAACCACATTCCTCGATTTATCAAGGTACTGACTCTTACGCTTAAGGGTAATAGTTGGGTCAAACCCCCGACAGTGTTTTATTTGTCATTAGCTGAAGGCACAAACACTCCGTGATATCCAAATTCTAGCAAGATAAGCCTTTTGAGAGCCGAGGCATCCTACCTATCGACTAACTGCATATGTGGACTTGACGCGGTTACCTATATTTATTTTGGCATGATCCGGTGGTTTCATGAAAATGATTTTGAGGGAGAGGAAGTAAAGACCGAAGAATAGAAGGAAAGTTTGATTCTACTACGAAATCAATGTACCGTACCATCAATGTTAAGAAGGTTGGAAAGTTTATCGTGCGTGGAAACCATTTCTCCACCTATTTGGAGATGATCAATTTAACTATTAATATACTTTTCAGATTGCAAATATAAATTTTGTATTAATAATTTTGTTGCAAATGTGACAAAATTGATAACGGTCATTTAGCATAAGGTTCAACGTTCATAAGGGGCTGAGTCTAATATTAGATGACCGTTATAGATTTTGGTTACATTTGTAATTAAATTAGGCCAAAATATTAATCGGTGCCAATATGTATATACCGAATCTCACATTAGTACACAATTTTCAATTCATCCTACTTATTTATTTTGACCTAAACAAGCACCCAACCCTAACGTCTATCAAAATACTTAACATCGTGCTCATGTCCAAAGTGAGTATCAATTAAACAGTCTTTTCTCGACCTTTTCTCATTCTTTTAGCCACAAAATGAGTCTCGTCGACACTATAGTCTTGTCCTTTATATATTTCCTTTCAATTTCTAACCCTAACCCTAATCCCAATTCCTCATCCATGAAGAAAAACGCAACATCAAATTCGTCGTCGCGCCAAAGAATCTTTCGACGACCATGCACGAAGACAATTCTTCCCACAAGCGCCAAACTTTCTACGGAGAGGCCGCCACAATTTTTAGCGAGAATATGGCTGATGATCACAAAGAGCCTATTTTAATGGAAGTCGAGTCCATGGGGCTACGATTGCTGGGACCTTTGCTATAATGTGCAGTGTATGGCTGTTCACAACCTGGTTGAGGCCAATTACAATATGTTATCAAAGATATCAAGCTATTGTCGAAGTTTGGTTCTTCAACGAAGAGAATGATGTCTTATTACTTTGCCGAAGCATTACAGGATTGGATAATCAACTCGTGCCTACAAGTCTCTAAACATATTGAAGAATCTAAACCTAACTCATAGTTAGAAGATTTGCAATCCTTGTCAATCCTACAATTCCTTTAGTCCTTTATATAGTCCTTTAAATAAACTTTGTCACCTCACAACTAATCAAGCCTTATTTCAAGCTATCGATGGTGAGTATCGTGTCCATGACCATCGAAAGGAGGAAACGTCGAGAAAAGACTATTTTAGTGCACAAAAGATTGTATTTTGACCATTAAATTATTAGTACAAAAGTCTTAAATATACAATGATCAAATTGATGTTTCTAAAATAATACGATGTTCAACAAAATAGAAAACTATTTTTGGAAAGCAATAAAAAGTTTGAAAACAAACACTAAAGGAGGATGCACAGGAAATCAATTAAGACAACATGACCTTCAAGGAAAGTTTATTCGCTAATCTACCAAGATCGCCGTTAATATTTGGGATAATTATGTTTTTAACCAACGTACTATGGTTGGGGAGCAGAATTGACAATCGTATTCTTAAAGACCCGCTTTTGCCCTATGTACTTGCACAAGTTGGAAACAATTGACACACCCGTTATCTGCCCATCCAAAAACTTGACGGCCGTCTGATGGCCATCCAAAAAACTTGATGGCCATCTAAAAACTTGACAGCTCCAAACTATCTCACCTTGTCTGTATTTTCTCTCAAGACCCTTCCATCGCTTCCCCTTATCTATTCGACCCCAAAATCTCTCTTGGTGTCATCTCCTACCCATGCCCTATAATCCTCATGCGTACGGACTATGCAATTTCACTTCCATTGCGGTGGGCTCCCAGTTCTACGTTCTCGGTGGGTCGCTTTTCGACACGCGGTCGTATCCACTTGACCGTCCCTCCCCTTCCTCGTCCACCTTCCGGTTTAATTTTGGTAGACAGTCTTGGGATTGTCTTCCCCCTATGATCAGTCCTTGTGGAAGCTTTGCATGTGCAGCGATCCCCAATTCGAATCAAATTCTTATTGCCAGTGGTGGTTCCCGGCACAACATGTTTGGTGCAGTTGGGAGTTGGATGAGTTCAGTGAAAATGTATGATGTTGGGAGAAATGAGTGGGTGGCATTTGATGGGTTGCCTCGGTTTCGAGCTGGTTGTGTTGGGTTCTAGGTGGCATTGGAAAAGTACATTTGGCCGTCAAGTTTTGGATAGCCGTCAAGTTTTTGGATGGCTCTCAGACGGCCGTCAAGTTTTTGGATGGGCAGATAACGGGTGTGTCAATTGTTTCCAACTTATGCAAGTACATAGGACAAAAGTGGGTCTTTGAGAGTACAATTGTCAATTTTGCTCCCGACCATAGTACGTTGGTCAAAAACATAATTATCCCCTTAATATTTTCATTAGCTTACAATAGGACTTTAAGTAGGCTAGACATTTTGACTTTATAAAGAGTTCAATGGTATAAGAGTTGAGATGTGCCCGCTAAACGAAGAACTAAAAAATGAGTTCGAGTTAAGTATGAATTTTAAACAAGAACAAAATCGAGTTTGAACAAGCTAAGAATAACATAAGTTGACCAAATTACTCTAAGCTCCGTCTCAGCTCGGGAATTTGTAACGCCACTGTTTGTTGGGTCAGTAACATGGGAAAGTGGGTTAATGCTTAAAATAACTACGTAAAAATAAATATGTAAAAAAAAACATCAAATTTATAAATAAAATAATTAACTATCCAAAAAAATTATAAAGATCAGACTACAAACATAAAAATTTTCAATAACGGAAAAAAGAAAAAATAAATTAGTGTGTGAGCCACATTCACTAGTACGGAGGGAGGAGGCCGGGGGCGGCGTTGATAAGGATCGGTTAATTGTTGAAGGGTGGGGTAGGCATTAGGCAAAGTTCTGTTTGTTTTCAAAGTTAAAGATAACTGGGATGGAAGCTATGTGGGGATTATTGGGTTTCGGGGTCCCCGGGGGTGTGTGTGGTTGAGAGAGCAAGGAAGAAGAGAAAGAGTGAGTGTTATATGATCACATTTCAGCGTCGGGATTGGCAGGGAGGGGTTGAAAGAAGAAGATGACTGGGTTATAGGATTAATTTGGAATGTTATTAAAGTGGTGGTTAGCAATTAGTCATGCATTTTCCGGGAAAAAGTTTTAATTTTTCATTAACTTTGAAAATATTTTATACTTAAATCACATTTTTTTCAAAAATATTAAGTATTATCCGCACAACAAACGCTAAATTATATAAGTTGGTTTTGTACCCTTTAATACGAAAATTAATCAATATAAAAGTTTTGTTAGAATGGATGGTTCGATTCTAGACAAAGAGGCGGTCGTGCGGGGCGAGCTTGCAGAATGCGATAAAGTCTCAGAAGTTGGCGCGGTCGCGTGACGTGCAAGCGGGACTTTTGGGCTGACATCCAGTATTTGGCGCTGTCGCATAGGTCCAAAAGTCATCCGGTATTTGGTGTTGTCTCACAAGGAGATTGGGCGCGATCGCGCCACGCTGACTTCAGTAGTTTTATGTTTTCCTTATTTTTGTATATTTACGGTTAGATCTTCTATCCTACGTATAAGTTGTAATCCTAAAACGTATATAAGGTTGGAATAAGAATATACAACACTCCATAACCCCAAATTATCTCTTCTCTTCAAAAAAAATTTGATTGATAATTGTTATGTGCGCAATTAATTGTTTGCTTGCTTGTTGCACAACAAGTTCTGAGTGAATTAATCAAGTTTGTATGACATAGGTTGACATGTACTCCCTTCATTCCAACCAAAGAGTCCACATTTCATATTTATAAGTCAATATATGACTAAATCAAATAAAAAATTAACATACTTGAATTATGTTTTCAAAAATAATATTTCATTCACTAAAAACTATATTGAGAATACTATGAATTATATCTTTTATGATATTGTAAAAACAAATAAATTTATGTAAATTATCGGTTAAATTTTAATTAAATTTACCTTAAAAAATTTAAAATTAGACTATTTAATTGGAAAGGAGTATGATATACGGGATTGAAAATATACATGAAGATTAGATTGCATTAATTGGATTGCACTTATTTTTGCGAAATAATTTCCAGCCTTTAATTTGGCCCATAGTATTAAATAATGTGTCAACTTGTATTCCGATCACGTTTGAAAGGCATAGGTTGAAGGATTTGAATTTTACCGGTTTATGAAAGGAGAGAGGAAGATTTGAATTTTACCACTTTATGAAAGTTTATTTTATAATGCAAAGGGAGGGGGTTGTTTTGTAAATTCTGCTAAATAGAGGGGGGCTGCCGTACGAGGGGGTAACATTAATTTTTCAGAGAGTGTTGTATTTATCATAAATTGAGTGTTTCATTTAGCGCAAATTAAAATTTTACTGACCAAAAACTAGACATAATGAACAACGGATTGGGCGATCTCTACATTCCCTTAGACTCAAATATCACAGTAAATGGGAACGCTCCGCTTATTATGTGGATGGGAATGTAAAAACAAATTGCCCAACCATGGGCGGATCTAAAGGGAATGTAAGCGGGCTCAAAATTTGACAAAAAAACAAAAAAATTATGTGACTCAAATTCACACTTCAACTCTTTTACTCACTCCACTCTCCATTCACTCACTCTCCATCAATTATTAAGTCTCATAAAAATTCTGCAGTATACATCCAAAATGCCTTTCTCTCTCGGTGTCATATCTGATCTCCCACTAAATTACCAAAAGAAACAAAAAATATTTAAATCTGATCTCTCCTTCACTCGCATACTTTCTAACTCTTAGTATAACACTTTAAATTTCTAGGCTTTGATAGATTGATTATATAAAAAAATGTGATATATTTGCATGATAAATTTGTAGCAACTATTTTTAGATCTTTATATTTTGTACACATTTTAGTCCCAAAATGTTGATATTTAATTTAACTGTTTAATCTTTATTTTTACAATATTTCAAGAGTGGGTGCTAAATACAACACTTCATTTATGCTAAATACAACACCCCTTTGGCAAAAATACAATTTTGACCCTTCTAAAAAAAAAAAAAAAAACAAAGCCGCCACCCCGAGGTGGATTTCTTCCTAGAGGTCTGCCACTTCGAGGTGGATTTCTTCCTAGAGATCCATCACCTCGAGGTGGGCTTTATTTTTTTAAAAAAATAATTGAATGATGGAAAAAATAGTATTTTTCCATGAGGGGTGTTGTATTTAACACTTTGGCGTGTGGTATTTAGCATGTATGTATTTCAAAATGTAGTTTTTTTGTAATGTGTAAGGCTCATTAAGTCATCGACAATATATAACTTTTTTTTTTCAATAAATGAAGTTATTTTAACTTATTATTACTGTTTATAATATTTTTTAAATATCAAGCACATATATTACTAAAATCCTAGATCCACCCCTGTGCCCTACTGTGTAATAGCAACGTTGTAACGAACAAGTTTGATCCCACGCACGATCCCTCATTTGGAAAAAAAAAAATCACTTCTATAAAAATAAAATAAATATATTATTGCCACCTAGTGAATAGTAAGTAATAATAATGATTCTGTAACTATGAGTTCGATCCTTCTCACGATTTCTCAAATCAAATTTATATAAATATATTATATTTCCAACTAGTGAATGGACATCGTGATTGGAACACATGTAACTCAAGCTTCTTAATTGGGATAATAACTTTTTTACTCATTCTTATGCTAGTTTCCTTTTTTTTTAAAACACATCCATAAGGTTGAAATATTGTTAAAAAAAAATCTATCAACATCTTGCTTTTATAGTGAAAGCGAAGAAAGAGTGGAGAATTAGCAAACAGTTTATGATTACAATGTTGAAGTAAAACAAGGAAAACATTATAGTATCTCCCCGTCTTAAAATAATTATCGTTATAAAATTTTAAAAAACATTTGATTATATTTTATCAAAATTATATTTATTTATTACTCTTATTAAAAAGAGTTGATAAGAAGAAAAAGAAAAATACTCCTATAACTTCTTAACAATAAATAAATTTAAATAAGAATAGACCAATTTTTTGAAATTTTTTTTTAATCTGTGTTCAAATTATTAAAAGAATAATTATTTTGAGACAGAGGTAGTATAAAGGTCGGGGGCATCCAACTCGACTGGCACAATATTTTAGTAATATCACACGCACGACCTCCAAGAAGGACTGAAAGTAGATCGATGCATATGTGTGTGTGTGTGAGAGAGAGAGGAAATCTGATAGCCACTGCTGTGATGTTCGCCACCTGATACCATTTTGGAGACATTTTTGGTACCGACAGGTACAAGAGTATAGCACTCTCTATTTGATGTTTTTGGAAGGGAAAGTGATTAGAGCGTACATTTTTTTAAATATATTTTCTGAGTCCAAATTGAGTACTGTCTCTTTACCAAAAAAAAAAAAATCATAAAATAAGGTTTTTTTTTTTTTTTTTGTGAAGCTGTTAATTAATTCAACTTTGCTATTTACTACCGTATACTTGTAACATTATATTGTGAATACTATAGATATTCATGTATGTGTACTATCAATATGACTTAAAAGTCGACTACCTAAATTTTACAAAAAATTATAAGAAATAAATTGATTTTTATTATTATTAATTTTTTTGTGTCATATAGGACAGTGTGAAGTGATCAAAACTTGATATGTTACACGTTATGAAGTTACAGCTTAGCCAATGAACCACCCCCTTATAATGTGTGTTATGTTTTGAGTTGATCAATGACCTGACCTACTTTTAACTTTAGGTATAAATTTAACTTTAACTTAAATGTGAATGGAATTATATTCCTAAGCGTTAGTGATGGAAATAATTAATGTACATTCTTACATAGTTTACAAATTGACTTGCATACTATATGATCAAAAGTGAATCTATTTATGTTACATCAGTGTTGTTGCTAAAAAAGGTAAGAATATGAACGTTTTTTTGAAATATCAGATTTTTATTATTCAAAAAAAAAAAAACGAGGACAATTTGGGTAACGAAAATTATACATTCACAACATGTAATAATAATTCCATTTATATCATTTTTTTAGAGTGTTGTAATGCAATGTGAATAGATATAATTGATAAATTTTGTGTTTATATATATATATATATATATATATATATATATATATATATAACGTTACTCGTTGTATAAAATTTATTAGGCGCGTGAGAATACATCAATCATTTTTGTCGACTCTACTGTTTAGAATTATGTGTACTATTATTGCCTTTCCGTACTATTATTTGGTTTATTGAATTGAGTTGAAACCCCCTAGCCCTAAGAGCAACAAAGTAACGACTCTATATAATTACATTCTAAACAATAAACACATTTTAATTTTATTTTTTTAACACTCTAAAAATAAATTTACTTTAACAAACTCTCTTTATATAACTCTCTAAAAATTAAATATCTATCATCTCAACTAATAAACCTAACTATCATTCTATTTTTTCTCTATTTTATTTTTATTTTCCCACCACAATCGAAATAAAATATTTCTTATTCTAATATATATTCTATAAAAAATACTCCCTCCGTTCCTAAATTATTGTCTTGTTTAACGCGGCACAGATTAATAAAAAAATAATTAACTTGATTATTAATATTTGTATAGTGTGTACTTTTTTATTAATGTCCATATATCTGCGGCCCATAATTAAAATAGAGATAAAAAAATAAGGGTAAAATGGTTCAAGAAGCCCCTGGAGGAGTGAGAAAGACAAAAGAAAAGTTACTATTTCTTCTAAATTACTCTCTACCGGTAGAGAGTGATTTAGAAGATTGGGGATGGAGGGTGGTTTTGGGACACCACTGTGGGCTCCAGGATAGTTAAATATCTTTAAGCTAAGTTTTAGAGTGGTTTTGGGACACCATTGTGGTCGTTCTAAGAAAGCGCAAGTCATATAGTCCCTTCATCCCTAAATTATTACTCCCTCCGTCCCTAAATTATTGTCTGGGTTGACCTGGCACACGGATTAAGAAAACTCAATTGACTTGATTATTAATATTGGAATAGTATTGAAAAAGTGTGTTGTTTCCTTTAATGCCAATGTGTATGTGGCCCATAATTAAAGTAGGAAAAAAAAGTAAGGGTAAAATAGTAAAAGTGATGTTCTAAAAAGGAAAGTTTCAAACAAAACAATTATTTTGGGACGGACGAAAAAGGAAAGGAAGACAATAATTTAGGGACGGAGGGAGTATCTTGTTTAATAGAGTACACAGATTAAGAAAAAATAATTGACTCGATTATTAATATTGGTATATTGTGTAGTTTTCTTTAATGTTCATGTGCATGTGGCTCATAATTAAGTAGAAAGAAAAAGTAAAAGTACAATGGTAAAAGTGATGTCCTAAAAAGAAAAATTTCAAACAAAATAATTATTTAGGGACGAAAAAAAAAAAAAAAGCAAGACAATAACTTAGGGACGGAGGGAGTACTATCCTACTTTCTAGTAGAATTCTCTTCTTTACAAATATAACTTAGGTTATATTATGGGGATAATTATGTTTTTAACCAACGAACTATGGTCGGGGAGTAGAACTGACAATCGTACTCTTAAAGACCCACTTTTGCCCTATGTACTTGCATAAGTTGGAAACAATTGACACACCTGTTATCTGCCCATCCAAAAACTTGACGGCCGTCTGACGACCAAATGTACTTTTCCAATGCCACCAAGAACCCAACACAACCAGCTTGAAACTGAGGCAACCCATCCAATGTCACCACTCATTCCTTCCAACATCATACATTTCCACTGAACTCATCCTACTCCCAGCTGCACCAAACATGTTGTGTCGGAACCACCACCAGCAACAAGAATTTGATTCGAATTGGGAATCGCTGCACATGCAAAGCTTCCACGAGGACTGAGCATAGGGAGAAAACAATCCCAAGACTGTCTACCAAAATCAAACCGGAAGGCGGACGAGGAAGGAGAGGGACGGTCAAGCGGATACGACCGCGTGTTGAAAAGTGACCCACCGAGAACGTAGAGCTGGGAGCGCACCGCAATGGAGGTGAAATTGCATAGTCCGTACACATGAGGATTACAGGGGCATGGGTGGGAGATGACAACATGAGAGATTTTGGGGATCGAATAGATAAGGGGAAGCGATGGAAGGGTCTTGAGAGAAAATACAAACAAGGTGAGATAGTTTGGAGTTGTCAAGTTTTTAGATGGCCGTCAAGTTTTTTGGATGGCCGTGAGACGGCCGTCAAGTTTTTGGATGGACAGATAACGGGTGTATCAATTGTTTCCAACTTATGTTAGTACATAGGGCAAAAGTGGGTCTTTGATAGTATGATTGTCAATTCTGCTCCCCGACTATAGTTTGTTGGTCAAAAACATAATTATCCTTATATTATGACATTTTCTTTTTGGGAAAAGGTACATCTAGGCCACTGAACTTTTTGTAAAATTAAAGTCCGGCCACTAAAATTTTAAAACTACACTTTGGCCCACCGTATATCAGTTATAATGCAATCGAGTCCATTTTTCGAACGGATGTTAATTTAGCCGTTAAGTTAACATAAAATACCAATTTTACCCTTATCTTCATCTTCCCCAGTAAAGAATAAACAAACCCAAACCCTAACCCCTTTCCTAAATTCAAATCCAAATCCAAAGCCATCAACCATTTGTTGTTGCTGTCTCTATTTGGATAAATTTAATTATAATTTAGTAAGAATTTGAATTCCATATAATTCAAATTTATAGGATTTCATTTCAATAGAGTTAAAATTCTACTATTTGGCTCGTTCATGGAACATTTTATGTTTATTTTTGAATTTTAATACCCATCCATATGGAACTTGCCGGTTCTGAAGAAGGCAACCGAAGCTAGTGGAGACGGCGATCAGAGATGGTGGCGCTCGCAATTGAGGCTGCTGCAGCTGGATCTGGGATGGGGAGAAGAATGTGGTGGCAGTGAGGGTTGCTACCGGCTAGATTCAGGTCTTTAATTTATATATATATATATATATATATATATATATATTGCATTATGATCTTGAAAACCCAAAAGACGGCTGATTCCTTTGTTCCCGCCGGCAAACACCAAGGCTTACTAGATACTAGGTGTCAGCCTGGTTATGAGACAGTAATGGTACGATTTTGGTGGTCACCAAACAGACTTGCAACGATGGCTCGAGGCGAACGCGATGGTTTTTGCGAATCCTCGATACAGCTATGCAAAGGCAACATTACGTTGGCCTGTTGAGCGATGGTGTGGTGGCTCGCCGACAGGAAGTAGGAGATTTTAGATGATTGGGCAAAGAAAAGGGGGCTTTAATTTGAAGAAGATAAAGAATGAAAAAGAACAACAATGGGGAACTCATGTATGTGCATCTTGGTTGAAGACAAAGACAAGAATTTACAATTTGCCACTTAATGTTCTGCTCTTCTACAAGTAGCCTTAAAACTTTCATATTAATCCCCTAGTTTTGAGATTTTTTTTTTTTTCAGATTTGAGAGGATGAATACGAAGATATGGGTAAAATGGGTATTTGAAGTTAATTTAACGACAGACTCTAATATCCGTCAAAAAATGGGCACGGATGCATTAGAACTTAATTACAGTGATCGAAAGTATAGTTTTAAAGTTTCAGTGGTAAATTATAATTTTATGAAAAATTTGGTGGCCCGAATATATCTTTTTCTTTTATTTTTTGATCAACACACTTTACTGTACATAGAGAAAAGTATCGCGCTAAAGTAAATTAAAACAGTATTTAAAGTATATAGGTTAAAACACAGAGCACTAATAAATAGTCCTATAACTTTTTGTCTTGGGAATTAAGTGGGTACGGAATTAATTCACTTTATGTGTATTTGGTGTTGATAGTTTTGAGGTTAGTTTTTAAATTTTGAATTTTTTGTTTTTTAATGATTTAAAAAAAAATTAAGAGAAATAGAAAGAAGATGTTGGGACCACAGAGAGACAGTAAAAACCAAAATCCAAAATCCTTTAATCTTTATAGGAGAACTGACTCTCGACTTACTTTTAGAAATTATTTTCTAGAATATTTTGAGATTATTTATAGTAGTATTCCATTCTTTTAAAAATGAGTATAGTTTTACCTAAATTTTTTTATTCTGAAATAAGTGTCATTTTAGATTTATAATGCATATTTTTGCCTAATTTATCTTTTTCTTCTCTCAAATCCTAACAGTTAAATATTTCTTCATTAAATACTTTATCTTCTCTCAATAGTTATCTCATCATAATTTATCTTTTCACCTTTTTCTAGCACAAACATTAAAAATATTTAATAAGAGTATATTTGTCAACCTACAAATCTTACTCTCTCTGTTTCAAAAAGATTGTTGTTTTAAAGTTGTACACACGTATTAAAAAATTTGTAGGTGACAAATATACCCTTATTAAATCCTACATCCGTCCCAAAATAATTATCGTTTTAACAATTTACACACAAATTAAGGAAGTTTACATAAAGACTGATCTACCCTTATATATTTAAGTTCATTTATTGTAGATAGGTTGAATGAGTATTTTTTCTATTTTTCTCTTAACAACCCTTTTTAATGAAGGTAATAAATAAGAGTAGTTTTAGTAGAATATGAATAAAAGTTTCTTGAAATTCTATAACGACAATTATTTTGGGACGGAGGTTGTATCTTTAATTTTTGTGTTAGGAATAGTTGAAAAAATAAATTAGAAGGAGATAACTATTGGAAGAAGATAAAATATTTAATAAAGAGGATGATTAATTGTGGGGGACTTGGAAAAGACAAGGGTAAATTAGACAAAATATGCATCACAATCCTAAAACGACAATAATTTTTGAACAAAGGGAGTAATATACATGCACAACTCAAAAACAATACTTATTTTTGAAACGGAGGGAGTATAATCTAAGATAAAAATTTTATTTAACTATTAGAGATCATTAAAGAAAAATGTTACAATTTAATGCAGTTCTTGGTATGCTAGGGCAGCTCCAATGGGTCCTTCATAAAGCTTTATGGCTTTATAAAATTTCATAAAGCTTTATGACAAGCTTTAAACCATTGGAGGGGGAAGAGTCAATGGTGCCTTGGTGGAAAAGCTGCTGGGTAAGCAAACACTTATCAAATTTTTTTTTAAAAGACAAAAATAAAATGACCCCTTTTATAGAAAAAAAAAAGGAAGACTTATATATTGATTTTAATTACTTTGTAACGATTGAATATTTCTTATTAGTATTTAATTACTTTATTTTCCCATAGTATTATGCATTTTTAATTATAATTCATATGATTTTATATTGATTTTAGTTCAATAAAGTCTATATTATTGCATCGGTATTTTGAATTACTAATAAATATTTATGAATAAAAATATATTTTTTGAAAGATAAAATTTAAAAATGTATAAATTATTCGTTGAACATAATATATTTTTTCTATAATTTTTTAGTTAAAAAGATATATTTATTTTTGAAAATAAATTTATTACTTTATTACGAAAGAATAAAATATTTAGTGTTGGGTCCATACTATAAACCTTTTATGACTTTATGCATAATGAAGAATATGTTTATAGAGAAAAAGTTTATAAGATGATTATGTGACAAATGAATAAACATTTTGAAAGGTTCATAACTGTGAATGCTCTTATAACACCTGAATCAGTGAGCATTCAGCAACATGAATTTCTTGCAGACATTAAATTGGTAGAGCAGCCGCCCTGTATGGAATAATTAAAAGAAAGTTAAGGGGGTTTATATGGAAATCTATATCAACTACCAAATTGTATAGCCTAATAATGAACCTGAAAGTTTAGTTGAAAATTAAGTGCGGTTCAAACCCGACACTAACACGGGTTTGCTATAAGTGCAAATTTTTAGTTTTATTATTATCTTTTTAATTTGTCTTAAAGTTTTTAATCTTCCTTCTACTCACTTTTTCCACGATAACGTGACAATAAATGAAGGATGTGGCATAATTTAGTGATAAAAAATACTCCACCCGTCCCTAAATTATTGTCTTTTTTTCTTTTTTTGTCCGTTTTAGAATAATTGTCTTGTTTGAAAATTTTTTTTAGGACATCACTTTTACTATTTTACCCTTACTTTTTTCCTTTACTTTAATTATAGACCATATACACATGTGTATTAAAGGAAATTACATATTATACCAATATTAATAATCAAGTCAATTATTTTTTCTTAATCCGTGTGCTGGGTCAGACAAGCCAATAATTAAAGAACGGAGGGAGTACTAATTTATATAGCTTAGGATCGATTCTTGTGGACTATGTTTCTTGATGTCTAAACCTAATGCATGCGGTGAGACAGTTACGGGTCTCCATGATAATTTGAATCCTATAGGTGAGTACAGTATGACTTTTGAAGAATTATGAAGACGACGACTAACTTGAAGTCAAGTTATGAAGAGGGCTGACTAGTATGATTAAAAAAAAAAAAAAAACTCAAGTCATCATATCAAACTCTGTTAGCCATCGTCAAGATTTATTCGAGAAGAGGACTAACTTGAAGGTTTAAATGGTTAAAGGAGGATCAAAAGTTGAACTTTGAAGTATTATTATTATTATTATTATTTTTTTCATATTTCAATAGTCCCCATTTGAGTTCCACGGCTTGATCACTATTCACATGAGTAATAAAGGTGTTTGGGGCCGTTAGGGATAAGAACAGCCATTTGGGGCCTAACTAGGGCTCACACATGTCCTTGCCTTGACTCTGGAGAACCAGCATCATTTGGATGGGTAGTCCTTTACGATCAAACTATTAGATCCATTCAATTTGACACTTCAAAATTTGTTTGAGTTGTCCTTTACAATTTGAGAAAACCGAGGTTATTTCCACTATAATTTTTGTTGATTTACTACATTATTAATTATTACATTAAATAAAAACATGTTTGAACAAATTAAATTACTCTTAATTACATGCTTAATTAAGTTGACTAACAATGTTACTTTTTTAAATTTAATATTATTTATTAATTCAAAACATATTAAATGATTTTTGATTAGAGTTCACATGAACGACATTATTTTATTTTAATTGTTTAATTAATTAAGCTCGCGACTAGAGTCACATTACATCATAGAAAAAACTAATATCATAAGGATATTTTTTTGACAATCAAACTTTGAAAAAACATGTAATCTTTGCTTATTGAAGTAAAAGATTCACAGTTAGATTTAAAAGATTTAATTGTAAAAAATTAATCCATTAGTAATATCATATTGTGGTATAGTATTGTAAAGTTTTAATACATTTTGCCTGCCTATAACAATTGATTCTAAATTTTAAATTTTAAATTGATTGAAACCAACAATTAATTCAATACCTAACATATTTCTATAATTGAATTTATATTTAAAATAATATTTTTAAAATTAAATTAAAGGTTTTTATTTTTGTAATAAAATATCACATATTTTCTAAAATTTTGATCGATAAATGGTTTTAAAATTTCCTTATAATGAAAAATGAAATGAGTCATAAGCATAATCGAGAAAGCATATTTATTGAAAATAAATATAAATAGAAAAAGCAAATTTACCTTGTTTTTCGATGTGTTAGGAATTAAAAGGTAATTTGAAAATAAGAAATATATTAATCAATTTCAAATGGTAAGTAATCAATTAAGGGGTAATTTTTTCCAAATATGTATTTATATAATGTAATAATTAATAATGTAGTGGATTAGCAAAACTTGTAGTGGAAATAGACTCTTCCTTTGAGAAAATCTAAAATTTACTAATGCCCGAATTAGGTATTGTGAGTCTTAGATTTTACTTGGTATTATTTATTTAATTTGATTACTTAGTTGAGATTCACTTATACCTTATTGAGTTAGGCTTAGTGAGTATGTCTGTTGAGTCGTAAGATGGATTCAGTTAGACCATATGGACTCAATGAGTTCAATGAGTCTATTTATTTTTACTGAGAAAGTGATAATTTAATTTATAGTATCGTTTACATTTGATTACTCTCAAATAATTCACGAATACGATTTCGGTGATATTTGATTCACCTCTTCTTTATTTTGGCAAGACATATGCTATTTGGATATTTGATTTAACGAATGCGAAAACTCACATATTCTCAATAATCAATGATGATATGATTTTCTGAGATCAGTTATTGCTGTTCTATCTACCTTGAGGTGGACATGACTTACACTTTTGTGAAATTCTTTTAAGGGGAAAAAAAAAGGGTTTAGTTTGGATTAATTCAGTTTGCGATGATATAATGCTGACTTTGGGGGAGCTTTTCAGGTGAACATCCTGTTTGGGCATCTGGGCTTCGCTAGTTTTTACTCCCTACTGCATCTACCTTAAGAGCATTTTCGATACTAATGTGAATGTGAAAAAAAATAGGTGTCACCTAGGATTGACATCTTCTTTGGAAAAAAAATATTTTCAATGCAAATGTGAAGAAGACTTGTGAATATGACATATTTTTTTTTCACATTGTGGATAAGAATGTGAATTTTTCACATTATAGTTGAGGGTGTGGAAACATCCTAGTCATTATTTTTTAAATTAAAAAATAACTAGATCTCATCTCTCTCTTCGCTTTAATTGTGGGATCCATGCTACATGAGATCAAATTCACATTTGCATTGGAGGAGTCTCTTCTAATTGAATATGAAAGAAGAGATAAAAAATGTCAAATATGATTGAGGGTATTAATTACCCACAACCACGTCAGATCAAATCCACGGTTGCTACATCTTGACTGCATTTACGTCAACTATATCGACAAGCTCTTGTGCATACATATATCAACCTTTGGTGCACCCAACCTAGCTATATATATCCTCGGTAGCCGCCTCTACTACATAGCAAAAACTTGTAATACAACTTCAACTCTATACATTTCCTCTTGTTCCATTTATCGAGTTGAGGGGGGGAGTGTCCATAAGGGGTGGCCAATGATAGAATTGGGGCTTTACAAAGTGTGAGATCTCCGGCCGCGCCACCAACAAAAAAAAAAGTTGTGAGAGAGTGTTCGGAATGTAATTATTGTAATATTTTAACCCAAAAACACATTCTGCATGGTTCGATGAATCTACCTATTAACCAATTTAGACTTTACTATAAATGTAACGAACCCTAAAATTGTAAGATGAGTATTGTACAACTTACTATGTCAAATAAGAAAATTTCAAATTTTAACATGAATAAGGTAACAAAACGTACTTGAAAATATATGAAAGAGAGGTTGTCAAAACATCTAGGCATCGATTGGTATAGAAAATGAAATCAATTCTGCGGAATTCATTTTTATAGAATTAATTGATACCGTTTGTTGTTGCCATAATTATATTTGGAACTGAATGGAGACAGGAGTCGAGGGGAAAAATATGAATGAATTACTGAAATCTTGAAATTAATTACTAAATTAGTAAATTTAAGTAATCACAATCCTGATAGAGAAGGTAGGGGTGAGCAAATTTTTTTCAAAAATCGGATCGAACTTAAAAGACCGAACCAATTCTTTTGGTTTGGTTCTGGTTCTGGTTTTTAGTGGAATCGATCATGTGGTTCGGTCCTGGTTTTAAAAGTTATAGATTGGTTCTGGACCGGTCCAAACCAATGTTTATTACATATATATATATATATTATAATTATAATATATATTAATAATTAATATTTAAAAAATATAATTTCTATTTAATAACCCTAACCCAAACCCTAGGTATAAATACTTAGTGATATTCTCACTGTTATTTCCACACAAACACAGACTTGATGTTGCTGAACCTAGCTACTTTTTTCTCATTTTAGTTTATATTGCATGAACTAGATTGTAATATATGACTAAGGCCTTTTTAATTGTTGAATGATTAATGTACTATTTTTTTCTTTTGTGAGCTTGTTTGTATTATTGATGTTTTATTATTATTGAATGGTTTTTAATTGTCATATGAAATATTAGATTTTATTATTTGTTTGTACCAACGTATTGGTTCTCATACATCTTATGATTTTGAATTTTTTAAGAACCAGAGTATTGCTTTGGTTCTGGGTCTCTAATTTTTTTGCGAAAAATGGACCAAATCGGACCGTGGTCACCCCTAGGAGGAGGTTGTAATTGAATTCCCAATTGTTGGAATCCATGTAAAGAACAATTATATATTCTTCGATTAGGTCAAGTATTTGCTTTATATTAGCTATGTACTAACACGTACTTTTCTCGGAATTGTTTCAAATGTTTAATCTTTTTTTTTTGAACTTGTTTCATTATAACATTAACTTATTTTTTTAAAATTTAATTTAAAACAACGATTATTTGAAAAGATTGAAGAACTTGTTATTTTTTGGAGAAGTAATAACGTTTATTACTGCTTTATTAATGTCTAATGATTATTATGAAAGTCATTAACAAGTACTAATCTACTTTAGGGTAATGTTGTGAATTGTCTTACTTATACATTTGATTCCAAGCTGTTTTGTTTCTTATCAAACAATATAATAGAAATTTGTACAAGATTAATAATTACATTCCTTATGTTACTAAACACTTTTTAAGAATTATCTTCTATCTATTTCTTTATAATCTCATTGCTAGTAGTAGATTTTACAAAATTAATACCATTTTCTTGTACCAATCGAGAACCTAAGGAAAGTAAAAAAAAAAATCAAATAAAAAAAAAAGAGGTGAAAAAATGGCAAGGTTGATATTATTGTTGCTTTTTGAGCATTAAAGTAGAGCTCATTGGTGGTTGGCCCCGTGTTCCTTAGGAATTTAATTGCTTTATCATCAAACACTGGAATCCAACCACATAAAAATCCCAAGCAAGGAAAATGAAAGAAAATAAAAAAGGAAAAGGAAAAGGAAAAAAAGAAAATCAAAAAGGGTAAAGACAAAGAAGAGGACTAAATAATGAGCAATCGGACCCCTACAACTCAACCCTCTTCCTATTCCTATTGTGGATCATCATTATCATCATCATCTTTGCTTTCCTTTTCCAAGCTTCATTTTATTTATAATTATTTTTATTTTTTAAATTTTAGATGATTTATTTATTACAATTCAATATATTTATTAATTACATATTTCAAGCTTTTGGGGCAGCGGAAGAAGACGTTTCCTCGTTTTTCAGCTGTTTGTATCTTCTGACACAACTTTGATGTAAGAGTGCCCATTCCCCCTTTTTTAAAATCACACACACACACACACTAACTACACAGATACATCTACATCTCTCTCTCTCTCTCTCTCTCTCTCTCTAAAAAGTTTATTTTTTTTAGTAGCTCAATCAAAGGCAGGCGCCTGGCTGCATCAAATCATTTGAAAAGGAAGGTCAAATCATCCTAAGTTCCCTTGTTTCATCTATTCACAGGTACTTCTCCCAAAAGCTCCCCAAACTCATATACTGAGAGAAAATTAGAATTGAAGCTTCAAGAACAGGTATATATCCAATCCACACAGTATCTGATATGAATTCCCAAAAAATATATAATTAATTTAAAAAGGAAAAAAGAAAAATAGAGTGATAATTGTGTGGATAAATGAGTGAATAAAGATGGGTATCTTTTTCTCTACCTTTTTTTTCCAACCCCCTCCTCTCTCTCTTTCTCTCTCTTCATCACTTCTTCTTTCCTTATCAAGTAGGGTGGGGAGTTGCAGACTGCTAACACAAACTTTCCCTTGTTCAAGAAACTGATCTATCTATACATATAGATATAGATACACATAGTTTATATATATAAATCAGAGATTCATTCGTGGGTATGCCTCTTTTTCATGTTTCTTTCCCAAGTTTTCTTGACATAACTGCATGTTCCTTCTCTATCTCCCTCTCTCTTTCGAACACATAAAACACGCACAGAGAGACACAGAGAGAGAGAGAGAGAGAGAGAGAGAGAGAGAGAGAGAGAGAGAGAGAGAGAGAGAGAGAGAGGAATCTGTGATGTGTTTTATGTTACTAAAAACTAATCTGATAATTGCTTTGCAGACGACGATGATGGAGCACGTGCACACTCGGATTTCCATCACACCAGGTACATAGACCAAATGATATAAACTAATACTACTAAACAATTACTTAATTTCCCAATTCTTTTCTCTATCTCTTCACTTTCTCTCTTTATTAATTATCAAATATCAATTCTTATTTCTCTCTCCTCCTTCTCTCTCAATTATATATATATATATATATATATATATATGATAATATGAGACACCTTCTACTGCTCCGTTTTCTTGTAAAAAGTGTTTCATACTTACGGCTTCGGAGCAGAGCCTTAAACTGAAAGAACAAAAGATGGGACGCATGTAAACTCTTTGGACTGAAATGGATTTGTGGCTATTTTGTGTATTGATCAAGGGTTTCCTGTCAATTTGTTTTTTCCAGGATTTATTTGACCAATCGGAAGACAACTGTTGTTTTTGATAATTAATATTAAATCACATAAACAGTTATTACAGTTGTGTCATCACCTGCCAAATGGGTTGAATTTCACAAACAGGTACTTGTTCTTCTCTCTCCAATTTTCAAAAATTATATATCTGTGTGTGTCTATGTGAAAGAGAAAGAGAAAGCTAGAGAGAGGGAGTGGATGCGAAGCTTAACGTGGTCTCTTTTGTTTTGTGATGTAGGAGGAATAATTTATAAATTTAATCAAATTTGGGTGATTTTTTGAATTTATAAAATCAAAGAAGGGTTCAATCATCGATGGCGACTTACTTTAATGGGAATTCAGAAATCCAAGGAGATGGTTTACAGACTCTGATTCTAATGAATCCCGGCTTCGTTGGATACTCTGACACAACACAATCGTCGCCGCCAGGCAATTTCGTCTTTCTTAATTCTACCCCTGTTTCTGGAAACTCACTCAACAACATTTCTCACGCGCCGCCATCCTCTCAGACCCAACAATTTGTCGGCATCCCGCTTTCCGCCACCGCAACACAACATTCTCACCCACCCTCTGTCCATTCCCAGCATGACATATCAGCTCTTCACGGCTTCATGCCTCGGGTTCAGTACAATATGTACAACCCGGTCGACATGTCGGCAGCGCGTGAATTCACGCGCTCTCATCAGGGGCTTTCTTTGAGCTTGTGCTCTCAACAGCCTGGGTACGGGTCTCAGGCTCCGGGACAGACCATTTCTCCAACCAGCGGTGGAGGCGGTGAAGACGCTCGGCCACCCGGCGGAGGATCATCGTCTTCGGCGTCAGGGATTTCAAACGGGGTAAACGGTATGCAGAGTGTGCTGTTGAATTCCAAGTACTTGAAAGCAACACAAGAGCTTCTTGAAGAAGTCGTAAACGTCGGTAAAGGAGTACTCAAGAGTTCCGATCCATCGACTAAGGCGAATAACAGCCAAACAAGAGCACTTGGAGGGTCACCGGGTTCTGCACCAGCCGGAGAAGGTCAAAATGGTGGAGAAATGAGCGGCAAACGCAGCGCCGAGCTAACCACAGCAGAGAGGCAAGAAATTCAAATGAAGAAAGCAAAGCTTGTTAACATGCTTGATGAGGTAACCCTTTTTTGAGTAGTTTTGACATTGAAAGTGAGAGTTACAAGTACAACTTCAAGTTGAAAGCTTTTAAACAAAAAAAATTAATTTAATTTTTTTTATTTTGGGAGATGAGGGTCTCTATCAAATCAGTTGGATTCAGATCTTCAGAAGAGTTCCCATCAAATGATACTGTGTTTGAAGTCTTGTATGCTCTTTTTCAGTCAAATTTTTCCTTTAAATTTATGATTTCAACCTGACAACTTTTTTTTTTCTTTTCTCCAAAATCACAAGGAAAATTTCATTGAAATATATGGCAACAAAAAGTTGTCCTTTGTTCAGATCTCTCTTAATTGTTGCTGATAATTAAAATCCCCACTTGGGTATCTCAATTTTCTGTCTTTGTCATAATTGTGAAAGTTTACAATTTTGCTTTCTTTGTACAATTTTGGGATTTGAAGGTGGAGCAGAGGTACAGACAGTACCACAGCCAGATGCAGATTGTAATTTCTTGGTTTGAACAAGCAGCCGGAATCGGTTCGGCCAAAACGTATACGGCTCTGGCGCTGCAAACGATCTCGAAGCAGTTCCGGTGTCTGAAAGACGCGATATTGGGACAGGTTAAGGCGGCTAGTAAGAGCTTAGGGGAAGACGACGGCTTGGGAGGTGGGAGAATGGACGGCGGCAGTGGTGGCTCGAGGCTCAAGTTTGTTGACAATCAGCTACGACAGCAAAGAGCTTTGCAACAGTTGGGAATGATCCAACATAATGCCTGGAGACCCCAGAGAGGATTGCCCGAACGTTCTGTTTCTGTTCTTCGTGCTTGGCTCTTCGAACACTTTCTCCACCCGTAAGAACTATAAAAATTTCTTTAACAACTCATTACAAATTTTGGAATTTCAATTGTTTTCTAAGAATTATTGCAATTTATGTTCAGTTATCCTAAGGATTCGGACAAGCACATGCTCGCGAAACAAACCGGGCTTACTAGGAGTCAGGTACGTAGTTATGATGAACTCGAACAATTCTTCAATTCTTTCCTCGATCAGTACAGATTTAGAGATCTTATCTTCTAGTTACTGAATTGAATTCTCTGTGATAAGCTAAAAAACTTGAAAGTGAAATTCTTACATGTTCTGGTTGTTGGAATCTAATACTGAATTGATTGTTGATATAATAGGTGTCAAATTGGTTTATTAATGCTCGAGTGAGGCTTTGGAAACCGATGGTTGAGGAAATGTATTTGGAGGAAATCAAGGAACACGAACAGAATGGATCGGAGGACAAAACTAGCAAAAGTGAGCAGAATGAAGATTCTGCATCAAAATCTACTGCTCCTCAAGAGAAAAGTCTTTCCCCGGAAAACCAGAACAGATCATTCAAGTCCAAGCAGGAGAAACCCAAAAACATAGGTAACAATCCATCACAAATGTCAGTTCCCACAGTTTCAACATCCCCTACCGGAATCAACTTCCAAAACCACTCTGGTTTTACCCTCATTGGCTCATCCGGAATGGAGGCAATCGCACAATTCAGTCCAAAGAAACCTAGAGGCAACGAAATGTTACACTCCCCAAGTAGCATTCAGTCGATGAACATGGATTCTAAACCTGGGGAGTCGAACAATGACCACATGTCAATGAAATTTGGCAACGAAAGGCAGAGTCGTGATGGTTTTACGTTAATGGGAAGCCCTACGGACTTCATGGGAGGGCTGGGTTCATACCCGATTGGGGAAATTGGAAGGTTTAGTGCTGAGCAATTTCAAGCTCCGTACTCGGGCAATGGTGTTTCTCTCACACTTGGTCTCCCTCACTGTGAAAACCTCTCCATGCAGGGAGCTCATCAAAGTTTCCTCCCTAACCAAAATATCCAGTTGGGAAGAGGAGTTGACATGGGAGAAGAAAATGAATTTGGGGCGATAAATACCCCTTCATCTTCTCACTCGGCAGCCATGTACGAGACCATGAACCTTCAAAACCGAAAGAGGTTTGCTGCACAATTGTTGCCTGACTTTGTAGCTTGATGAGTTCGTTACACCAACGCTTGAAGATGGAGACTACCCACCTCTCTCTCTCTCTCTCAGGTTTCAAAGCCGAGTTTCACTATTTTCTTCTAAAACCTTCATTAGATAGAAGGGGGAATTTGCATGGTAGTGTAAAGGAAGAAGAAAATTTTACTTAGTACAGGTATATACTTTGCAGAGAACCATTTCGTGTTCTTAATTATAGATAGCTTAGGAATTTAGAGTATGTGATTGGGGATTGTATATTATTTTTGTATCAGCAGATGGATAGATGGATTGGTATATTGAATATATATGTAAAACTTTTTATTGTGGGGGTATAGAAATTAATGTCCATGGAGATGCCTATGTTATTTTAACTGTTCTTCGACATTGTGATTGCTCCAGTGCAGCAATCCTTCGTAGTAGACACTCTTTACTAGATTCCATACTTATTTTCATTTCGCTTAACGAATCTTGAAGTTCATTTAAATACTTTCACTTATCAGGACAATGTATGATGCTTGCGAGGAATTCGAGCCATCGATCTTAGAGTTAAATGAATTCTGGTATGCATGTTTCTGGTTTTCTTCCGTAACTAAACAAAGCAAGTGGATTCGTAAATATTTCCCCGGCCTTTCTTTCCCTCAAGGATTTTGAGATTCAGACAAAGCCTAAGTCCCTCTCAGCAAGCAATTCCCCAACTCTTCATGTATTTTTCTCTGTGAACTCGAACAAATCTTCCTTCCCTATCTCACCTATCTATCCATTTTGCATCACCACCATTTTCCACTGCAGAATGTCCAAATTCCTCTCGTTCTGAAAGTCTACATCGCCACTTACGTCTTGTAGAAAAATCAATAAAGCACCTATTAATTTGAACGTTTCTTTGTTGAGAATGGGATGACTCGATTACCCAGGCAAGAGGCCAGTTCCCTCAGGGCAGGAAGTAGGACTTGATTGGACTTCTAATGGGGGTGCGGAGCGGTACGGACTATTTGGGATTTTGGAAAGCATGCGGTTGCATAGGGCGTCCGCATGGAACACTGGATTTTAAGCGTTCGCATAAGGTGTCCGCGTAAGGATTCTGGAAACCATGCGGCTGCATAGTGCGTCTGCATGGAAGCTTTACAAATCATATGCGGCCGCATAGTGCGACCGCATAGCGGCGGGTTTTAGGGTTTTCTATTGTATCCATATAAATAGTTGTATACCTAGAACGTTTGAAGGTGTGAGCCTCTAATAAAATTTCGACAATCCGTTGGCCCCAATCTCTCTCTCTTCTTTGTGATTGATCTTATTATACTCTATTAATTTGTTTGCTAGTTTTCTGCTGTGCACAACACTCTTCAAATATTATTTTACCTTTAACATACATTCTTTTAAGACATAGCAACAAGGGGTTGTAAGGTAAAAAAGCGTTTACTTTGTTTTGATGGGATAAATCATCTTCGGTACTGTATAAAGCTTATTGTTCGTATTCTACGTGCATGCATCATGCATATATAGGGTCACAACAATCAGTCAATCATGGATTTATACTCCTTTTTCTTAACATCTACAAAAACCATACGATAAATCACACCATGGAATTGATCCAACAACCTAGGGAGGACGCTGAAAAATGATTCCTCGAATTTAAGTTATTTAACAAATTGAAAGGGACATAGGAGGTGCTTTTTCTTGGTTCTTGTTTACTTACCGCAATTTCTCATGTACTTTTAAGTGGCCTCATAATTCAAGAGTAGAAGGACTTGGGACCCTTACTTGGAGTCTTCTTCAACCTTTAGTGCGTGTGAACAATGGTGTTTTTCTGTGTGAAGTTGGTGAATATTATTGAAAAGTGAATTACGGATGAACCATAAGTGATGCAAGCCTAGGCCTACAAATTGAAATTGTGTATGAGAGGATATCCGGGAATCACTCAACCGGCAGTAGCGGACTCACTCAACTCTACTAATTGCGAAATCATTCTACGCAACCAAGCCTATCACTTGTTATGGAGGAATCACTCACTCCTAAAGCAAGAACACTTGCAGAAGATATATTTTAATTCACTCAAAATCTATGTTTGCCCATCACAAATGGGGGTATAAATAGACTAGAATGGAACGTCCCTCAATTCACTAAGCAAAGATACATGAATTGAGAAATTTGAAAAGTCATGGGCCGTAAAATCAAATACAAAGAACTTATCCAAAACGAAGAAGATAATCTGAACCTGTATTATTATTCAAAGGTGAGGAATCTCAGCTGTGTCTTGGAGAAGAAACTATTGGATGTCGTGGTGGATGTTACCACATCTTTGATTACATCCGGGGGCGTCCCAGCAGGATCAGATTCCTATCATAATTAGGAGATCTTGTCTTTCTTTGTCTATATTGTTTATATGTTAATAGGCGATTCCTAGTAGGATTTGTGTACCTAATACTTTGTATAAATACTTTTTTACTCAATGAAAGAAAATAGACTGCCATTGCAAATCAAGTTTTACATGGTATCAGAGCAGGTTTAAACAAAAAACCCTAGCCACACCAACCTTCAAGCCGTCTTCCAATTTTTTTTTTTGTCAACATGGGAGAACCAAACAATGGGAAAACTGCTACGGCTTCTTCCAGTCACACCACCGTGGATGTCATGTCTCCATATTACATCCATGCTTCAGACAATCCCAGCCAACTCTACGTTAGTGATCTCCTCCGCGACAGAAACTATGGTGATTGGGCTGATGAAATGAGTAATGCCTTATTCGCCAAAAACAAAATAGGTTTTGTTGATGGCTCAATTTCGATGCCCGATGAATACTCACCGAAATTAATGCTGTGGAAGAGGTGCAACGCAATAGTGAAAGGATGGTTGAACACGGTAATAGAGAAGGAAATAAGGAGCAGTGTAAAGTACGCCAAGACTACCTCAGAAATTTGGAGTGATCTTGAAGAAAGGTTTCGGAAGGAGAATGCACCGAGAGTGTACGATTTGAAACGTACGTTGACACAAACACGACAAGAAAAATTGTTGATTTCGGCTTACTACACCAAATTAAAGGGACTTTGGGATGAGATACAATCAGTTTCTCCTATGCTAAAGTGCACCAGTGGTAAGTGTACATGTGATATACCCAAACAACTTGTAATGCTGCGTGAGAAGGAGCATCTTTATGAGTTTCTTATGGGTCTTGATGAAGCTTTTGGGACTGTGAAGACACAGATTCCGAGCACAAAACCTACTCCATCGATCGGTCAGCATACCATCTTGTAGCACAGGACGAGCAACAACGCCAGATTACGATATCCCATAGACACAGGATGGAGGCAACAACGTTTCAGACTCAGTCCTATCGGCGTGCGGAGAAAGAGGGCAGCGATCGAAAGGGAAAAAAGCGAGACAAACCAACGTGCAGACATTGTGGCAAAATGGGCCACTCCATAGAAAGATGCTTCGAAATTGTTGGGTATCCTCCTGGGTGGAGAAAGGTAACCTGTAATGATGGAAATAAGGTGACACCCAAGGCAGCAAACGTGGAGTTACAGTCAAGCCCCATTCCAGCTTTAACCCTAATTTATTATGCAAAACTGATTCAGTACATCTGCAGAGGCAATGTTCCCGTAGATGTCACCACATCTTCCGCAACATCTAAGAAGTCTGGACAGATTCAGCCAACAGCTAACATGGCTGGTAAGTTTTATTTTGAGAGGCCTTGGGTGATTGATTCTGGAGCAACGAAACATATCACCTGTGATGAAAGGATCCTTGAGGAGCACACGAAATCAAAATGGGAAGCCTGTTAGAGTACCAAATGGAGATAGTGTTCTTGTGAAGGGAGTTGACAAAACTTATTTACCAAATGGGTTGACAATTCACAAAGTTTTGAATGTTCCAGATTTCAAGTGCAATTTACTTTCAGTTAGCAAGTTAACAAAAGATTTTAACTGTGCACAATTTTTTTTTTGGACTTTTGTGTTATACAGGATCTACACTTGATTAGGAATTGACCTGATTGGAGTGGGTAAATGCCGTGATGGTCTATATTGCATGGAGCCTGTGAAGACTGGGGACATCAATATGGCACTTTCAGTTATGTCAGAAGTTTGGCACAAGAGATTGGGTCACGCGTTAGACACAGCACTCCAGCATGTAGAACCCCTTGGTAAAAGTTTCAAAACTACCAATGCAATGTGTCATTCTTGTATAAGGGCAAAACAGACTTGAGCTCCTTTTCTTATTAGCAGTATTAAAACCAGTTCATGTTTTAAATTAATACATTGCAACATTTGGGGAGGTTATAAAATTCCTTCTTTTTCGGGTGCACATTATTTTTTGTCCATTGTTGATGATTGTAGTCGTGGAGTTTAGGTATATTTAACGAAGCATAAATCTGAGGTGAGTCACCATTTGACTAGCTTTTGCAACATGGTCAAAACTCAATTTAGGAAGACCGTCAAAAGAATTAGGAGTGACAATGGTGAGGAATTTTAGTCAAATTACATGCTGGACTATTATGACACCCACGAAATTCTTTTTGAGACGTCCTGTACCGACACACCACAACAGAATGGGGTAGTGGAGAGGAAACAGAGACATATACTCAAAGTTGCAAGAGTCTTGCGTTTTCAAGCAAGTTTGCCAATTAGTTTTTGGGGTGAGTGTGTCTTGACGGCTACAGTGAGCGCCCCGATCCGCAGATCGTTCCCTTTTGGGGGGGGGCCTTTCGCTCTTGTCTTGTTATTTTCTTCTATTGATTTTATGATTTGATAAACATGAGAACACGTTTATCTTTTAAAAACAGAGTCGCCACTCTCGTTTATAAAGTAAACGGGGAAAAAACTTTAGATTATGGTTTCGGGGGCCAAGTTACGAATTGGGAAGGTTTTACGTACCCAACTCACCCTTTTAGTCTCTACACATTTGCATGCTCATATTTAATTATCACAAGTTTGTTATTAACAGAATATACACCTTACATGTATTCAAAATATATTGAAATGTATTAAAATAATTACATACATTTATTACATCTATTTACATATCTAAACAGACTAACGAACAGAAGGGGTTACCTTCTGTCGTATTACAGAAATCGGGCCACGTTCTAGGCCGTTGTATTATACTGGATCAAGCTAGCTCGTAGCCTGACCGTTGTGCTTCCACTGCTACTAATCGAGGAAAGGAAGACTTACCTTTTGTGTGTTGAGTGAGAGCCAATACTTTTTTCTCTTTTCTTTCTCTCTTTTCTTCCTCAAAAAGAGGCTTGATATAGAGAGAGTTGTGTGTGTGTGTGTGTGGGTGTTCTCCTTGGATGAGGGTGTCACGTCCCGACCTGAAATCCTATACGGACTCCTGAGTCGGTGTGTGGTCTGGATCAGGTAATAACAATTAGCAGTGAAAGTTCTGCTAAAAATCAGAGCTCATCCATATAATTAGAACAACATTTCATATCTTATTGTCTCGAGTCATTGATCTCGAAAACATCTTATAACAACTTGATCAGAGTACACAACTAGGTATAATGGCACTAAAACTTGTGCCGACTACTAATCATACATACGTAGCTGTACTACGTAATTTTAACAATCGTATCTATCTGATCACCACCGGTACATAGCTTCGTAGAGCTATTGTCCTGAACAGCATATCAATAAATCCCTTCTAGTATATCCCACAACATCTGCTCTATCTGCTTACCAACCTTAAGAAAACAAACAAACACAAAGTGAGTCGAAGACTCAGCAAGTTACTAAATGCAACTGCATGGCATGTAATCATGCAGCATGTTAAAAACAGTATATCATAATAGCAGATAATTCCATACGCATGATAGGCTCAGCAGCCACCAACCGTCCCATACCAGTTGGAGACCACGACCACCTCATGCATATGAAAGCACATTATAATACCATGCAATACCAGAGGCTCAGCAGCCGCCAACCGTCCCATACCAGTTGGAGACCGCGACCAATCGACATGCATGGCTAGCATATAACAGATAACTTATAGTACTCTTATCAATGTCGAGATATGCCTCAACATCCTTCTTTACTTTCCATCTTACTCTTCCTGTATGTACATGTGTTGCTATTGCAGTATAAGTTCTTAAATGAAAACCTTTACTGGTTTCGTGGGCGGCTTCACCTCTACAGGCAGCCCTTTTCTCATGACTGGTACCATGGGTGGCTCTACTTCAATGGGAAGCCCTTTCCGCATGCATAACTGGTGTATGTTTCATGGGCGGCTCCACCTCTATGGGCATCCCTTTCTGCATGACTGGCACCATGGGTGGCTTCACCTCAATGGGCAGCCCTTTCCCACACCTTTAATTGCCATCGGTTATAGACAACAACCAGGGTCGTAGCATACCAGTGTTGCCCTATTGGTTATGACAGTGAGCTACCCTCTACCATGGTTAGTGGTAGGACGATTACTGAGTCCACGGATTTCACCGCGCATCATGATTTTCATCATGTATAACTGTGTCCATAGTCTTCACCGCGCATCATGATTTTCATCATGTATAACTGTGTCCACGGTTTTCACCGCGCATCATGATTTTTATCATGTATAACTGTGTCCACGGTTTTCACCGCGCATCATGATTTTCATCATGTATTTCATGCATTAATACATTCCCCAGAAATTACTACTGGTTCTCATTATCACAAACAAGTAGATGTTTACTTGTTATCGCTTTTCTTGCTTTATGATCAAGTAGATGTTTACTTGTCTTAATCTCATGCAGCATTTCATAGTCACATATGCAGAATCTTTACTTTTAGCATATGTTACACATATCATATATTACTATGGTCAAATAGATGTTTATTTGCCATTAATTACTTTTCCGTAGTGCTTGTAAATACTAAGCACATAAACCCATGTTATTACTCTTTATATCACATCACATATCGTAGTGCTAACATTATAAGCAACTATCACTACTTTGCTACCTTACAGAACTATCTTCGTTTCTGGTTTATAATGGATCCCATTATTATTATTATGTCATACTCTTATGACCTTAACTTTTACTCATGACGTGATACTTTATATCCCGTACTCATTCCATGTACACTTTACTGTATATGTCATAGTATTTATGACATTATAACTTTACTAATGTGTTTCCCTAATATTTTAGGAATACTTCATATAATACCCACTAATCATATTCGACTCTATTAGAGTCATCAACCAATACAATTTGCTAATAACTAGTACACCTTTAATTATGGCATGAGACTATCTTTAGTTTATCTTGCATATACTTTAAATAAGAGGTGTACTTACCTCCCAAGTAAGCTTTCGAAAGGGTTCTCTTATCAAATATATTACTTTCACAGAGTTGGTTCGTCCAAACTTTGAGCATCCATTTATCTCAAGCAAATGTTACCCATCAACTTTTACAAATAGTATATGAACTACTTGTCTTCTATAGCATGAGAACTATTTTTAGTCTATCATGCAATATTTAAAGACAAGGGTTTAGTAACTTACCTCTAGCACTTTTCCTTAATTAAACTTTACCGGAAATGATCTACTAATCGAACACGCGGCTTCTACGGAAATCAGTTTATCCAATTTCTGAACAGTTGAGCATCAAACGAGCCTCATTGGAAATGATCTACTCGTCGAACACGTCGTTTCTACGGAAATCAGTTTGTCCAAATTCTGAATATCCGAGCACCAAATGAGCCTCACACCCGAAAGAGGTGAAAGAAGTGTGTATTTTTAGTGTGTGAAAGTATGTGAAAACATTAAGCTTTCACCCTTTATACAGGCCTTTATTACTTAGCCTCCAAGATACCTCCCAAGGTGAGTCAGCACTCAAAGGCTCAGGTTGCGACAAGTGGCGGTGTAAGAAAAACCTTAAATGATAACTCATCGTTCTTGTTGATGAGTCATACATAAGCATGAGTTGTCACCACAAGGAAGAACTTCAAATGATGACTTATCTAGCCAAGCACGAGGTGTTAAATTTCATCTTTATCCACTTATTTGATCGTATCATGTTTTGATCTTATCCTTTGACTCATCATTCCTATCTAAATCTTGATCTTATCCTTTTCCATTCAACCTTATCCAATTTTCCTTATTCCTATCCTCTTTTGTTCTTTCTTATCCTTTTGTGATACCTATCCAACTTTCAATCTTATCCAAATTTTCTGTCTTCTAGCGCCAAAGACATATCCAAATAAATTCTAAAAAGTCCAAAAGAACTCTGCAACGATTCTAATACCCGATATAAGGTAAATAAAGTCAGGGTCTTACAGAGGGAGTGTGTCTTGTGTTTCTCAGGGAGAGAGTTCTTTCTTTAGAGAGAGTTGATCATCTCTTTATATAAGGGAGGAAGTGAGAGTTTACTCTCTGGCCCAAGTTTGGACAAAGCTTCCTTTCTGCCTTCAAAGTCTTCCGTAGCCGGCGGCTTAACTTTGAGGACAAAATGCAGGTTTGGTGCGCGGCGCACTGTAGACACCCATAATTCGTAAACCTACATTATACGAATTGTCCAATAAACAACTGTTTATTTATAAATGGACTAACACATGTTTCTATGATTATTTCAGGAAACAACATGTACAACGGACCAACAACGTCCAACAAATACAGCAAACTTCGGTTAAATCAACATCAAGGGTCAAACTCGAAGATACAACAGGACTAACGACATCTAACACACAAACAAACTTCTGTTAGATCAACATCAAGGGTCTAGACTGAAGATACACAGCTTAGAAGGGCCAAAGTGCAAGACACAAGGCCTGAAAAAGCCAAAAACTGGGTTTGGTGCGCTGAAGACATTTCTGGTGCGCTGATACACCCAAACAGGGTTTGGTGCGAGAACACCATGCCAGGTGTGCCGCGTACCAAACCTGCATTTTGTCCTCGAAGTTAAGCCGCCGGCTGCTGAAGACTTTGAAGGCTAAGGTACCTTCCTCCTTGCTTGGCCCCGATAGTAACCACACAAATATCTCTCCCAGGCTCCCCCTATATAAGGAGATGATCAGCTCTCTCCTTCCACACAACGTAATCATTACTTCTCTCCCTGAGAACCAACACCAACATACACAACTCTCTCTCTATCAAGCCTCTTTTTAAAGAAGAAAAGAGAGAAAGAAAAGAGAAAAGAGTATTGACTCTATCTCAACACACACAAAACGTAGGTCTTCCTTTCCTCGATTGGTAGCAGTGGAAGCACAACGGTCAGACTACGAGCTAGCTTGATCCGGTACAATACAACGGCCTAGAACGTGGCCCGATTTCTGTAAAAGGACAGAAGGTAACCCCTTCTGTTCGTTAGTTTAGATATGTAAATAGATGTAAATAATGTATGTAATTATTTCAAATGCATTGTAAATACATTATAAATACATGCAATATATATATATATATATTCTGTAAATAAACAAGCTTGCGATAATTAAATACGAGCATGCAAATGTGTAGAGACCGAAAGGGTGAATTGGGTGCATAAAACCTTCCCAAATCGTAACTTGACCCCCGAACCCATAATCTAAAGTTTTTCTCCCGTTTACTTTATAAATGAGAGTGACGACTCTGTTTTCAAAGATAAACATGTTTTTCATGTTTATCAAACCATAAAATCAAATAGAGAAAAACCACAAGACAAGAGCGAAAAGGCCCGAAGGGACCGACCTTCTCCGAAGGACGGATCCGGGGCGCTCACAGTGGTGACTCTGCTGGGGACTTTTGTTTTTAAATAAATAAAAAAGAGAGTCATACTCATTTTTTAAACACAATTGCTTGCTTACATATTTAAATATCGCAAATTTGTTTGATATATATATATATATATATATATATATATATAACATGACTAAAATGTTATGTGTAATATATGCTACTTTCATCCCTGGAGGTACAATTTTTTTTTTTTGTTTGTACATTTATTCGGGCATCAATGCCTATCATTCGTGTGTACATTCATTTATGTCTTTTTCATTTTGGGAAATAAGACACAAATGTAATAAATAGAAATATGATAGAATTCCCATTTTTTTTCATTTCATTTCTTTTCTTTCCTCGAGGCTTTAAACCCTCGACCTGTGGATGTGTTTCCCTTCCTGCTGTTTTCAACTGCTAACAAAAACACAACCCACATCACATGAATCAGAAAAAATGGACATATTCCCTCTTATTCTGCATATATCTGTCTCACCTTTCATTTACATATAATTGTAAAAAGAGTCTCTTAGATACTACGCACACACGCGCACACATTTTTTCCGAATTGCTACCAAGCTTCAAACCCTGGTATAGCCACGTTGGAGTGAAACTGGGTAAGTCATGCACCCAGCATTCCTCCGGCCGACACTATCCCTTTCTACGCGATTACTAATCGTCCCCCGGGAAGTAAGCCATCCTAACCCTACATAGCCACGCGTAATTCTTGTAGATTTCTAGGACACTTCAAAAGACCAGTTGGTTTTTATTGTCACAAACATGCTTTGTCATTCCTATGCATAAAAGACAAAAGAAATCAAATCAGAAAAAAGAGTCGTCGACCAACAAAAGAGTCAAATTGATCACAGCAAAGAAAAAAATGTTGAGAAATAAACACCAAAGAAGTACAAAAAAAAGTCATACTCTCCCAAAAGAGAATCATCGTGATCAAAAGGTCGACAAACAAAAGTCCTCATGCACAAGATTAACAAAGAAGTCAATGACATATGCCTAGACAATTCGGATGGTGGATCCTGAATAGGATATAGGCCTTTCGCCTGAGATCTCTCCAATCTTGGGAAGCCGAAATGCAGGTGGAATACGAAGGTTCTATATTCTGGCGAGAGAATCCACTTCTCTAGGAACGGTTCGTAAAGTCAAAACAAAGCATTGTCGCTTATCCAACCATCTTAGGTGAGTCAAAAGGAAAAGAGGAACAATGAAATTGTGCTGTACCTAAAAACACTTCCAAAACTTAACTCCTATCCATATCCCAACCTTTCAGAAACCTGGCCTTGAATTGGAGAAGGACTAGCACTGGGAGGTTGACAAGAGTTTCAAGCTGGGATTCAGAGTCAAGTACAGAAAGTTTGTGCTTCAATCAGATGGCCGATCAGGAAGATAGCACTTCTACAGGACATGACACAGGGGCTCCAGGATATACTCCGACCCCAGCAAAGCAACAATGGATGGATCAAAACATGGAAGCCATGATTCAGCCCTTATCGAAGGTCAAGGGGCTGATAACAGGACCATACCTGTCTCTACAGGAACTGTTGACCCATCACCTTCAAGCGTGAATACAAGTCTGCCCAATCCAAACACCTATCCCACATACCCGCATACCTATTCTCCATATTCATATCTCCTATATCCAAACACTTACCCATCCTACCTTAATACAAATATTTCCTCCTCAGTCGAATGTAAACCCAAACATTTATCACCAGTTTCAGACTACCACAATCCCAATCCCAAACACTACTACACCTCCTACAACCCGCATCACATCTTTGCCTACTAACATTCCTTTCCCTAATCCAAATGCATTCGCATTCTACATGATCAATCCAATCCAGGATAGTCCACATCTAAACCTAAACAGTTACAACCCTCAGCCTTCAGCCAAACAAATATATCCATTTGCCAGCTATGCACCACCTTATCCAGTTCCTCCAGTAAGACTAGACATGCCCAAACGGTTCGAACCGCCGGTTCCAAAAACCGCCAGACAACAAACCGTAACCGAACCGACAAATCACGGTTACAGTTTCGGTTTCGATTCCAAACCGTAATTTTTAATTATTTTTTTAATATTTCCTTATAATTTTTTTTAAAAAAGATTTCATCTTAAAACTTTGTACAAAGCATTTTTTAAATTTTTGAAGCTTTGTAACCTTTTCATTTTTGAAATTATAGAGTAAACAAGGCAATTTCAAAAATAAAAATTTAAATTTTGGCGATTTTTCACGGTTTGGAACCGGGGGTTCCGGTTCCCGGTTCCAAACCGGCGGTTCATGGTTTTGAAAAATTGGAAACCGAAATCGAACCGTGTAACCGGCGGTTCCGGTTCAGGGACGGTTCCAGTTCCTCACGGTTCCGGTTTATGTAGTTTTTTTGGCGGTTCGGTTCCGGTTTGAACCGCCGGTTCCGAACCGTTTGGGCATGTTTAAGTAGGACAGTTCCCGAGCACAGCTATGGTTTACACCAATGATGCTGAACTTGCAAACAAAGGATGGATCAGAGAATTAAAAGACATGGTTCTGAAAGTCTTGAACAAAGGAAAATTCACCGCCCGAGCAATGACGGTTTAGCCTGCTGCCATTTTACCACCAAAATTCAAAATGCCTGATATCGAGAAATTCGATGGGACAGGATGCCCTATTGCCCATCTTAGGTCTTATGCCCATGCTATGTAGCAAAGAAGGGAAAGTTTAGAAGCAATGGTCTCCAATTTCCACCTAACTTTAATTGGGGCTGCCTAGCAATGGTTGATGTCTGTGGACAGCACTGTGATTGCTACATGGGATAAACTTGTAGATGAGTTTCAGAAAAGATACAAATATAACAGTAATTGGGAAAAACACAGGAGAGATCTCGATTCATGCACCCAAAGAGAGAAGGAGACATTTTCAGAGTATGCCGAAAGGTGAAGAAAGAAGATTGCCCAAACCCTGGACAGGCCTGACCCAGCTGAATAAGTTAAGATCTTTTTAAGAAACCTTCAGCCGATTTATCTGGATCGTATGTGTTACCTTCCTTATGCTGATTTTTCTGCAATCTTAGACGTCGAATTTCGCATCGACACAGAGATCCTTACTAGGCAGATCAAGGTCGATCCCCCTCCAAGCTCGTTTCGATACTCCAAAAGAAAGGCAGCAGCAACATCTGCACCTGTTGTAAATATGTTAGGAAATGTTCCAACTATGGCCTTGCCAGTTGTACCATCTGCTCAGAATTATAGAAATATACCTTTCAATTATTCACCTGATGGGTTTGTAAATGCATTAGGAAACAACAATAACAGAGGTGTAAGAAATAATTTTCGCAGAAATGATAGATAGTTTGATGAACTGCACGCTCCTATGACATTGATTTTTCGGGGGCTGAAAACACAAGGAGTCCTCAAACCTATCGAAGGTTATAGACCTCCCAACCCATTACCTGTCACGTGGAACCATGCAAAATATTATGAATATCATCAGTCTAGTGAACATCTCACTGATAAATGCTTCATGCTCCAGCAAGCAATCCAAAACCTGATCGATGACAAGATCATTGAGAAACCACACCCATGCCTAATGTGGTGAACAATCCTTTGCCAACTAACCATGTCAACACCATCCAGTTTGAAACAGAAGATGTGAACTCCCCCGCCGAATTTGAAATCAGCAATGCCTCATTATCATAGCTCTTAATCCCTTTGCCCTCAAAGAAAGAAAACTTCGAATGCAACATGCTCTCTTGGAGCGACATTTTGTCCAGTGCCCAGGATACCTCTCAAACAGAAGTGAACAACATCGAAAAAGCCTCATGGATAGGAGGCGATGTCTCTCATCTCACTCGATCTAGTAGAGCATACCAAGCAGCTCAAGATATGGGTGGTCCATCAGAGAAATATAAAGAAGTTGATACCAGTGCCAAGAATACTGGGGCTAAAGACATTGAAGACACTCTCCTCACTCAGATGAAGAAGACCCAAGCTAATGTTTCCATTTGGGGCCTTCTCTGTTCCTCCAAGACCCACCGTGACAGCTGTTAGGAATATGCCTGTGAAAACAGCTGATGCATATGTTTGCATATTCCAACATAGTGATTTGCTTGTTCTCATTACGACGCATGTTTTTTAAGTGGCTAAAAGGGCTGCGTACTGGTTAGTGTGGCAGCTTGATGAAACAATGTATAGGTCACTAGACTAGGAAGTCTTTGTACATATCGAGTCTTTGTCCTACCAAGTAAAGATGACTCTTCATATGGATTAGCTCTACCAGCGCCAGCAGACATGTTTACCAGCAATGTTTCACCAGCAGACATTCCTATTAGCCATGTCTCATCAGTAATCTTTACCACATCAGTTTCACATCGGCAGATCTAAGTATTAGCTATTCTCTTCATCAGATAACTGCAAGAAAGCTGATAATTCACAAGAGGAACATTGGTTGTTGCTCAAAGCTACAAATCAAAATAGATCCGTTACAAGATCTTTCTGACAGCTCAAGATTCACATCGATGTCTGTGCTTTCACTATTATCTAGAAGACATTTCCTCTTCCATGTATTGGACCCAGTCTTCAAGACTACACTCCATAAGAGGCCAAACACTATGTGCTACATCCCAGGCCTGCATGTCACGTCCCATCCTGACAGCCTGAATCACAGACAGACTTCAAGACAAAAGCTTAAACGAAAGGTCTTTGCCCAACAGTTTGAACAATGTACTCTGATGCGTTGAAGATTCAGATCTCTAACGGGAAAAACTTATCTTAGCTTCAACGACTTTTTTTCATCTTCTTTAGCCTATAAAAGAAGACTCTCATTCTCTCATTCAAAGGAGTCAGTGGTTGATGTTGTTCTTAGTGCTTACAATCTGTTACTACAACGAGAGTAAGAAAAACACAAGTGTAAGAACAAACACTTCGTGGGAGAGATAACTGAAATTCCTAAGGCAAAGAAGCTCTGCTTGATCAAGAACTTCTTTCTTAATTTGAGTTCTTTCTTCCTTCGAAAGACTCAGTCTCTTCAGCAGCTATATTTGAAATTCATAGCTAGAGACCAAGCATCCTGCTCATCGTTGAAGACTGACCAAGCTTGAAGATGTTCGATGAAGAACCAGAGCCTAATAATCTATACTGTATTCATATCGACAGACTTATACTACATTATAAGGGCTGTCGATTGTGCAATGAATTGTCATCATTCTTGGCCGAGTGCTCAGCACTCAGTTGTTCAAATACTAATTATTTGAACAACGCCTAATATTCTCTTCTCACAAAAAATTTATCGAGTTGATACTACAGGAAGACAACATAATGAATGTTGACTACGTCTTCCAATGTATCTTTGATAAATTTGATTTCACTTTTTTAATCTCTCCTTTTTCTTTCCTAGGAGATTGCTAGGTTAGAGAGTCTAGGTTGATGTATTAAGCATGTTTGTCTTTGAGCAAACCTCTGCTGAATTTTAATATAAATCTTATTTTATTACATTCAGCCTTTACTTGTCTTTCCTGGAATATATGCTATATATCTTGTGCAATCTGGTTATGGAAAGTAATTGATGCATCTAATATAAGATTTCAGTTAGCTGTTATAATAAACATGTACCCATTTGTTTACAGCTGCTTTAATCTTAATAGCTATACTTATACTGCTTATTCTTCCGCTGCTTTACTCTTTCAACATCAGCAAAGTATACTAAATCTTCCACCAGCAGTCTTTGAGAACTACTGGTTGCACATCAGCTGATCTCTCAATATCAGCCATGTTCCTTCTATATGGAAGATGACCTATCTAATTAATAATTTCATCATTATTCCTCATCATAAATATTAACTCAGATAAATTTTTTAATAAAAGTCATATAGGCTATTCACCCCCCCTCTACCCTATACTCTGAGCTCAACAACATGGACCTAACAACAGCCTTGCCAAGTCATTAAGTCAAGCTATCATTCCAATTAAACCTCACCCGACGAGTTAACTCAGATGATTGAAAACATCCACTTTAGGAACGTTCTCATGTTCACTGACCTTGATTTACCAAAAGGAGGTATCGACCACGTTGATACGTTACATATTACTGTCGGTGTCCAAGAAAAGAGGGTACCAAAGGTTCTGGTAGATAATGGTTCATATTTGAATGTCTGTCCAACAACAACCTTAGCCAAGCTGGGAACGAAGATCTCGGACCTAGCTCCATCATCGCAATCAGTGTGAGCCTATGATAACACCAACCGATGTGTACTTGGGGTTATAACGCTTATGCTAACCATTGGCTCGTTGGAAATGCCCGTCGAGTTCCAAGTATTGGATATCCCTTCTACGTTCAGTCTATTGTTAGGTCGTCCATGGATTCATGGCGTGAAAGGGTAGCTTCATCACTCCATCAATGTGTGAAGTTTATCCACGAAGATCACATAGTCATTATTTTGGCAGACAAACTCATGGAATCAAGAGAGAAAGGGGATGTTCTTATTCTCGAGATTGAGCACGATGACACTGGCATCTTTTTGAGCGGATTCGAAGTAATCCCTCAGGCGAGGGTGAATGCAATTCAGTACGCAGGAGAAACCAACATCAGTGACAAGAAAGCTGTGGAACCTAGAGAGATAGTCCCTTATTGCATGATCCGCAATATAGGCTACATGCCAGGACTAGGGCTGGGCAAGAGTCAGCAAGCCAGAATCAACCTGATACAAGATGACATCAAAGAATGCATACCACCTTTTGGGCTCAGATACTAGCCAACACTTGCAGAAGTAGTGACGGTAATGGAAGAGAAACGCAAGAGAAACAGGGCACTTTAAAGGAACCAGCCATATATGGCACCTCCCATGAACCCCTACAGGAAGACCCTGAATGGATACTTCGTCAAAGATAGAGAAACCATGGCTTACCTCATGTTCCCTGAGCCATGGATGGACAACAATATAAAGATGCACCCCAGATGAGAAATCTTCAATGACATCAGCCTCATAGTAGAAGAAATGGAAAAAGTAATTATCGGCCTTCGTGACACCTCTTGCAAGGTAGTGACGGTCAAGAATACATGGATTATCGTTTAGGAAGATTTTGGCCTAGCCCTATTTGGAGAAGACTTCATGGGAGATAGTTTTCTTGGAGTAATCGATGAAGTAGCAAATAACACAGAGGACTCAGTAACAGAGTTTAAGACAGTGGCATACAATCCGCTTCAAAATTGGTACACTACTACAGGACCGTTGCTGAAGGCCGAGGACATGGTGGAGCGCTTCGGATATACCTTACCCCCTCCTTCCCTTTTTGTTAAGAACTGCTCATCAATCGGTTCTATTCCCATTGCTAAAATCGAGGATCTCACCTGTGAGGACCTCGATGAGGTGGTCGACCTTGTAGCCTTTCCTTTCATTAATGATAATGCAAGTGTTTCTGTGTACTCCTTGATTGCCAATGTATTAAAAGATGAATTAACTAAAAACATGATAAATCATCCTATTAATAATGAATCAATTAATAATGGGGATCCAAAAGGTAAATACTTTTTAATTGAATTAACTAAGATGATCAAACAATGAGGGGAAGGCCGATTGGAAGCTCTGCAAGAAGACTTGTCCACCATCAATCTGGGGCAGAATGATGAAGTCAGAAAGGTCAAGATTGGAAGTTACATGCAAGATGAAGAAAGAGCAGCATTGATCAGCCTGTTGACAGAATTTCAGGATGTGTTTGCCTGGTCTTACGAAGATATGCCTGAGTTGGATCTGGCAATCGTTGAACATCGGATTTCGTTGTACCCCGATGCCAAGTCGGTAAAGAAGAAGCTCCACAAAATCAAGCCTGAATGGTCCCTACAAGTCAAGGAAGAAATCATCAAGCAGTTGAAAGTCAAGTTCATCAAAGTAGTAGAATACCCAATATGGTTATCCAACATTGTGACAGTACCAAAGCCGAACGGTAAGGTTCGGATCTGTGTAGATTTTCAGGATCTCAACAAAGCATCTTCGAAAGATGACTTTCCCTTATCTAACATTGACATTTTGGTAGATGCAGTAGCTTCACATAAGATGCGGTCTTTTGTGGATGGAATGCTCGGTTACAATCAAATCAAGATGGCGGAAGAAGATCAGGAGAAGACTTTCTTCATCACCCCTTGAGGAACCTACTGTTATACAGTCATGCCTTTCGGGTTGAAAAATGCTGGGGCTACATACCAAAGAGCTGCCACCACGCTCTTTCATGACATTATTCACAAAGATGTAGAGCTATACGTGGATGATATGATTATTCATTCAGTAGACGCAGATGGTGCTCATTTGAGAGATCTTCGTAAGTTCTTTGAGAGATTGCGCAAGTACCGGATGAAACTCAACCCCACTAAGTGAACATTTGGGGTCACTCGAGGAAAAGTCTTGGGATTCATGGTAACTGACAATGGAATCGAGGTGGATCCTGCAAAGGTCAAAGCCATCAGAGATATGCTGCAGCCAACAACTCCGAGTGAAGTCAAAGGCTTTTTGGGCCGATTACAATACATCAGTCGCTTTATTCAGTAGCTAACATCCATATGTAAGCCTCTGTTCAAGCTTCTCAAGAAGGATACAGATAGAGAATGGGACGAATAGTGCCAGCAAGCATTTAAGAGAGTCAAGGAATACCTAGCTAGTCCGCTAGTTCTAGCCCCTCCGCACAAACTAAAATGTTTATTGTCATACCTAACAGTCACGGACACTGTGGTTCGAGCCATGTTGGCACACGAAAAGGAAGATTCTCATGCTAAAAACGCCATCTACTTTGTTAGTAAAAAGTTGCAGGGCAGCGAATTGAAATTATTCCGCACTTGAGAAGAGTTACATAGGTCTGGTATGGGCGACGCAGAGACTCAAGATTTATTTGCAAACATTACCTGTAAAGGTGATTTCCGAGATGGACCCAATCAAGTACATACTCGAAAAGCCATCACTTTCGAGTAGGCTCGCCAAATGGTCTTTCTTGTTGAATGAGTTTGATATAACTTATGCAAGGGGAAAGTCGTTCAAAGGAAGTATAACAGCTGATTAGTTAGTAGACCTGCCAATAGAAGCAGAAGAGTTTAGAGAACCAGATTTTCCTAATGAAGGAGTTCTTGAGATTAATGACAGCACGTGCAAATGACAACTCTTCTTTGATGGAGCCGCCAACAAAAGAGGTTACGGTATAGGCATACTGTTGATCGATCCCAGGGACACACATACGCCCCTGGCCATACGACTAGAATTTAAATGTTCCAACAACACCACCGAGTATGAATTGGAAGTCTTGGAAATGGGCGTCGAAGAATTGGAAGTATACGGTGATTCAGCTTTGATCATAAATCAGGTTGAAAGGAAATGAAAGACGCAGGATGTTAGACTGCAGTTGTATCATGCCCACTTAACAGTATTGGCAGAGAAATTTAAATTCATATTATTTCACTATCTCCCCCGAGAAAGAAATTGCTTCGCGGATGCTCTGGCAACTTTGACATCGCTAGTTGAGATTCCCGCTCAGTTCAATATCCAACCCTTCGTCATTGGGATGAAGCATACACCGGAATTTTGTTTTGCTGTTGAAAAGGACCAAGAAAGATCTAATGGGCCTTGGTACCTAGATATTTGGAATTTGCTAAAGAAGGGTGAGTATCCACCCCATACTGAGAGAAAAGGCAGGATTGCTTTACGAAGATGGGCTTCCCTATTCTGTCACAAATACAAATCAAGCCAAACCCAAATTACAATCGACCATCTATTATTGAACCACAATTCGTACAGCCTCATGTGTGGAACTCCTTTTCGCCTCACTTCAATCTAAGGAAAACGTTTGTAAAAGGGTGAGTCACCTATGACTCAGTAAGATTCCACTAAACTTATGCATGTTATGCATATATGCAGCAGTAACATAATGCTATCACGTAGCAATATGTAATTTGTATATCAAATAACCAACCAAGTTTCATTACCGGCGTAAGAAGGATCACGACTGCCTACTGTCCCATACCATTTGGAAATAATGACCAACTTACAAAGCAATGAACTAACAACATTTCATATCATGTACTAAACAAGTAGTAACATCACGTGATCACATGTATCAGGACATACAAGTCGAGGTACACCTCGACTACCAGCTCCCCTTATAACACCATTCGGTTTCGAAATTCATATCAAATCATTATAATCATAAAATTCATAATCGAACATTCCGCAGAACAAGTCAACATGCCCAAGTCCCTACAACCTTGGAATCCATGTGACAACACCACTCGTGTCCAACATCTATGTGGTGTACCCTATTTTTGGCTAGAAATAGGGAGACTGGCTGGATTAAGGTCACCACAACCCGACTATCACTGCACTCCGCCCCATGACAATTGGTTGTCAACCAAAACCCCCTGAAAGTTAGTATTCGAATGTGCACATCCGGTTAGTCAAGTTCACGATCACACTTTATTCCATTTTCGGTTACAAATTCGGCATTTCGGTTATCCTTCAAGGATCAATTTGATTTTTATATTCACAAGTCAACATATTGAACACTTTAACCATCTCATATCACACAATAACAAGTCATAAACCCTAAATCTCAGCCATGCTATATACTTTGTTCAAGTCAATTCTTTGCCGGTTTCGCCAATTCGAAGATACAATCGAACTACAACAATTCCAAGGCTCATATGAACACTACTACCCTTTAACAACACATACCCATGATCAAAATCACATATTAAAATAATTCACATGGCTGAAATCTTAGAATTTTAGCATAACAACATTTCTACATGGATTATAATCAAGAATAATCACATAAACACCAAACATGGATAAGTAAGAGGTCCCTTACCAAATTAAAAGCTAAACCCTTGATTCTCCCTTGTAATTCACTGATAAACACAGCCTTGAAGTCCCCTAAGTTGATCCCTTGTTGCTGCCTTGGTTGAAAGAACAAAACACTTGAAATAAAACCCTAAAAACCCTAGTTAATATGCTGAATTTTGGGAGGATTTGGGAGGGAAAATGGAGTATTTTTGTGTTCTAATGAGCTGGGAAATGGTCTCCCATGCTTTACCCACGAACCAGACCAACCTAGGAGGGAGAAACCAGAAGGTGGCATCACCAAATCACTCAAAAAACCCAGCTATCGCAAAACTGCCCAAAGTGGCGCGCTAAGACGCAGGGGCGCGCGCTAGGGCACGTACTGTTCACAGCAATGTGTAGTTTTTCCGTTTTGCTACGTTTTCTCGATTCGATCGCTTGTACACCCTTAGGTATGATTGTACAACACTTATAACACATCAAAGAATGTCCCCAAGGGTTCGATATCAATTTTGGATCGATTTAAAGTCACAAGAAAGTTCACGAAACCAAACACAATTTCAACAACTTTTTCGTTTTGTAACTTTCAATTAACACAACGTATACTACTTTTTCAAAGTCCGATTTAACAACATGAGACCTCTATAACATCATGTATATATAGGTATAAAGTATCATGGTTCATTTCTTTCATTTCGGATCAGTTTACGCTACGAAACAATGCAAGAAAGTAACATACCGAAACACGAAATCATGAGTTTACGACTCATCAAATCAACATTATGAACCACGATAATTACATTAACAATGCATGTACATAATTATATGATCAATATGCTAATAAGATGCTCGGTTATTACACCCTCTCCCCCTTAAGAGAATTCGACCACGAATTCCTTACCTCAGTTATCAAACAAGTGAGGGCGACATTGTAAGTTCATCAAAGTAAAATACACAATACCATAGAGTAGGATGGATAAACTATTCAATTAATCTTACTCATGAAATGAAGCTATGGACATTAACTCATGAATCAACAAAATTGTGCTCTTGGCAAATTAACATTCAAAGAATGAAACACTTCGGTATGCATGCTCGAAGCATCAAAATATACTGCTCAATCATATATCACAGTCTAGTATACTATCGGGTTCGGGTTCAGTGGCAAAATAATAACCGAATCAACCGTTGGCGCCCAATCATTTGAGTCCACCGACTCATAAACAATAACAATAACGGGCTCACTGAGACCGACACACCAACTAGTATCACTAAACTATTCCACATACTCATGCTTTTAATCAAATCACGATAAATCAATATTTTCAAAATCCATTTGATAAACAAGATGGAACGATAGCAATAAATCATATTTCAAGATATAGAATATTTTAGAAACGAACACGGGATCAAAATGACACGGAATCAGTAAAGTCTCCCTTACATGAAGAGGATATAATACCCAATACGAAATGTCACCGATATAACCTCGAATTCTTTACCGAATCGTTTTATAACCAAATCACATCGATCCGACGGAGTAGGTTTATTTAGCGATTCAAGAAACAAATTCCAACCAAGTTGCAACGAGGAGTATGATTTGTGGAACAAAGAAATAGTAGATAGAGAGAAAATCATGAAATTATTTGTAAAATTTGAAAAATCTGTTCCCTCTTAATATATATACTCCCCTGTGGTAGTACACCAGGTTGTCATTCACGACAATCATACAAGTTAATCCCAGGGTCTAAGAGGTTTTTCTATTTCCCCAGCTATTCTCAAAATCAAATCAACATATAAACAAGTGCATCATTACTCAAAACAATTTCACAAGGAATACCATCATGATTATACTTAACCTTAATCGTTTCTGATTAGCAGGTAATCAAAATCAACAATCTAAAGCCTCATTAATCATCTAAGCATCAACTGCTTAATTATAGGGACATTTTGTTATTCTCTATCACGATCAACTTCGAAATACCACCTTTATAAACCAACTCAAAACCCAAAACACGGGTTATATCAATTTAATGACTTATATTGGACTTAGCCTGTCGTTATCCACTGATTTCTAATTCCCTGCTTCATACGTGCATTCTATATTCGACCTTCAAGGTTTTCACAATCATCTTCCAACCAGCAAAAGATAGTTTAGTCCAAGCTCACAAAACTTACTCCAACCATTAATCAATTTACCTGCCAGATGGAGAAAACTATATCTCCTCAACTATCTCACGATCCAACATACATCCATAATGAACTATACAACCCAAGTATTCATACCCAAACTACTCATACTATCTTGATATCTGTCAACTACTGATTAATAATTAATCCATTGTAACCCATTCATACTACAATAGAACTCCAACACATCCATATTATACATACATTCCCAAAAGAAAGGTTGTCACCCTTACAGTACACAACACTACGTGTTGCCAAAAGAGGTAATCTAACCACACTTATGTACAGTCATCCAAAGTTTCTCTCACACTAGCATCTAAATTTCCCCTGACATACAATCCAGATAAGCAAAATCACAACTCATACCACTACCTCATTAATCCTTGTCATCAGACGGGATTACCACCACGTTATTTTCATTATTAGATTCCACAATTACAGGGTTGATATAAGTGCCTTCACCATCATTTGGGGCATCTTCCAGGTCTAGCACTATGTCATCCCTAACCTGTTCAACCCGTGTTTGAGTATTTTCCAAAGCCCTCACCAACTTCTTCACGTGAGCTACAAGCTCCTCCCTAACTACCTGCATTCTTTGATTTGTTTTACGACTACATTGTAATTGCTTCCTAGCCTCGCCCAACTTTACTCGTAGGAATTGCACTTGTAGATGAGCTACGGACTTCCTAGCGATCTATATAGTACGTGCCATACCTACAATTTACCAATATCAGCATCACTTCATAAGAGGATTGACATTTATATGTAACACGAAGAATGATTTCTCATGAGACAATCTATCACTTCCATATAACTCATGTATGTATCGGGAATGTAATATATCAACAATACAACCACCATCCGCACATGTAGATATTTATCATCACATAATAAGATCCATGCATGTGATATCATAGTAATCAAGTCCATGCAACATATGATTTTGGAAAACACAGTTTTAATTCCAAAAATTGTGATTCCGTTTTAATATTCCATCCCGATTGGTAATAGGTTCAGTCAATTCTCAATTACATACTAGCCAACTTAGTTCTTCGATGAATACCTCTTGACAACCAATCCAGGGGCCCTTCTGAAATGGCTTCAAATGTGACGCCCCGACCCGATTCCAATACGAAATCCCAAAGTCGACGTGCCAAAACAACAAGCAAGTAACAATAACAAATAATAAAAGCACGTGGCGCTCGGATAAGAAAAAACCAATCATCGGCGATGTTACAGCCGGAACCCAACTAATAAAACACAAGTATAAGTTTTGTAGAAAATTATTAATAACATCAACTACCTCGGCCACAACATGCCGGAACAACTGTACATAAACCAAAAGCTACAACACGCTTGGTAAGATAACTGAAATAAATATATAACAGAGTATGCGAGCTCGACATACACGTGTCGGCTACCAAAAGAATAGTAAGTAACAACAATGTAACAACACTACCCAAAGTAAAGTCTACATTACTTTACATAACCAATCGTCCTCACCAAAAGAATGTCTATCACTAATAACAAAAAAACTCCAGGGTTTACGAAGCAAAAGACCACCTGTGAGCTAAACGATAAAACTATCCGACCTCACCGCGAACTCCCTGCCTGGCTCGGATCTAAGGAAAACAAATAAACAACAAATGGGGTGATTCGAAACACAATAAGTTACTAAATGCAACTATATGTCATGGCATAATGCTCAACTGGTAATCATAACATGATAATACATTTGTATATATCACAACTGAACATGTAACACTTAGATGTTCACATAAGTACTCGTAATAAACTACATTATAAAGGATATTATATCTCTTTGTCCATCTTTGCGTTGCTCCTGCAATACAGAAATAACCAAATGTGCCTCGATACTCGTGTATGTAGTATCGACGTCCCCAATTAATACCATCAAGTTCAATCTAGCAAACCAAAGCCATGCGTATTGCTACAACAGTGGGGTTACTTCTCAACTGTGGCCAACAGAAGAGGGGTGTACGAAACTCCGGTACTGCGGCTTATAGCGATCACACACGTTAATTTATGAAGACTATAGGTCATTCCACCTTACTCAACCAACGACGCCAGCTGGACTTACACAATGCACAAGTAGATGTTCTTATTCATCTAATGCAAATAACCATCAAGTTCAAAAGTAGTGAACTTGACAAATGACAGGTAGATTATTCTATTCTATCACCGATTATCATTCAACACATATTTGCAAGAATTCTAATCAACACATTAGAGCTATTCACAAGTCTCTACTTTAACAGTAACAAAACACGTAGGACTAGAATCTCGATCAATCGAACTCTAAACCTCGTAGTAATTTAGTATATTGTTCGGGGAATCATAATCTTCCCTAAAATCAACTTCTCGGAGTCATTGCTAAAGTTCGTAAAATTAGGGTTTCAATGCTATATGCAAGATTACCCAATTTCAAGTCTCAAGTTCTCTATTTATTCAAATCCTAAGGTTAATGTTCAAACCCTAGTTCATCCAACATCATTTAATCCAAGAACACATCACAAGCATAATGTACTCATCTCAATATAGGGTTGTGCATGAAAATAATATTTATAGCAAGTCATACATGATCAATGATGAACTAGCATACATCAAAGCTTAAAGCATACAAAAAGGGGGTTTAGTAACTTACCTAGAACCGAATATCAAGCCAACAAAAATGAAATCAAAGCCACACAAGTTGCTCCCTTACTCAACACCAACACAATGACGGTCTCGGATCGTCAATCGGGTGGTTTGATCTTCGGGAACTCAAACACACACACACCAATCTCACTAAAGCTCTCACACACACACCTAAGAACACTAATGGAGGAAATGAGAGGGAAAATGGAGAGAAACAAGTCTCTACACTTGATTTAAGTGGACTTAAAAATCAGATAAGGGAGGTGGTGATGTGGCTCAAGGAGAGCCACACAAATGGTCTAAATCTTCACTCAAAATGAAGTCCAAATTCAGCTTTCGGTCTTTTATGCGGACGCATAAGGCGGCCGCATGGCTTCTATGCAGGCACATAGAGCGGCCGCATGGCTTCTATGCGGGCGCATAGAGAGGCCGCATAGATTCCAGAGAATTGAGGGGTTATGCGCGCTAGCACTATGCGGCCGCATAACTCCCAGATTCAGTCTAATATGTTCTAGGCTGTCCAAAGGTGATTCCAAACACTCCCAAACCATCCTAAGATGATTCAAAGCTCAAACTAAGTCCGAAACAAACCCAACAATGTAATAAACATAGAAATTCTCGTAGACATGAAATGAAATATCAAATTAGGGTATAAATCAATTAACATGCCACTTAAACAAGTATAATAATAATGTTTAACATGTCAATCATACAATAATACAAGCAAATCATACGTAAGAGGAAATCAGGGTGTTACACCCACTCCTCCTTAAAAAAATTTAGTCCCTAAATTCCTTGCCAAGATCATTGAAAAGATGAGGGTACTTCTCTCGCATATCGACCTCTTTTTCCCAAGTAGCTTGCTCAATGTCGTGATTCCTCCAAAGTACTTTAACGAGTGGAATCCGTTTGGTTCGCAAAGTTTGCTCCTTAGTATCAAGAATCCTTACCGGTTGCTCTACATATGACAGATCGGGTTCAAAAGTGATCTCCTCATACTCCAACACATACGAGTCATCCTTCATTTATTTTCGAACCATAGACACGTGAAACACATTATAAATTTCTGACAATGAAGGCGGTAATGCGATGCTATACGCTAATGTTCCAACCTTCTCAAGGATTTCAAACGGACCAATATACCTTGGTGATAATTTCCCTTTCTTACCAAACCTCTTAGTACCCCTATGTGGCGATACTTTAAGGAACACATAATCTCCTACCTGAAACTCAAGATTTCGTCTTTGGTTATCGGCATAGCTTTTCTGTCGACTCTGTTCAGTAAGTAGTCTATCTCGAATAACCTTCACGCTCTCAACCGACTGTTGTACCAACTCCGAACCCCAAATTTTAGCTTCACCGACCTCATCCCAAAAAATTGGTGATCTATACTTCTGCCCATACAAAGCCTTGTATGGTGCCATTTCGATACTCGCTTGAAAACTATTATTGTAGGAAAACTCCGCTAAAGGCAAATGAGTGTCCCAACTTCCCTTAAAGTCTACCATGCACGCACGCAACATATCCTCAAGTACCTGAATCAATCTCTCCGATTGTCCATCTGATTGAGGATGAAAAGCTGTACTAAAGTTCAACTTCGTCCCCATAGCTTCCTGTAATGCCTGCCAAAACCGTGACGTAAACCTTGGATCTCGGTCCGATACAATACTCACTGGAACCCCATGTAACCTTACTATCACCTGAATATACAATGCCGGCAACTAACTCAAGGAATACTTTATCGCAATAGGAATAAAGTGTGCTGATTTTGTCAACCTATCAACAACAACCCAAACTGCATCAAAACCTGGACGAGTACGTGGTAATCCTGTCACAAAATCCATCGTAATGTGCTCCCACTTTTATTTAGCTATCTCAAGTGGTTGCAACAAACCCGCTGGCCTCTGATGCTCGGCCTTTACCTACTGATAAGTCAAGCATCTAGAAACATATTTCGCAATCTCTCATTTCATACCGCTTCACCAAAATTGTTTCTTCAAATCCCTATACATTTTGGTACTCCCCGGATGTATAGTATACTTTGCCTTGTGAGCCTCATCAAGAACTTGTCGTTTCACCACATCATTTGAAAGAACGCAAACTCTTCCCCAAAATGTAAGAATTCCCTCACTGTTCATCGCAAAGTCGGGTGTTTTTCCCTCGCTCATCTCACCAATTATCTTAACAATTTCTGGGTCACTAACCTGGGCCTCTTTAATCTCTTGAAACAAAACTGGTGTAGCTCGAATATTCGCAAAGATTACTCCACGTCCTGTCTCGCAAGGATTCCAATCTCGCAAATCCTCCAACATCTTCCACTCTCGAACCATCAAGCAAGAAATGTATGTCTTTCTACTCAATGCATCCGCCACTACATTTGCTTTCCTCGGGTGATAAAGGATCGTACAGTCATGGTCTTTTAATTTCTCCATCCATCTACGTTGTCTCATGTTTAACTCCTTTTGTGAGAAAAGGTACTTCAAACTCTTATGATCCGTGAAGACCTCAAACCTTGCTCCGTAGAGATAATGTTTCTACTTATGCAACGCAAACATAATCACAGGCAATTCCAAATCATGAGTAGGATAATTCTGTTCAGAAGCTGTCAATTTCTTGGAAGCATAAGCAATAACCTTTCTATTCTGCATAAGCACACAACCCAAACCTTCCTTCGAAGCATCACTATAAACCACGAAGTTGTCACCTCCACTAGGCAACGTCAAAATAGGAGATGTCGTCAAACGTCTTTTCAACTCATGAAAACTAGTCTCACATTTCTCATTCCACACAAACGGTGTCGTTTTCTTTGTCAAATTCGTCAGAGGTGTAGCAATCCTGGAAAATCCCTCAATGAATCTCCGATAGTATCCTGCCAAACCCAAGAAACTACGAATCTCGGTAACTGTACTCGGCATTTTCCATTTTGTCACTGCTTCCACTTTTGATGGATCAACTTCTATCCTATCCTTCGAAACCACATGACCTAAAAATGATACTTTCTCTAACCAGAAAGCACACTTGTTGAACTTAGCAAATAACTGTTTCTCCCGAAGAACTGATAATACAACCCTCAGGTGCTGCTCATGTTCTTCCCGTGACTTAGAGTAAACAAGTATATCGTCAATAAAGACCACTACGAAACAATCCAGCTATTGATGAAACACACGATTCATCAAATCCATAAATACTGCCGGTGCGTTTGTTAGCCCAAACGGCATAACTACAAACTCATAGTGCCCATACCTCGTGCGAAAAGCGATTTTAAGAATGTCTTTCGCTTGAACTTTCAACTGATGATACCCACTCCTCAAGTCTAACTTGGAATACATAACCGACCCCTGCAACTGATCGAATAAGTCATCGATGTGAGGTAAAGGACACTTGTTCTTGATTGTTACCTGATTCAACTGTCTGTAATCGATACACAACCTCAAAGTACCATCTTTCTTCCTCACGAATAAAACTGGTGCACCCCACGGTGATACACTTGGCCTAATGAATTCCCTATCAAGGAGTTCCTGTAACTGTTCTTTCAATTCCTTCAATTCTGCAGGTGCCATTCTATAAGGAGCCTTAAAAATAGGAGCAGTTCCTGGCAATAACTCAATGCAAAACTCTATTTCCCTATCAGGAGGCATATCATAATCAGCTAATAACACATCAAGAAATTCACAAACTACCGAAACTTCTTCTTACTTTGCTGTAGTAATACTCTTGTCAACCATACAAGCCAAGTAACCCGTACAACCACGTGATAATAAATTTCTAGCCCTCAAAGCAGAAATAACATGTATATTACTTTTGACAGCATCACCCACAAATACAAACTCGGGAATACCCGGCATAGCAAAAGTAACTTTCTTACTATGGCAATCTACTAAAGCATGATAAACACACAACCAATCCATGCCAAGTTTCACATCAAAATCACATATGGGTAACACAACCAAATCAGCATGCAAAGTGTGATCACCTATCAGTATATCACAAGCTCGGTATACCTCCGAAGCCAACATATGCTCCCCCAACGAGGTAGACACCTCAAGCACAAACGGTAAAGACTGGGGCAATACACACAAGTTGTTCACAAAATGAGATGCAACATATGAATGCGATGAGCCAGGATATATAAGAACTCGTGCTCTACTACCGAAAATAGAAAGACTACCTCCTATCACGGACGTAGACTCAGGCACTCCTTGTTGATCGAGCGCAAACACACGACCCTGAACTTTGGGCCTACCGTCGCTATCTCTCTTTGTACCACTAGATGGCTGACTCACGCTCCCCGACTGACTACCCTTCAGCTTGGGGCAATCCCTCTTCAGGTGACCAATCTCCTTACAATAGTAGTATTGGCCCGACCTATTTCCACCCTTGCTATAACACGTTTCCTCCGAATGTCCAGGCCTCGCACAATAATTACATATCAACGGAGTACCTCGCTGCTTCTGAGAAGGAGTAAAATTATTCCCTCGTCCGCCTGATTGTTGTCTAGATTGTCCGTCAGATGGTGCTCTATTCTGGTTTCCCCTGCGATTGTTGTTATTACTATAGTTACCCCTGTTACCTGAACCTTGTCCTTGCCCATAAGACTGCGAAGACTGCTGAGAACCCATGTTCATCCTTCCCTTATGTTTCTCGATGTCACTCTCTATCCCATAGGCTCGGTCTATCGTACTGCGATAATCTGTAAGCTGCAACGACAGTAATTGTTTTCTATATTCAGTCTTCAACCCCTTGATAAACTTCTGAGTCTTCCTAGCCTCGTTCGGAACCAATTGGGTACAGTAACATGCCAACTCGGTGAACTTAGCCGAATACTGTGCCACTGACATGGTACCCTGTTCTAGATCATAAAACTCCCGTTCTCTCTTCTCACGAACCACTACTGGAATGTATTGGGCCTTGAACTCTCTCAAGAAATTAGGCCAAGTGTGTGGTACTCCTTGCAAATCCCAGTTCTCCTGTAGTACTTGGCACCAATGTTCCGCTGCACCTTCTAGCTTGAACACTGTCAATGTAACCTTCTCATCATCACTGCAACCCAGAGCTGCAAATATCTTCACTATATGTTCAATCCACAACTCTGCCTTAGTAGCATTCAGGTTCACCCAGAAAAGTTTGGGGTTTCATCTTCAAGAACTTCTCGAGAGTGGTGGTGTTGTTTCTATGCCTTACCTCTGGTTCTAGCACAATAACTTCCGGTTGTGGTGCCTCCACCTCTGTTTGTGGTGTTTCTACCTCAGGTTGTTGTCCTGCCCCTGCATTCATCCGCTGAGTCATCTCATTCATCAGCTCAAGCATTCTCCTATACATATTCGCCATTTCCTCATTTCGGTCATTCTGGTTCGGTTCAGGAGGATCATTACGAGGACGATTATTATTCCCTGCTCTCTCGTCACCCTCTCCAGCATTCGCCCCAGCCCTACTGGTACTCGCTCTGTTCCTAGTTTCCACCATCTTAACCTACACACATCGCTCGACGTTAGAATCTCAACAATAAACCGTACCCACCTAGGCCAAGGAACTTATCCTGGCGACAGCAAACCTATTGCTCTGATACCAACTGTGACGCCCCGACCCGGATTCCAATACGAAATCCCAAAGTCGATGCGCCAAAACAACAAGCAAGTAACAATAACAAATAATAAAAGCACGTGGCGCAACATCCGTGCTTACATCAAACCATAATGATAAGAACTTGGATAAGATAAAACCAATCATCGGTGACGTTACAGCCGGAACCCAACTAATAAAACACAAGTATAAGTTTTGTAGAAAATTATTAATAACATCAACTACCTCGGCCACAACATGCCGGAACAACTCTACATAAACCACAAGCTACAACACGCTTGGGAAGATAACTGAAATAAAGATATAACAGAGTATGCGAGCTCGACATACACATGTCGGCTACCAAAAGAATAGTAAGTAACAACAATGTAACAACACTAGCCAAAGTAAAGTCTACATGACATTACATAACCAATTGTCCTCACCAAAAGAATGTCTATCACTAATAACAAAAGAACTCCAGGGTTTACGAAACAAAAGACCACCTGTGAGCTAAACGATAAAACTATCCAGCCTCACCGCAAACTCCCTGCCTGGCTCGGATCTAAAGAAAACAAATAAACAACAAACGGGGTGATTTGAAACTCAATAAGTTACTAAATGCAACTATATGTCATGGCATAATGCTCAACTGGAAATCATAACATGATAATACATTTGTATATATCATAACTGAACATGTAACATCATCATTGATATACAATTCACATAAATCATACGTAGCACTTTGATGTTCACATAAGTACTCGTAATAAACCACATTATAAAGGATATTGTTTCTCTTTGTCCATCTTTGCATTGCTCCTGCAATACACAAATAACCAAATGTGCCTCGATACTCGTGTATGTAGTATCGACGTCCCCGATAAATACCATCGAGTTCAATCTAGCAAACCAAAGCCATGCATATTGCTACAACAGTGGGGCTACTTCTCAACTGTGGCCAACAGAAGAGGAGTGTGTAAAACTCCGGTACGGCGTCTTATAGCGATCACAAACGTTAATTTGTGAAGACTATAGGTCGTCCCACCTTACTCAACCAACGATGCCAACTAGACTTACACAATGCACAAGTGGATGTTCTTATTCATCTAATGCAAATAACCATTAAGTTCAAAAGTAGTGAACTTGACAAATGACAAGTAGATTATTCTATTTTATCACCGATTATCATTCAACACATATTTGCAAGAATTCTAATCAACACATTAAAGCCATTCACAAGTCTCTACTTTAACAGTAACAAAACACGGAGGACTAGAATTTCGATCAATCGAACTCTAAACCTCGTAGTAATTTAGTATATTGTTCGGGGAATCATAATCTTCCCTAAAATCAACTTCTCGGAGTCATTGCTAAAGTTCGTAAAATTAGGGTTTCAATGCTATATGCAAGATTACCCAATTTCAAATCACAAGTTCTCTATTTATTCAAATCCTAAGGTTAATGTTCAAACCCTAGTTCATCCAACATCATTTAATCCAAGAACACATCACAAGCATAATGTACTCATCTCAATATAGGGTTGTGCATGAAAACAACATTTATAGCAAGTCATACATGATCAATGATGAACTAGCATACATCAAAGCTTAAAGCATACAAAAAGGGGGTTTAGTAACTTACCTAGAACCGAATACCAAGCCAACGAAAATGAAATCAAAGCCACACAAGTTGCTCCCTTACTCAACACCAACACAATGACGGTCTCGGATCGTCAATCGAGTGGTTCGATCTTCGGAAACTCAAACACACACACCTAAGAACACTAATGGAGGAAATGAGAGGGAAAAATGGAGAGAAACAAATCTCTCCACTTGATTTAAGTGGACTTAAAAATCAGATAAGGGAGGTGGTGATGTGGCTCAAGGAGAGCCACAGAAATGGTCTAAATCTTCACTCAAAATGAAGTCCAAATTCAGCTTCCAGTCTTTTATGCTGACGCATAAGGCGGCCGCATGGCTTCTATGCGGGAGCATAGAGCGGCCGCATAGAGCGGCCGCATGGCTTCTATGCGAGCGCATAGATTCCAGAGAATTGAGGGGTTATGCGCGCTAGCACTATGCAGCCACATAACTCCCAGATTCAGTCTAATATGTTTCTAGGCTGTCCAAAGGTGATTCCAAACACTCCCAAACCATCCTAAGATGATTCAAAGCTCAAACTAAGTCCAAAACAAACCCAACAATGTAATAAACATAGCAATTCTCATAGACATGAAATTAAATATCAAATTAGAGTATAAATCAATTAACATGCCACTTAAACAAGTATAATAATAATGTTTAACATGTCAATCATACAATAATACAAGCAAATCATACGTAGGAGGAAATCAGGGTGTTACATCAAAAGCTTCCATCGTAAGGGCACTAGGGACATGTGGCAAAACTGTGCCCTTATACCAGTCTCATTTTAAACATACATATAAGTGAAAATATATCATCATGAATGCTATAAATGCAATTCAATCATGTCATAGATAATATGCTCACACTCGCATCAACAACGAGAGATGAAATACTAACAGTTTACACATATCTACATCAACTTGTATTGTCACAAACGGCAAGATCTTAGCACCCATTTAACAACATTCCTTGATATTCACTCAATTCAAATCATTTGCCACGAAGTATGAACCAATTATTAACTTGTTCATGAACACAAGTTACACACTAGGGTCTCCAACCCAGAATTAAACATTAATCTCATACACTACTCGCTGCTTTCCCAACAGAAATTCAATTCATGTTTCCTACCATTTACTATCCTTTCATCAATCAATGATTCTCAGAATACCATCATGATCATTTAAAGTAATCCATTACCTAACATCCCACGTCATTACATAAAGTATACGCATATTCAAACCAAAGGGCCACAACTTCCAAATTTACTCAATCACTGACATCACCTTGGTACTTTACTACAATACTCCACCCTATGAACACCTTAAACCTCATAATCAAAGATAATCAATCGCTATACCCACTAACAGCTCACCACAACGACTACTCTTAATTCTATCATACACATCACAATTCAACTAAAGTCCCTTTCATATCTATGATCAACGGTGTGGTAATCTACCCCGTTACTTATCCATAATATCATAACAACCAATGAGATACTACTATACCATTATATTCTCAATCCCTAACTCCAATTCCTTTTAAAGGAACTACTACTCGATACCAAACTATCACACCCTAATTCAAGCATTCAAACCGAGCCTAAATGTGGGCATGAATTCACAATACATAATCATAATAATCACCTGTTTAACACATCTTTATAATGAGCACCGAGACATGGCAACATGCCATTCAATTTCATAACTAGAGAGGATACAACTGTATTTACAAAACTTCTTTAACTTACATACAATCCCAAATTGAAAGACATTCAGCCCTTATATACAACGTTAATGATACATAAACAGTACAAATAAACCACTACTCTGTCACAAATACAAATCAAGCCAAACCCAAATTACAATCGGCCATCTATTATTGAACCACAATTCATACAGCCTCATGTGTGGAACTCTTTTTCGCCTCACTTCAATCTAAGAAAAACATTTGTAAAAGGGTGAGTCATCTATGACTCAGTAAGATTCCACTAAACATATGCATGTTGTGCATATATACAACAGTAACAGAATGCTATCACGTAGCAATATGTAATCTGTATATCAAATAACCAACCAAGTCTCATTACCAGCGTAAGAAGGATCACGACTGCCAACTGTCCCATACCAGTTGGAAATAATGACCAACTTACAAGGCAATGAACTAACAACATTTCATAGCATGTATTAAACAAGTAGTAACATCACGTGATCACATGTATCAGGACATACAAGTCGAGGTACACCTCCGACTACCAGCTCCCCTTATAACACCATTCGGCTTCAAAATTCATATCAAATCAATATAATCATAAAATTTATAATCGAACATTCCGCGGAACAAGTCAACATGCCCCAAGTCCCTACAACCTTGGAATCCATGTGAAAATACCACTCGTATCTAACATCTATGTGGTGTTCCTTATTTTTGGCCAGAAATAGGGAGACAGACCGGATTAAGGTCGCCACAACCCGACTATCACTGCACTCTGCCCCATAACAATTAGTAGTCAACCAAAACCCCCTAAAAGTTAGTATTCGAATGTGCACATCTGATTAGTCAAGTTCACGATCACACTTTATTCCATTTTCGGTTACAAATTCGGCATTTCGGTTATCCTTCAAGAATCAATTTGATTTCTAGATTCACAAGTCAACAAATTGAACACTTTAACCATCTCAAAACACACAATAACAAGTCATAAACCCTAAATCTCAGCCATGTTATATACTTTGTTCAAGTCAATTCTTTGCCGGTTTCGCCAATTCGAAGATACAATCAAACTACAACAATTCCAAGGCTCATATGAACACTACTACCCTTTAACAACACATACCCATGATCAAATTCGCATATTAAAACAATTCACATGGCTGAAATCTTAGAATTTTAGCATAACAACATTTTTACATGGATTATAATCAAGAATAATCACATAAACACCAAACATGGATAAGTAAGAGGTCCCTTACCAAATCAAAAGCTAAACCCTTGATTCTCCCCTGTAATTCAGTGATAAACACAGCCTTGAAGTCCCCTAAGTTGATCCCTTGTTGCTGCCTTGGTTGAAAGGACAAAACACTTGAAATAAAACCTTAAAAACCCTAGTTAATATGTTGAATTTTGGGAGGATTTGGGAGGGAAAATGGAGTATTTTTGTGTTCTAATGAGCTGGGAAATGGTCTCCCATGCTTTACCCACGAACCAGACCAGCCTAGGAGGGAGAAACTAGGAGGTGGCATCACCAAATCACTCAAAAAACCCAGCTGTCGCAAAACTGCCCAAAGTGGCACGCTAGGACGCAGGGGCACGCACTAGGGCACGTACTGTTCACAGCAATGTGTAGTTTTTTCGTTTTGCTCCGTTTTCTCGATTCGATCACTCGTACACCCCTAGGTATGATTGTACAACACTTATAACACATCAAAGAATGTCCCCAAGGCTTCGATATCGATCTTGGATCGATTTAAAGTCACGAGAAAGTTCACGAAACCAAACACAATTTCAACAACTTTTTCGTTTTGTAACTTTCAATTAACACAACGTATACTACTTTTTCAAAGTCCGATTAAACAACATGAGACCTCTATAACATCATGTATATCTAGGTATAAAGTATCATGGTTCATTTCTTTCATTTCGGATCAGTTTACGCTACGAAACAATACAAGAAAGTAACATACCGAAACACGAAATCATGAGTTTACGACTCATCAAATCAACATTATGAACCACGATAATCACATTAAAAATGCATGTACATAATTATATGATCAACATGCTAATAAGATGCTCGGTTATTACAGGTGGGGCACATTCAGTTGGTAAAAGAAATATGGAGTCGGTTGATCTAGCACGACCGTTTTTCACATGTATGTATATAACTCCAAAAAAAATTAAAAATGGGTACAATTCATTTTACTTCTACCTATTTATTTTTATTTTTTGAGTTGGGTCGATAACATACTAATGTGGTTCATTTGTACTAGAATACATGCACCTCAAACCTAATTCTCATATTCTAAATTTTTTGTCAAGATCAATAATTGTTTGAAACTTAATATTTTAAAATATTAATTAAGATCAATATTCTTCTAAAACTATTTTTCTCAATGGCTAGTGGATTTGCAATGCAAATTTTAACATCTAGTATGATTATAAGCAACTTGGAGAACGCTACGGCAATATTCTATTAGGGGTGTGCAGATTTTTTTTGTACCGGAACGAACCAATAAAATTATATCAAATCAGTAAATTGGACCAAACCAATACTTATGATTTGTTTTTGGTTCTAAAGTTTAGTAGAACCGGCCAATTGGTTTATTCCTGATTTTAAAACTTATTAAATATTTTAGAAACATTTCAGACCAATAGATATATATATATATATATATATATATATATTTATATATATGCACTTTGTATATGGATTTACGCTTTGTCCGAAGATTTCTTTGAATATGAAATCACAATACGCCTTTCATCCATGGGACCAAGTGAATATCTTTCTTTGAATATCAAATAATATGATAGCAAAACTATCATTTGTTGTGTTCTTTATTCCAAATTGGAGCAAGTTTTGACTTTGATTTCAGTGTCAATGTTTAGTCCACTAAAAATGCACTATACTTTGACATGTTGTAAATGTCAGTAAAGTTCTTTTTAGGCTTTTAAGGCTGACAAACTTTTTCAGGTAAAAACATGATTCACTTACAATTGAATGGTTGAGAGTTTGGGTCACCAATTGAATAAGTGGTGGATTACTATTAATCCTTTTGAAAAATAAAAGGAAACAAAAGTTACAAGAAAACTAGTCATTTCATACTTGGGTCATATTGCAAAAGCATTATTGGTATTTTGGTAGACGGTTGGATCGAATGCAAGTGCAATTAAAAGTGTTTGGGTGATTGATAGAAGTCTTTGGGCGAAGAGTAAATCCATATACTAAAAAAAAGGTCAGTGTTATACGACTCAAAAAATTGAAAGGGTTCATCCCCTCAAAATCGAAAAATGTGCAAGACGGACCAACAAGAACCAAATAAAAGTATTGATTCTCATACATCTTAGTTTAACTCTAGTTCTGAATTTTTTAAAAATTGAAGTATTGGTTTGATCTTAATTTTCTTTTTTCTTTGCAAAAATGGATCAAACTGGATCGTGAAGTTCACGCCCCTAATTTCTACTATGACAGCTTCTTCATACCAAGTCCCGCTTGGAGTTTTGTCAAGGTAAAGTCAATGCTAGATTTCAGTTCCTTAATTCAATTCTCCTTGTTGAAATATATATATATATATATATATATATATATAACTACTGAGTTCTTGTGTAGAGTAATTTATTTAGCAAGATGACTATGAGTTGGCTTTGTGGCATAACTATGAGTTCCTGTATGGAACTATCTATTTAGCGAGATGTCTCATGTTCGACTCTCACCAAGTATAAATACTTCTTTTACTGTGCTTTGGGAGATCTTGCTTGTAAAAATCAAGGCCGTGCAAGAGAGCTGAATTCCATCTCACTCATGAATCAGTTAATGCAATGTTTGGCTATTCAATGTCAAACTTTAGAATTAGAATTGAATGAACAATCACAAAATTCAAATTGTTCTTCCAATTCCAATTTCAATTTCTGGCTCTAAAATTAAGTATCTAAACATGGCCTAAATGTTTTGGACTGGATTTGGTAACTCGTCTATCATTCAGGGGAAAGAATGCAGCAGCTAATGCTTTCGCTGAAGAAGATCTAAATTCATTTGGATTCTGATGTTTACTTTCTCATCTGATCTCCCAAGGCAATACAAGGATAGAACTTTTAAGGTTTTTTCCTCCTCTAGCTTTACTTTCTTGTTCTCTCTATCATTTTTGGGTCAAGTATTTCCTTTCCTTTGTTCTTTCTATCCCTTTCCATCTTTTTCGTATTATTGAAACCAGCGGGTCCCCAAACACATTTTAGATTTTTCCAATTGTATGAGTTTTTACCCGGTCAAATATCTAGTTATTTAAAATCAAGTAAGCCACGGCAATAATGGAACAGCAAGCACTCACAACTCAACTATAAGGCAAGGCACTGTGAATGTTTATTACGGAAGTCAGCAGACTCAGCACTCGTCAATCAAACAGAATTGTGCACATCTGGCTCATAGCATAAAAAAGTATAGTGAATTCTCACATACGTTCTCATTCAAAATAGTTGATGTGAAACTAAGCACAAGTTAAGACATCAATTTCTAGGATTTGGAGATCGTATAATTAATATAGCCCAACGTCAGTTATTCTGGAAAACTATCAATATTAACGAACCCAACTATACAATTAGACATGTCATGGCAACAGAAACTGTCTTCAGGATGTGCTTATTTCTTCTTATAGTTGGTCTTCAGATATGCTCTGGCTTAGATAGTAAAAAGGAATAACTGCCATGACTAAAAGGAGTTACCTTTACAAGTAGACATGGAATGATGAGGCTTATATCATTTTATTCATACCATTGATGCGCCCCAAAATTGAGAGCCTTCTGTTGGCGACCTTGGACCTGTAACACCAAACCTCAAATACCTCTGTCAGGTCTGGATACCCTATATTTTTGTTTCCTAACCATTCTGTCAAAATCTCAGCTTGGTCCCCTGACGGTAATGCTAGAATAATTGAAACAAATGCTGATTCTAAAGCTTGCCATAGTTCAGCATCTATTTTGACTAACGAACTGTCATTGCCATCAGTTATGCTTGAATCAATCAGTGGCTTCATAGCCCTCACAAATGGGAGCCAAACCTTCACCATGTGTAGCCGTTTTGTAGTAGGCAAAATCACATTACCATACCCTATTGCCTCTATAACCTTTGCAGTTACCTCCATAATCTTTAGCTTTGTCTCTAACATTTTCGTTTCTGAACTTGCCTGCTCAACAATCTTTACTATATTTTCTGACAGCTCAATCCAACTGGTAACAACATCCCTCATTGTTTCCAACTTGGTTAGTATCTGACAAGCCCAAGATAAATCTACTAAATAGGACTGAAATTGCTGCATGTTCATTGGGTTTGAAGCTGCTTCTTTGGGATCACATGACAAGGACTTTACTACAATGTTAAATCTGGCCAATAGCCCCTTGAAATATCTTCGCACTTCAGATTTTATCTCTTCATCAGCTGTCAATAGTGGTGCATCATCATCTTCAGTAAGCATGTATTCAATTTGTTCCTGGGCGGATGTTTTTAAATCATTCAGTGCTGAAGGAGGTGATGATGTGGCGAATCGAAAGGCTGAGAGGAAAATCTTCACTATAGCAACAAGATTGACTGGGAGGAGGCGAGCAAGGATAGGTTCTGCTAATGACCCCATGCCTGGTATAACTTTTAAAATCTCCTCCTCCTCGGCTTCTTCCCAAGGGGCAGCTTCCAAGTAGTCCACACAGGCTGCAACAGTTTCTGGGCAACCAAGTTCCATTGCCACTTGCAGAATGCCAAGAGCATTTCTAACTCCGTGCCACATGTCAGTTACTGAACATCCAATACTAAGATAGAAGAGCCGTAAGATCGTGATGTGGTAGTCAAAATCATGCTCTTGACAGTAAACCTCAACACAATTGCGAGAATCGAGAATCTGACATGTAGGCCAAGTCTCAGATAAGCGGTCAGCAAAATACTTGCACTTCTCTGTAAGGATATGCGAATGACAGTATACCCACTCATCACGACCATCTGGTGTTCTTAGCCTGACCACTACATCACTGGTAGCCCGATCACCAATCCTGCTTAGAGTCCCTAATTCAGTATCCTGAAACAGAGATAAAGAGCATAAATAAACATGCCAAGTCTTTCCTTGTAAACTCAGCAAATCAGAATGAGCTAAAACTATTAAGGCAAGTGTAATATGAAAATTCCCAAGAGCCCATAGCCTTGCATAGGCATAGAATCACATTGCAAGGGATATTACAATTGCAACTTAACTCAGCCTTTGTCCTAATCACTTGGGGCCGGCAACAAAAACCATTTTTCACCATTCTGCTATATCCAGAACAAGGCCATCACACTTATATTTTTCTTAAAAGTTGTCGTCCATGTTAGTTTTGGTCTTCCCTTACCTTATAACACTCGTTGATATTCAGCATAGTACAACCTCAAAGGGTCGCTAACGAAGGAATCGGCTCCCAAAAAGGATTATATCCAAAGCAAGGCCATCACTCTTATATTTTTCTTAATGGTTGTCGTCCATGTTAGTTTTGGTCTTCCCCTACCTTATTAGGCTTGTAGATATTCAGCATAGTACAGCCTAAAAGGGTCGCCAACAAAGGAATTGGATCCTTCCTTTTGCCAAAGTACCCGTGTCCATGTGACACCCATGGGTGGGTGTGAATGTGGCTGTTTTACACTAAACTAGTGCATAATCTTAAATTTCTGGTGGATCCAACAATCCTATCCACACCATATATACTTCTTTTAGCCGAGCCCAGAAAACATAGAAGGAAGTAATGAAAGGGAATCCCCAGGTAAAACCACATTCGTTATTGCCTGTATAGCTTTATAGAGGAGAGGTCTAGCAACGCATTTTAGGTACAGATCATTGGTAGTCAATGTATCATTAGGTTATGCCGAGTCAAATCTGCTTCGTTTTTTGCGGTTGGAGAAAAAAGATTCCTTCCCCCCACTTTCTCAAATAAGCCATATCCAATTTCTATACAAAGATTTTGATAATACTGTATGTACGCTAAATTGCAATCTAACACTGTAGATCTTGAGAGGATTAAGAGTGCAGCATATAAAGCAGCAAATACCAAAATCACTCAAAAAAGCTAGTTTTGCTCTATAGTTTATACCAAGAATAACTTCCGAAAGAACAATTTAGAGTAAGCAAGATACATGCTTTAGCAGTATCATGCTTCTTTAGGCATTTCAAAATGCATGTCACATTTCAAAACTACATCATGGGGCAAGACAACTGATCAATGTATGTTCATTACAATTTTCAGTAGTAAGTATTGTTCTAGGAATAACTCCGAAGTGATTTCCTGCTCCACGTAACAAAACTATCCATGTTGGTAATAACATTGGTCGTAGGATGTATATTGATTTACTTAGGCAAGTTTCGTTCTTAGGTGTCCCATGAAGGCAGACAATGCAATGCAAATTCCACCAGAAACTTCATCGATGCACGCAAAAGCGGAAAAGGAACAATTCAGTAATTCCTAGAGCAATACGAGGTTGCACCTTCAGCGAATCAAAGCTTTTGAAAACAAAGCCCTTAGCTGCCATAGGTTTAAGCTAATGAGATCCAAAATATTCGTCTATGTTCTAGAAAATAGAAAAAGACTAAGCAAGTAGTAAAACTGGCAGGAGACACCACTCCATCAATCACCCAGCACTAAAGTTATTGCTTTTATGCACTAAAGCACTGGTAAAGTGAACAAGGAAAGAATCACATAAATGAAAAATTATTGCAAAGCTACATAATATTAGAAACAAAAAAATAAATAAATAAATAATCCATAAAGGCTGTATATCTAGATACCAAGATAGCTAAGAGCAACAAAAAGGCCTCTCGTTTTTATTTTGCTTTATCTTTTTCGTATTTGTATTGATTTATAGCATAAAACTGCAACATGCCATGATTTGTTTGTGTCAGTATAAAAAAAGTGGAGTTATGTTTTGAAGTGCTTCATAATTGATGTTGTAAAAACAAAAAAAAGATGCCGATACCCCAATAAATGTGGTGAAAATCTAAGTTAGTCAAAGGTTTAAACTTAATGTGCGGAGAATCCAATGTCAATAACTACAAATATGAAATATGTGACAAGTAGTCAACACTACAATAACACAAGCAAAATTTCCAAGAATAATTGCTTCAGCTTAATGTCAAAGAAGGACAATCTCAACCAACTTGGACCAGACATTACTAATCAGGTCCATCATCCCAACTGCAGACTACTCAAACTAACCTAGAAATAACTAAATTAATGGCAGGGAAAAACAAGCAATAGATACAATCCGAGCCCATTATAGGTAAGAAGTCTCGTTCAAGCAATAGATACAATCCAAGCACACAGTTGATAAATCAATCAAATTTTTCCAAAAATCAAACTAGGCTGGTCTCTTCAAGTCCATTATAGGTAAGAAGTCTCGTTCAAAACAAACGAGCACCAAAAAAGTTCTACATAATCAACTCTAATGTGGGCCTTGGGAGCGTATGATACAATCCGAGCCTCAGAAACGAGACTGGAGCTATGTTAGCTGAAAATTGAACTAATTTTGCACGAATTCCAATTCTACAGCATAGATTCCGTCCTCCTAATCATGATAAATAAGCAAGTGGGTATAGCGAAATGAAGTTCATATCAAAAGGGGTAAAACAAATTCATCATCTTCCAACCAAGTTCCTCTGTTTGACCTAAGCAACACACTCACTGACACACATACACACACAGAGATAAACACAGTATGCGCAAATTCAGTTTATAAAAATTATTGAATTAAGTGATCAATTATATAATGACAAAAATTTCAGACAACCATAGAACTCAAATTAAAATCTGTTCATAAGAACTAATTTTACCTTCATTTCTCATCTTTTTTTGTCAGTAGAGCTGGAGGAGTGTTGATGAGATTGCAGACCCTCTCTCTCCCTTCTTGCATTCCATTGTCTGGCGGAGCCGCGGAGGTGATGTGGACCTTAAATTTTTAAGGGTTAATTACACCACTAGTCCCTCGACTATTAGCTTTTTCACAAATAGTTACTTAACAATTTTTTTTCAAATTTCAGTCCTTAGAGTATCAAAAAGTCACGCGGCTAGTTCTTTTGATGGATGTCGTTAGGTTGGTGTTCGATTTGGCCTGTCTTCGACATCCACAGTCTATGTTACAGTTAGAGTAACAATGGAGTAGCTGTGAATTTCACAAACCCATTTAAAAAATTTATGCCTAGATTGAAATTAAAAACCACATAAAAAATTAAAACCTAGGTTGTGGGACAATGGTGGTGAACTGTAATTTGGGACAAGATTTGTGGAGGTTTGTGGAGGTGGGTTTGTGGAGCTGGTGTTTTCTTTCTCTCATCTCTTCTCCCTTTCCATTGTTGCGACGAGATCTGTGGAGGTGCTTTTAAACTTGATAAACTAAAATTGCATTTATGAAAATTGGTGGGGATGACTTCTTGATTTTTGTGAGGGTTGAATGGTGGAGATATGGTGGTAAAGAATGAAGGTGGTTGTGGAGAATGGAACTAGAGGTGTTGAAGTGGTGAAGGATGGGGGTGGAGGGTTGTGATGATAAGAGAGAAGGAAATTATTAGAGAGAAATATAAGAGAGAGTAAATTTAATTAGCTAATTACAATAATACCATGATATACCCTCATGAAATTTCAAAAATGCTCTTAACCAAAGTCACGTGTTAGGCACATGACAGACTTCCCGAAAAAATATTAACATCCATCAAAAGGACTAGCCGCGTGACTTTTTGGCACTCTAGAGACTGAAATTTTAAAAAAAATTCATAAGGAACTAATTGTAAAAAAAATCATAGTTAAAGGACTAATGGTGTAATTAATTCAATTTTCAATTGGATCATCGGACTATTGCTTTAGTCATCGACTGGGCCTTCACGCATGTTACTTTAGATCTATGGCCCAGTTTGGCAAGACAACAACTAAAAAAATTGGGCAAAATTCAGACGGCTTCCTTTTACACAATTTTCAACCGCTTTAATCTATTATAATTGTTTTAAATTGAAAAATGACACTTTTGTTATAAAATGTCATCTATGCCCTTGCAAATCATGGAACATGCACGCTATGCATCGTCTAACACGTACTCGATGCATCGGCTTTACACCCCAAAAAATAATATGATATTGAATGCTGAACACAAAAATATTCCCAATAACCCTCTAAACTTCCAAAAAACTTAAAACATCCGGTGATTTCAAAGCAAGCAACATCCGGAAAATTTGTGAAAGATTTGAAAACATTGTGGTGAGTTACTAACAACTAGATCAAAAATGTCTTCGCAACTACACCAGAGCACCAGAAAAAAGAAAACACAACAACACGAAGTTGAAGAAGTTTCAGGTATGTAATACATTTTATAGTCGACTTTTTATTTACAATTTCTTGAATAGAGTGAAATATGTATACATTTGCATAAAAATTCTGTTTTTGATGTATCGTGTTACATTATTTGAAAAAATATGGTGTCATTGGCAAAAATTGTTGCATCGCGTTCACTAAAATATGAACAACATTTGTAGGGTTTACAATTTTGTGTATCGCGATGCATCAGTTTTGTGCATCGCGATGCACGATGCATCAATTTTGTGCATCGCAATGCATCAATGTATGTATCGAAATGTATGACTTTGTGCATCGCGATGCACAATTAATGCATCCTGTTTTACTTTTCTTGTAATTCTTCAATTATGTGACTGTAACCACAATATACGTGTTATACAGCAGTGATGACTAAAAATCATACCAGGATAGTATATAAATCAAATATGGAGTCCCTCATATGTCGGATTAAAAAAATTAATTTCAGGGATGAACATACAATAGTGTTAAAGAAAACACATTTTTGGTACCTCATAATGAGCATAATTGGTGATGATATCGTTCGCGATCATTATAAGAAGGACGATTCAATAATAAGGACTATTTTCAAATGCTATGTCAAGGGGAAAAGGTGTTTCCAGTTTGGACAGAAAAAGGTTAAAGCTTAAACCAGTAGATGCAAAGCTCATATTCAGCATCAACGATGGAGAGGAGGAAATAAGCATATCTTTATACAAATTTGATCACACCGATTTCCTCCAATGGTGCTTCCCGAATAAAATGTCAAAAGAATCAAAGAACATAAGATGAAGTTGGTTTCTGATAGAATTAAGAAAATGATAGAGTCAGGATCAAGTTGATATCGACTGCATCACTGGCTTGACGACCCTGCTTGTTCTCGCGACCTTGCTGGTTGCAACCAAGACATCCTATATACCATGGGCCTACACAAGCCTTGTGACTGATTTGAACACAATATCAACATACAACTGGTCAAAACATGTCGTTGCTTTGTTGTTGGAAAGGTTGGAAACTACATCTGATGACTTCCTAGAGAGATGTGTGCTGCTGCTGCTGGTAACTTTAAGTTCATTTGGTATTATTATATGCATTTTTTGTGTATGATGCATGTTGATTTAATCGTATTAAATTTGTTAAATTCCGCTATGCAGTATTGGTTGTATGAGAAGAGTAGCGTTGTGCAACCGACTCACGAAACATATATCCCGAGGTTTGTCAAATGGAATTTGAGGGCACTCTCCAGCATGTTGGATGAATCCAATTTTGTAAGGATCATGACAAATCATGTGAGTGGTTATAAAATGACACATTAAAATTCTATTAGAAATATCAACATTAAACTTGCGATGCACAAAGTTGTGCATCGCGATGCACAAAATTATACTAAAAAGTACTATGGTGTTGCAATGCAATGCACACCTTTTTATTCCGATGCACAATTTTTATACACTTTCATTTTTTTTATGGTTTTGCTGAGATTTAATGATGTTCTCAACATACCAACAAATGATGAAAAGCAACTACTTTGGGCAAAGAGAAACAATGAGATGGAAAATCTTAGTGAGGACTATGTGGATGCCATGGAAACAAACAATGTGAATTTAGTTGAGTTGAATATAGGTATCGATGCAGATTATCAACAAAATGCTACAAATGCACTATAGGGATCACCATTTAAGATGGGTGGGGATCCAACAATTCTTTGTGAGGCTACTGTGAATGATCATGCTACAACTGCACCTAGGGGATCCCGATTAAGAGGGGTAGGGTGACTCGTCCGATTTCGAGTGAATGTGTAACTCAAACACAAGTCAGAAATTAACCAGAAGGTGTGAGTTAAACAATTAAGCAAGATAAAATTTAAAAAGGACAAAAACTCAAGAGGTTAGAAAGGAATATGGTGAATGTCTTTAGGAGGAAGTGCGAAACCAATGGAATGAGAATAAATATTGATTAAATGTGTTTCTTTATTATTAAACATTTTAGATACATTTGGGGTGTTACATTTTCCTATATTTGAATAAATGTAAATATTTGATTACATTTTATGTTGTTTTAATACTAATTTAGACTTGATTTCATAGGCAGATTTATGAAAGTGTGTTGATAACATTGTGCAATTTCTCTATTTTTTGACATTACTCTTGCGATGCATAAAAGTGTGCATCGCAATGTACAAAATTGAATTGTTTCCTTATGCACAACTTTTATTCCCCCCGATGCACAATATTGTATATTTGTATTGAATAAATCAATATTACACTTACGATACACAAAAGTGTACATCGCGATGCACAAAATTGATCCAATAAAAGTATTGCTTGTTGCATCACGATGCATGATTTTTATTTCTGATGCACAATAATAGAACAATGAACTTCAAAAATTGAATACATAATAAATCAACCTTTCATAGCATCTCTACATGACCTTGAGTTGTGGTTACGAAGCTTGTGACATCGGCTACATATCCTTTTCTTTTTGCTTGTTAATTCACGATTTGATGGGATCCTTGTCTTCTTGGGACGTCCGAGTAATCTCTTCATTATTGGTGGTAAAATGGTCTTACCCTCGCAAGAATTCTGTAGTTTGTACCTATCCGTAGTTGTAATTGGCATTAAGCTTCCCTCGTAACACTTGATGTAATTACTTGTTAGAAAGTAATTATCAACCATATTCTCGATATATTTCTCGGATCTGACAATTACAATAGTCGCATGGCAATACGGGAATCCTTGAATATGCCACTGATAGCATAAACATGTGTAATTCCCCAAATTAGCTTGGACCTTTGGATCGGATAGAACCTCGTATCTGGACTTGGGTCCCATACGAATCTGTCACGTGATCCCAACATTAAGATACTCGTCCCACTTTTTATCCATCTTTACACATAATAATTTGTTCCATCTCTTTCCATTGCCAAGTCTCTCTTGAAACCATTTCATGATTTTCGATTTTATACAGCCAACCATGTGAGTGATGGGAAGACCGCGAGCCTCAAAAATCCAATTGTTGAATGATTCTGCGACATTTGATGTTAGTTCGGCATAGCTGTTCTCGTAGCAATGTGCAATCGCCCACTTATCGTATGGAATGGTGGCCAAGAAATCACAAGCAACTTGTCCCCCTTCTTTTTTGAATATCTCATTTTTCTCATTAAATAGTCAAATATTGGGGGCATACGCGCAATCTTTGAGTCTTGAACACAAACTGCTGCAGAACGCGTTAGAATAACGTTTGCCGGTAAACATTTCTTTCAAGTTTTGATACAAGTGCACCAAGAAAAAGAAATGATTGGAACTCCCAAACACATCGCGTATTGCTTTCATCAACCCAACATTTCGATCGGATAAACAACACTACCCGATCGATTGTTCATTTTATTTTTGAGAGGAACCAATCCTAATTATCCCTATTTTCAAAACTTACGACCGCAAATACAAATGGGAGCAGACCTGCAGCATATGAACAAATATTTAATCAAAATTATATTTGTAATGCATTAAAGTGTGCATCGCAATGCATATACTTGTACTGAAAAATTACTGTTTTTATGCATCGCGTTGCACGACTTTTTATTCCGATGCATATTATTCTATTGAATTAACAACATAACATTTGTGATGCATACCAGTGTGGATCGCGATGCACAAAAGTGTATTACAAAGTAATAATTTTGTGCATCTCGAAGCATAACTTTTATTTCCAATGCACACAAATGCACTGAATATATTCTCTTATTAAATACATGTACAAACAGGGGCATAAACATAAACACACTATGATACTAATCAAAATAATGTTGAAACAAAGGAAAAAATGTAGAATAATTGGACGTACCTTGATTTCCATCCTTGGCCGTGACAGACAAAAGGGTGCCCTTAAATTGAGATTTCATAAATGTGTCATCTATGAACAATATAGGACGGCAGTAGTTGAAACCATATATGCATGCCCGAAATGAAATGAACAACCTACTAAAATGATTCGTAACCTCGTCCAATTCCAAGAAAGCAAAGCTACCCTGATACGATCTTCGCCAAGGATTCTCGACGAATCACAAATTCACGTGGAACAGAAGTTAAGATCAAGGAAGTTTGATGGAAGGTGACACCTAAACCCGATAAATCAGTCCAATCATGAACCTTGGCATGTACAGCCGCAACCCGACAATTGAGATGGCCACAAACCTTGGTATAATGAGCTTTGCCCACAATTGAGATGAAATACCAATTGATAAGAAAGAAAAGGTTGAACGTCATAGAACAAATCCTGATAAGTTCGAATAGTTCTTAAAAAACGAAAAAGAATTGAATAAATTCGCTCAATCAATTTAATATCAAAGTTCTATATAAAGTTGTTTGTTACAATGATGGTTTGCGCCTCTTTTATAGGCCAAAAAGCTGTAAATTAAGTTCCTAAATTATCTAGGGTAAATATTAAAGCAATAAGGAAAGAGAATCCTAATAAGAATAGGATAAATATCTAAAATCCCGCCACTTTTTCTGGAAGTCTCATCACTATATATGTTTAAGGCGTGGGCACGCCTTATGGATCTTCATAAAAACAGCATGTAACTTTGTTTAAGGCGTGGGCATGCCTTATCTGTTCACACCTGCTGCCCAATCGAAAGACTTATAAGGTGTGGGCATGTGGTGAAACACATTGATGAGTTTCCATAACATCCAAATAGACCTAAATCAAGGTTAGAAACTTTCCTTGAGTCTGTAATTCATCGTTCACACGCTCCATAGGCTTCTCGCTCATGAACTCACGAACCAATCCGCTTATTTCCTCACGAATCCTCTTGGCATGAGCTCTTGTCATTGGTCCGTTTGATATTTGTATCGAACTCGGTCCGTTGTCGCTTCCTTGGATCTTATCACTCCCCTCCTTTTGAAAGGGATTCGCCCTCAAATCTCCACCTACATCATATGGACTTATATCAGAAACAATGAAAGTGGTACTAACATTATACTCACTAGGTAGATCCAATTTGTAACCATTGTCATTCATGCGCTCAAGAACTTGAAAAGGTCTATCGCCACACGGAAGTACGCCTTTGTTTAGGGAACCTCTATTTTCTCATGTACAACCAAACCCAATCACCGGGTTCAAAGATCAACTCTCTTCGCCCTTTGTTAGCTTGGTACACATATTGCTCTGTTCTTCGCTCAATATTGAGCCTTGCTTTCTCATGCAATTGCTTCACAAATTTTGCTTTCTTTTTCCCATCTAAATTCACATGCTCGGAAACAGGTAATGGTGATAAATCCAAAAAAGTTCAAGGATTAAAACCATAAACAATTTCAAATGGAGAAAATTTAGTTGCGGAATGAATCATTCTATTATAAGAAAATTCAACATGGGGCAAACAATCTTTCCACATTTTAATATTCTTGGAAAGAATTGCCCTCAATAAAGCAGACAAAGTTCTCTTCACTACCTCTGTTTGACCATCAGTCTGTGGGTGACAAGTTGTAAAAAATAACAATTTAGTCCCTAACTTTCCTCACAAGGTCTTCCAAAAGTAACTCAAGAACTTTACATCCCTATCGGACAGAATGGTTCTACGCATGACATGAAGTCTAACAATTTCTCGAAAGAATAAGTTAGCAATATGAGAAGCATCATCAGTTTTGTGGCATGGAATAAAGTGAGCCATTTTAGAAAATCGATCCACAACCACGAAAATAGAATCCCTCCCATTTTTAGTTCTAGGCAAACCTACACAAAGTCCATGGAGATGTAAACCCAAGGATCACTGGGGATAGGTAATGGCATGTATAACCCATGGGCTTACGCCCTTGACTTAGATTGACGACATGTCACACACCTATCACAAATCCTCTCAGCATCTCTTTTCATGTGTGGCCAAAAAAATGTTCTTGTGAGATAGCCAAAGTTTTAGTCACCCCAAAATGTTCCATTAACCCCCCACCATGGGCCTCTCTTACTAATAAATTTCTCATGGAACAATTGGGCACACATAATTTATTTTCCCTAAAAAAGAATCCCTTGTGCCTGTAAAACTTACCATAGGCCACCTTCTCACTATGCGTAAATTCCTCACAAAAATCTTGGTCATCAACATATAATTGCTTAATATGCTCAAAACCAGGTAATTTAGAGTCTAATGCGGAAATTAAGGCATACCTGCGAGAAAGTGCATCGGCAACAACATTCTTCTTACCTTGCTTGTAGCGAATGACATAAGGAAAGGTCTCTATGAATTCTACCCAACGAGCATGTCTCTGATTCAACTTGTGTTGTCCTTTCAAGTATTTTAAGGACTCATGATCGGTATGGATAACAAATTCCTTAGGCTAAAGGTAATGTTGCCAAGTCTCCAATTCCCTAACCAATGCATATAATTCCTTGTCATAAGTAGGGTAGTTTAAACTTGCCCCACCTAACTTTTCGCTAAAGTATGCAATTGGTCACCCTTCTTGCATAAGTACCGCACATATGCCAATACCTGAAGCATCACATTCAATCTCAAAGGTTTTATCAAAGTTAGGCAAAACCAATAATGGAGCATTAGTCAACTTTTGTTTAAGAAGTTAAAACACTCTTTCCTGTTCATCACCCCCCATTTAAAATCCACACTTTTCTTGATTACTTCATTGTTTAGGGTTTAGGGTTTGAAACAAGCAAGAAAACTAGGAACGAAAATTTTGCGAATAAACTAGGGTTTATGACCCAAGTTTATGTTACTACAAAAAATTTAGCTAACGAAAATCAACAGCCTAAAATTGGAAAACAATTGAACGCTACAACGAAGCAATTAAAAAGGATAGAGTAAGAAAAGAACCTTTGCTCTGAAACCAAATGATACAATCTTCGCTAAGGATTCTCGACTAATCACGAATTCATGCAGAACGAAAGCTAAGATCAAGGAAGTATGATGGAAGGTGACACCTCAACCCAATGAATCAGTCCAATCACAAACCTTGGCATGTACAGCCGTAACCCGACAATTGAGATGACCAAAAACCTTGGTATAATGGGTTTCGCCACAATTGGGATGGAACACCAATTGATAAGAACGAAAAAGTTGAACTCCACAGGACAAATCCTGATAAGTTCGAATAGTTCTTAAAGAACGAAGAAGAATTGAATAAATTCTCTCAATCAATTTAATATCAAAGTTATGTATAAAGTTGTCTGTTACAATGATGGTTTGCGCCTCTTTTATAGGCCAAAAAGCTGTAAATTAAGTTCCTAAATTATCTAGGGTAAATATTAAAGCAATAAGGAAAGAGAATCCTAATAAGAATAGGAAAAATATCTAAAATCCCGCCCCTCTTGGTGGAAGCCCCGTCAATGTGTTTAAGGCGTGGGCACGCCTTATGAAACTTCATAAAAACAACATGTAACTTTGTTTAAGGCGTGGGCACGCCTTATCTGTTCATACCTGCTGCCCAATTGGAAGATTTATAAGGTGTGGGCATGTGGTGAAACACATTGATGAGTCTCCATAACATCCAAATAGGCCCGAATCAAGGTTAATTAGAAACTTTCCTTGAGTCCGTAATTCATTGTTCACACGCTCCATAGGCTTCTCGCTCACGAACTCACGAACCAATCCACTTACTTCCTCACGAATCTTCTTGGCACGAGCTCTTGTCATTGGTCTGTTTGATATTTGCATCGAATTCGGTCCATTGTCGCTTCCTTGGTTCTTATCATACCCGGATGCAACGCTTTAATTTAACGTACCACTGCAACTCCTGAAAAGATTCTTTGTAACAACCAAAAAGCTTCTTTCGAGCCTTCTCGAAGCTCCTCCATGCCTTACTATATGATATCTCAATGCCATAATTGGTCCTCATGTGCTCAATTACATCAATCAGCGAATATCTCGGTCGATTGCGAACATGGTCAAGAATCAAGTGCGCAATTATACCACATCGCATCCTTTTTGAGTTGTTATCGTCAATCATGGTCAGATGACAACTGTGTGAAAGGTCTTATATTTGGATACTGATTCATCAACAGATGAAGATGTCTTGATGATCCAACTGCAATCATCACTGAATTTCTTACCATATGCAACGCTAATCCTCTTATTGTTGTTCTTAATGTAAATAAATTCAAATCCAATTTTGAATGAATATTTTATAAGAAGCGTACGAAAATCTTTCGTTCCACCTTTAAATGTTTGACCAAGAGTTCCTTTCGTGTTTGAATATGACATATGTCGTAACATGGGATACTTTCACCATCGCTTTCAGAACTTGAAGAATTGGTATACTTACTTTGATTATTCTGCATCGCCAAATAGATGTGGTGCATCGCGATGCAAAACTTTTCCTTTACCTATAACAACAATTATTTTGGGACAAAATTTTTTTGCTAAAACGATAATTATTTTGGGACGCAGGTAGTAGTAAATGCTAATTTATTTTTATTTGGAATTTGAAATTTACAGAAATGAGTGTGAAGTGTAAACACCTTTTTTTATGTCTGATGTTAATTAGCAATTAAATATTTCATTTGCCTTGATTTTAATATTATTTTTAATGTTAGATTTATCAATATTACAAGCATTTATTTTATAGCATATCAATGATTAATTTAATTAGTAAAAATTTAATTTGAACCACAGAAAAATCAAACTGTTTGGTTCAGTATTGGTTCGATTCCAAGCTTCGATCAGTTCAATTCAGTTTGAAAAAAGTGAAACCTATGGAAGGCAGTTGGTTTCGATGTTTTAGCCTAAACAAAACCAAACCAAATTATTTACATCACTAATTAGAATCACTTTTGGCAAAAGTAATGTTTACGCATATATCCGCGTTTTATATTTGATCTTTACCCTTATGTGATATGTGGATGGTGTCCTTTTACCACATTGGGCGCTAAATAAATCGTTGGACATGGCAACTCAGTGTTGATAAAAGTGTTTAAATGTAAAAGAAATTATGCAACTTGTGTCATAATTTTCTTAATGATTTGTTTGTCTAATAACAAAGATGATTGGGAAAATATGTTCTACTTCGTGAGAACATCGAAATGGTATATTTATTTATTCAAATTGAAGTTTGGATGAATAAACTATTAAGGCTTAAATTATGGAGTTGGAAGTGGATTTGTTCCACATTGAAAAATGAACAAAGACTTGGCTAGCCCATGTTTTTGTTAATTTTTATTTTGAATTCGTAACTGCCAGTAATTGATTTCACAGAGTGTAATCAATTCAGCCTTAATGCTATGAGTAAATGGGTTAAATTAAAACGATTTTGATTAATGGGCAAATCAAAACATTTTAGTATTGGCATATAAATTGAGATATGTTCTGCAGTCTCAAAATACACAGAAAAATTTCAACAATTTTCATACTCTTTGCATTTGCATTTAGAGTGTAACTCCTGAATCAATTCAGGCTTAATGCTATGAGTAAATGGGTAAATTAAAACGATTTTGATTAATGGGCAAATCAAAACGTTTAAGTATTGACCTATAAATTAAGATAAGTTCCACAATCTCAAAATACACTGAAAAGTTTCAACAATTTTCGTACTCTTTGCATTTACATTTTGTTATCATCTTCTTTTGGCCTCTTGATCGTTCGTTGGTGATACTGTCCAAGCACACTTCAAATCCCGGAATCCCAAATGCAAAGTTAGTCCGGTTGTTGTAATATTTTAATCATTAAACCCTAGATCTTGAACTTCATAATTATCACAATAGCATACAAATAATCATAAGTAAAATACCTGAAGACATGATGTTTGATTCTATTAACTTGATGTAGATCTGAAATTTGCAGTATAATAGCCAAAGAAGACGGAATACAATTTCTCCCTCTTGGCCCAAAACCCTAATGAGTTGTTTGTCGTAATAGATGAATATGATGGGTATTGCATCTCTTTATATAGGCAAAGGGAGGACCGATTCCTATTAGGATTAGGATTTAATCTCAACCGTCCATCAAGGTAGAGTTTAATTAGGAAACTAACTCCTTTTACAAACCAGTATTTAATATGATTTAGTAATCCCAAATCAACCGTGATTCTCACTATTGACCACATAAGGAATTTCTTAACCTGCAAGAAATAAATCTTACAGTCTCCCACTTGGTCAAACTGATAATCATGTAATGGTTAACTTTAGAAACATAATGCGCGCATAACTACTAAATCAATAACTTAATGGTTAACATAATACCTTCGTAAACCAAGTTATCCATGGGAGTCATAGCGGTTCCACATTATCAAGTTTTCAATATGGTTCCTTCCATGTACTACAACATAAATAACTCAATTCACTAGGCCTTAAGCAGGAGTATAAATAATGGTCCAATAATGTTCTTTCTTCAAGAACAATTTCTGTTATCAATTATCCATTCACATAATGTATACAAAATATGGAAACAGAAATAAAATTCAGAATATCATAAATAAGATCTCAATAGAAGTTCAATGTACAAGCACAACAAAACATAAATCAATAATTAGTAATTCTCTCTAGACCCATACTTGAAGTATGTTCATGAAAAGTCTTGAGAGGTAACCCCTTCGTAAGTGCATCTGCAACCATAAGTGTTGTGCTTATATGCTCAATGAACAACTGTTTCTTCTGAATTGCTTGCTTCACAGATAGATATTTAAGGTCCATGTGTTTTGTTCCTTTGGAATATCTATTATGCTTAGAAAAAAATACTGCTGCGGCATTATCACAATAAAGTTTTAGGGGTGCAGAGACAAAATTCAAGTCTCTGAATCTTGAGATGAAATTTCGCAGCCATAAGCAATGATTTGTAGCTTCAAAGCAAGCTACAAATTCAGCCTCCATCGTGGAATTAGCAATGATAGACTCTTTTGCACTTTTCCATGAGATTGCTCCTCCAGCTAGTAGAAAAACATAACCAAAAGTGCTTTTCGAGTATCTATGCATCCACCATAATCGGAATCGAATAACCAACCAACTCTAATTGATCGACTTTTTGAATGTAAGACAATAATCCTTCGTGCCCTGTAAGTATCTCAAAACTTTCTTTGCAGCTTTCCAATGATCCACTCCTGGATTTATTTGGTATCTTCCCAACATGCCAACAGCAAAACTAATGTCTGGCCTTGTGCAAACTTGTGCATACATCAAGCTTCCTACTAAAGAAGCATAGGGAATGTTTTCCATTTGCTTACGTTCCAATTCATTTTTAGGACATTGATAGAGACCGAACTTGTCTCCTTTTTGAATTGGAGCAACGCTTGCGTACATGTTGCCATTGCAAATCTTTCCAAAACTCTTTCGATGTATGTTTTCCGGGAGAGTCCAAGTAATCCACGTGATGCGTCACGGAATATTTCTATCCCAATTACGTAGGAAGCCTTACCCATATCTTTCATCTCGAAGTTTTGGAGAGATATGCTTTGGTTTCATGCAATAAGCCAAGATCACTACTTGCCAATAATATGTCATCAATATACGTAACCAAAAATATGAACTTACTCCCACCGATCTTGAGGTATATGCATGGATCTACGTATTTTCTTCAAAACCAAAAGCATTAATGGTTTCGTTGAATTTTAGATACCATTGTCGGGAGGCTTGCTTAAGTCCATAAATGGATTTCTTAAGTTTGCAGACCATGTCTTCCTGTCCTTCTAAGGTAAAACCTTCAGGTTGATGCATGTATACTTCTTCTTGCAACTCACCATTAAGAAAGGCTGTTTTCACATCCATTTGATGTAACTCTAAGTCATAATGAGCTACTAGGGCCATAATAATTCTAAGAGAATCTTTCTTTGACACGGGAGAAAAAGTCTCTTTGTAATCTATGCCATCCTTTTGAGTAAAACCTTTGGCTACAAGTCTAGCTTTATATCGCTCAATATTGCCATGACAGCCACGTTTGGTCTTAAAGACCCATTTACACCCAACTGTTTTGTGTCCTTTCGGCAAATGAGTGAGTTCCCGGACTTGATTATCGCCATTGATTTTAACTCATCTTTCATGGCATCAATCCATTTATCGAATTATTACTCGTAATGGCTTGTGAATAGGAAACTGGGTCTTTCATTATCCCTATGTCAAAATCGATTCTTGTAGATAAACAACATAATCATCGGGAATAGCACTTCGTTTTCTCGTTGAGATCTTCTTAATCCGGTTCTGTGTTTGTTCCACAATTTCTTCATTGGCGGTGATTTCATTATGGGGTTGTGGCTGATGTGGTGGTAGCTCTTTATCATTTATCGGTTCATCGATAATTGGAGCCACAGTGGTCCTTCAACGTTTAACGGTTCAACGATGGAAGAATTCACCTTGTGCGCTTGTTTTTAGGTAATGGGATTGTTACCCTAATTTCGTGAACGACTTATCCTCCACAAATGTACTCCCACTAATCATGCCATCCTCAATGAATTTGACATTTCCAGTTTCCACAATTCGCACTTATGGTTAGGACAATAAATTATATACCCTTTGGATTTTTCGGAAAACCAATGAAATACCCACTTATAGTTTTCAAATCCAATTTGTTTGCTTGAGGGTTATATACCTTCGCTTCAACTGGACATCCCCAAACATGCGGTGTTTTAAACTAGGTCTCCCCTTTCCACACTCAAAAGGGGTCTTTGTAACGCTTTCGGGAACCCTATTTAAAATATATACACCATGCGAAGAGCATATGTCCACAATGTAATGGGTAAATTAGCATGACTCATCATGCTTCTAACCATTTCTAAAAGCGTGCGATTCCTTTCGGCTACACCATTACGCCAAGGAGAATCGGGCATTGTGTATTGAGCTACAATTCCAAGTTGTTCGAGGAGTCGGCAAAGGTCCGGGATGTTGACTGTTTCGTCATACCGGCATAAAATTCTCCACCTCTATCGGACCTTATGATTTTCACTTTTCTTTCTAATTGCCTCTCAACCTCGGTTATAAATACTTGCACAAGATTCACAGATTGAGATTTATTATGCAATAGATAGAGATAACGAAACGTGAATAATCATCAATAAAGGTGATGAAGTAGTTTTCTCCCCAAATGTTGGAACATCAAAAGGTCCACAAATATCGTATGTATTATTTCAAGAAGCCGAGAACTCCTTGTGGCTCCTTTCTTTGTGTGTTTTGTTGCTTTGCCTTTAATACAATCCACACAACTATGATAATCGTAAAATCTAGGTTTGGTAAAACACCATCTTTTACTAATCTTTGAAGTCGCTACGGGATATATGTCCCAACTTCGATGCCACAAGAATGAAGAGTCCTTTTTCATTACATGATGTACAGTTCCTTGATTATGATGCAGGGCCAAATGAGTTTCAGATGTGGATGGAGAAGACAAAGTAAATTTGTAAAGACCATCTACAAGAATTCCAGAACCAACATTAATAGAATTCTTATATAAATTGAAACTTTTACTACCCAAATCAAACATAAATCCTTGTAAGTCAAGTTTAGAAACTGAAACTAAGTTGCGGGAAATAGATGGAACATAAAGAGTTTGAAATAAATCCAAATAATATCCTTTTTCAAGAACAAGATGATATGTTCCAATAGCTTCGACAGAGCTTTATTGCCGTTCCCTACGATAAGAAGTTTTCGTTGGGTTTATGATTTGGGTCGTAAGGTATCCCCGCATCGAATTAGAAACATGAACATTAGCACTGAATCCAACCACCATGTATTTGAAGGTGCATAAGAGAAGTTTGATTCTAAAACTTACGAATCCCAAGGGATTACCTTTCCTTTCGAACCAATTACGACGTTTCTCACAGTTATTCTGGAAGTGTCCAGATTTCATACAGAAACGACAAACTTCTTCTTTCTTTGCCTTGACTTGAGCAGGTTGGACTTTATCATTCATTTTGGATGGTGCTCTTTTGGCCTTTTCAGCCTTTTTCCCAAACTTATGATTCGCTCCTTGAGTAGTGAGATGTGCAACATTAGTACCTTGTTGAGTCGCCTTGCTTCTTCCCGAACTAACATGTTAGATAGTTCATTCACCGTCCACTTTTCCTTAATAGAGTTGTAATTCACTTGAAAAGGGGCATATGTGGAGGAAGAGAATTTAGGATAAACCGAACAAGAAAATTCTCATCCACTTTCATTCCCAAATTCGAAGCTTAGCCGCAAGGTTTTGCATCTCAATAATATGATTGTGCATTGACCGTGCACCATCAAACTTCATAGTAGTGAGTTCGACATTAATTTCCTGCAAGGGACTTATCTAGCCTTAAAGCGTTCGCAACGGATTCCATGAATTCCCTAGCTAATTTCGTTTCAGAAGAGAGGTCTTGATGTTTGCGGAATCGTCATTCGCAGAACATAAGGCTCAATCTGTTACTTTTCTCCCATAGTTTATGGAGATCTTTATCCTCTTTGGTACTTTCGGTTAATTCAGAGGTTTTTCGGTTTGGAGTGCAAGATCGAGATCAAGAACACCCAAAGTGAATTCAACATTCTCACGCCATTCTGAGAAGTTAGTACCATTAAGGGAGGGTACAGATGAAGCATGCGAGTGCAAATTAACGGGAACATGAGCTGAAGACATAATAGAGAGATATAAGAAAAATTGTCTAAACATACATAAAGAAGATTCTCCTGTGGGTAGAACCTTTATTAAAATAATCATGCTTTTAAAGAGTCAAAATTTTAATTTAATTATGTGTACAAGAACAAGATAAATATCTGTGGATATTATACTTTTCTAAAACACATAAATCTTAATGTTGTTCAAACACGTGGATCAGAATCACCTATGGGTGATTACTGCTCTAATATGTATGTACAACCTAAGAGACTCATATTATTAAATAAACATGATTATTAAGTAACATTAATGCCATAATTTATTATCACTGTGGTGATAACAAGACTTTTATACATATTAAAACAATTTAATTGCGGAATACATAACAATAAAACCTAATAATACTAGCATACTTATTTAATACAGAACAATAAGGAATAAGAGGAAAAATAATAAAAAACTCTCGAGCTACAATCTGTGCGATCAACTAAAATATACTAGAATTATTAGGTAACCTCATGAAGGAGAAAAATAAGATTCATGCCTTTTGGGTGGCCCATACAATCATCATACATGTATAAATTGTCAAGCAACATTACCGTGTTCATATCACCGTACCATTGGAAAACAAAGCTTATTGTTAATTTATTGCCAAGGATTGTGCTGAAGACCATAAATAAATCAAGTTGACTATATATCTCCATTAGTTAATTCATGAGGTAACCGAGCCGTGTCTCTAATGGATCGCAACACTTAAGAACATATTTTGGAAACGAAACCGTAAGTAATATTGCATGCGTTTTTCATGGATAATTATGAGTTTGTAACCTAAAGCTCTGATACCAACGGTAATATTTTAATCATTAAACCCTAGATCTTGAACTTCATAATTATCACAATAGCATACAAATAATCATAAGTAAAATACCTGAAGACATGATGTTTGATTCTATTAACTTGATGTAGATCCGAAATCTGCAGTATAATAGCCAAAGAAGACGGAATACGATTTCTCCCTCTTGGCCCAAAACCCTAATGAGTTGTTTGTCGTAATAGATGAATATGATGGGTATTGCATCTCTTTATATAGGCAAAGGGAGGACCGATTCCTATTAGGATTAGGATTTAATCTCAACCGTCCATCAAGGTAGAGTTTAATTAGGAAACTAACTCCTTTTACAAACCAGTATTTAATATGATTTAGTAATCTCAAATCAACCGTGATTCTCACTATTGACCACATAAGGAATTTCTTAACTGCAAGAAATAAATCTTACAGTTGTTTCGTTGTATCATGGGAGACAGTCGCTTATGAGCAAACCTCCAAGCACTAATGTAATGGAGGGCAAATTTATTTCAAGGAAACTGTGCCTAGCACAAAAAAGCCTCGGTTACATCAGCACCTTACTTAGCATCAACCAAAGCATCAGCTTAAGCATTAACCAAAGCATCAGCTTAAGGATTAACCAAAGCATCAGCTTAAGCATCAACCAAAGCATTGGCCAAAGCATCAGCTTAAGCATCAGTCAAAGCATAAGCCAAAGCTTCAGTCAAAGGTCATCATCGGCCGTTCCATCATCAGCTACCAGTAGGTCTTTCATCGACAGACTACTAGCAGTAAAAAAAATTATTTTTCCGTAATTATATTTATTTTCATACTATATTTCTAACACTCAGTAATAGTAGTGATCAAGTCATTGAGCCAACTATTTGTATTAATACATGGATGCTACTTCATTTATTCTCTTAGAACCAAAACAAATTTATAACAATCAAATATATATTTTTTACTTATTGAAATAAATACTGAAATTCTTATTTTATCTTACTTTTTATTTTATTAATAAAATTTCATGTTTAGAAAGTACACAAATTTTTTATGAGCATAAATAATTAAACATGATTCTTCAAGCAAGTAGGAAAAAGGAAAAAAGAAAAATAAATTTTTTATTAGAAATATTAAAAATTAAAAAAATTTGTAAGATCACTTAATAAATGTCAATAACATTCATGTGCAACAAGAAGAAGTTTATTAAAAAATAATTACAGCTACGTACAATATGCTTATTTGAATGAAGAAAAACAAAATCTTCAAAAAGACTTGGTCTAATATTACATAAAAATATGAAAAGAAAAAAAATAGCTAGTAATTTAAAAAATATATTCTCATAATAAAATAATTATTAATAAGTGTAATGTATAAATAAATATTACAATAAAAATAGATTATAAATTTTTTCTTTTTGTGTATCTTAAAAAAGCGTGAAAATGAATCAAATCTAATACTTCACTTTCTGTGACACCTGAATTCCACAACAAGGTCATCCATTACTGACCCCTAACTTAGAGTCAAGAAGACCGTTGACTTATACTCCACGGATTGGATTATGGGACACGACATGCACACTTTTTCTCTTTGGGACCCAGCATGCATGTACTAGCATATTCTATGTGAGTAATCTTATGGGTAACTAAAGATTATTAAATTTTTTTGTACTAAATGATGTGTTAGATAATGTGATAATTGATGTGATACAAAAAAATAAAATTAAAATTAATAATTAATGTATTACATCAACTGACACATTATTTGGTGTAAAAATTTGATACTATTTAGATATCCATAGCATTACTCAACCTACATTGTTCGAGAAATGTTAAAGTCCACACTCATAAATTTTACTCTCTGTGTTTTGAGCAAAGAATTTACTATATTATTTTGGGATGTTTTATTTAAAGAGTTCACTTTTAAAAAATTATGCTTACAATTTTCATAATTTTTCATCTTTACCTTTCACTTGTGTTGTAATTATTTTAGTTGTGTTTAAGTATTTTTGTAATTACAACCAACTCCAATGACATTAATATATCTCTTAATAAGTAGACTTTTTAAACGTTGACTTTTTGGATAGAACGGATGGAGTATATTACGAAGTCCGTCTAACTCCACTCTAAAATAAATATTTATATTTAGTTTTTATTAAACTTAAATGAGTTTAGCAAAATTATGGACAAATAAACTATTGTGATAGATCGAGCATTAATTAACAAGCGAGTCTATAATTATTATGCTCTATTTCTCTTTATATATATATTTTTGTGATTCGTAATTTTTTTTGGTGATTTTTACTTTCTTCCTTATTTATCTCATAATTTTTCTCTTTATCTCTCTTATTTTTTTTATCCAATTATTATAAAATTACGAAAAGTATTCCGAACCACAAGACGAACCTTTAATCTCAATCGCCTATAATAGTTAATGATAAGATGGTTAATTATTCTAACTTGGAAGAAAATAAGTTCATAAAAAAATCATGCATTGAAAGTCGAAAACAACATTTATTTGGGTCAAAATTTATTTATCAAAATGACACTTGTTTTAAATCGGATGGAGTAAAACAAGACCCAAGTCTAGATTTCCAGGCACTAAGAACACGGCATTCCCTATCATGTATGATTGAACAAAATATGTTTCAGTTTAATATGCTTATTATGATATGCTATCTTTGTCACTGGTTTCTTACGGCTATAGCTATTGCTCAAAGGGTCATAATATATTCATGGTAGATTTAAAATAGAGCAATTAGAGAAAACCCTCATGAACTAATACAAGTTACCGGGTCACCCCCTTTCAACTATTTTACTGGACAGCTACCCCTTCAAACTTAAATAATGTGGAACTTTACCTAGTTCTGGTAAAGTGTCGTCCAAAATGAAATCGAAAAATCGACCAAGTACTTGATACAAAAATAAATATAATGGCTAAACTATCCTACTCACTATTTTGTAGTGGTGGCAATTTATGCCCATATCCATTTGCTTGTCCAAACCGCTCCCATTTTAATGGATATATGCATCAACAAATTTATAACGGGCATAAATGGGCAGTGCCAAAAAAGCACATGTTCATTGATGGATATAAATGGGCACTGAATGGCCTCAACCCTAAAAGCTTAACACGTGGCAGACACGCGGCATCAGAGGCGCCAGCTGGACACGTGCCGAAGTGGCATATCCTCCTGTCAATATAACGACTGGCAGTCATACCACGTCAGGTCGCTTGCCTCACCAGTATACTCTCCCAGCGCGCTGACCACAAGGACCCACAGTGCGACTTGGAGACATCCCAGGCCAATCACATCAGCATCGGGCGACCTGGATACATACCAGGCCGACCTCGATCACATTAACATCGAGCGACCTGGATACATACCAGGCCGACCTCGATGTAACCCCTCTCAGCTCGGCAAAACAGAGTCCTTTACGGAAACACCTCTCGCCTGGGAAGAGTCCTGCTACAACTCTATATACATCAGTCCTAAGCAGACAAGGAAACGTAATCCGAAAGACATGGGAATTGATCGTATCTCTCCCATTCCGAAACTTTCCAGGATTATGACTCATCTCCTTATAAATAAGCACCCTCACAGGCCTCATAAAGTACATGCAAATCACTTATTTACAACATATTATCTTAGCTTTACCTCTCCGCTGAAGTATTGCTAATTCTCACGCCTGAAGGTTATCGCTGGGACAACTCAGCCCCCCTTACGGTGTTCTTTGTTGATCACAGGCTTCAAGCTACTTATGCTTCAAGGGAAATCCCTGTAACTCAAGCCAGAATCCTACTAGACTACACACGTGGATCAAACGTGGTCACCTTCAACCTTTTTTGTGTGATCAGTTTGGTTCCGTTGCTGGGACCTAAAACTTTTTCTGTGATCAACCATGACGAACTCCAAGCATGTCTCAAAGTAGGCGGCCCCAGCAACGACCCAGGCCATGCCTACAGTCGCTTCGCCCATCAACCATCCTCTTGAGCAAACTAAGAAGGAGTCATCTGCAGTGCCCTCATCAGGCCTCCCTCTTCATCAAAACACCCGAGCCAAGAAACTAGCTCGGGCAATGAGGAAAAAGACGATGGGCAAACGGCCGACCCAGTCCGCTAAAGGACCGGACAGGTCGAACCAAGAGGGACAGACAGCGAGCCCAACCTCCTCAGATAACGAGGGCTCTGGAAACAGAGACGACCTCGTCATGATAGGAGGTAGGCCACCTCTCACACAACAAGAGGTTGATCTCGCCGAGCTGGAGCACATAAGGAAGGAAAAAGCTTTCTTAAAGAAACAAAGAGAGCTGAAGATACGCGAGTATGAGCTATCTCAAAAACTAGCCGCCCAAGCGACTTAGCTACCAACCCTGAGCTCTAACCTTCACCTAGCCAACCACTACAATGGTCGACCTGGTAGAAGGGAGGTCAGGGGTCTGCGTACAGTCAAGGATGGGAACCAGAGCTCGAGATCCCAGTCCAGCCAAGTCTAACAGATCCTCCCGAATCGAGCGCGACGAGGAACGACCACGAAGGCTGGAAGAAACCCGCAGCCACAGGTCGAAACGCAAGTCGATCCAATACAGTACCTCCAGCAGCGACGCATCATCACACAAATACTCCAAGATCGACGGCCACGATCGCCGATCTAAAAGGAGGGACAGGAGCATCGACCTGGAAGACGAGGTACTACGCAAAATGAAGGAAAGACTGGAGGCCCTCAAAAGAGGAAAAAAGGGCAAGCTATCAAAGAACGTGACAGCAACATTCTGCAGAAGGATTAGGGATACTCCTCCAAATCACCGCCTAAAGCTACCATCCCTGAAGAGCTACGCAGGAAACACAAATGCCAGGAGCCATGAGTCGAGCTTCGAGGCAAAAATGGGAGTGTGTACCAGAGATCTAGACCTATGGTGTGTGGTATTTGTCAGCACGTTCGAGGAGGTCGTCCTCAATTGGTTCGAAGAACTTGAAGAAGGCTCTATCAGAGATTTGTACGACTTGAAGAAGGCCTTTCTGAAAAAATACTCATCAGCAGGCGACCTTCCCAAGAAGGAATCTGATCTTTGCGGAATCAAACGGTGAGCTGGAGAATCCCTGGAGAGCTACCTGGACAGATTCAAGCGTGTCGTTGAAAGATTACTAAACGTCCCCGACAAAACAATAATTGCCTTCTTCCAAGTCGGATGCCGATCTGCCAAGCTCCTATCTAAAATCGGCATGCGACCACCCACTACTAGTGCGAAAATGTATACAGCCGCGCAAAATATTGGAAACGTCGAGAAGACCCTGACAAAACAGGCAATAGAGGATCAGAAACCCTCAGGGACCCAGAAGCAGAAAAAGGAGGACAAATCTAGGGACCAGAAGAAGGAGGGGAGTAGCAATGGACATGACAAAGGAAAGGGGAAGAACAAATGGGCTAAGAAAGAAGAATTGTATACCCCCTTAAACACGACAAGGGAGCAGATTATGAACGTGCTTCTACAGGAGAACAGGATCGGTCGACCTCCACCTCAAAGAGAAACCCCATACCCTCGCAATCCCAAAAAAAAGGTGCGCCTACCACAATGGCATCGGGCACACCACTGAAGATTGCATTCAGCTAAAGAAAGAAATTCAGAAGCTGATCAATAGGGGGGAACTCAGAAGGTATGAACAGAGAGGTGGAGAAAGAAGAGAAAAGCCAAGGGAGGCCCCGAGAACAAATGCCGACGAGGACGAGGTCCTGGTCAATATAATTACAGAGGAATGGTCGAGCATCACAAAACTCAAGACAGCGATCAAAAATCTTAACCAAACTGTCAGCCCGCCTCAAGTTTGGGGAGAAAAAGGAATTACATTCATACCTAGCGAGCTGGCCGCCAACCCTGCAGCAAAGGGGCACGCCCTAACCATTGAAGCAAAGATCGGCAAAGAAAGGGTGAAGAGAGTGCTCATCGACACTAGAGCGGGGAAGGACATTCGATTTTACAAATACTTCCAAGCAATGGGATTGGGAAGCTCGCACCTAACCCCAAGTGGAATCAAGCTGGAAGGCTTCACCGGACACAAGGTCGCCGTTAAGGGTACAGTCGACCTAAAGGTGGTCCTCGGTGCCAAAGACAACTCTCGCACCGAGGTCATTACCTTCCTAGTCCTCGACATCCCTTCCCCATACAACGCCATTTTGGGCCTTCCTACCCAAACAAAATTTAAAATGGTGATCCCACCGGCTCATCAGAGGATCAAATTCCCCACGGACAACGGGGTCGGAGAGGTGAAGAATGATCCAAAAAGTACCCCGAACCACCTCCTCGAAGAAAAGAAGGCCGAGGAAGCACGACCTAAAGGGAAAAGGAAAGTGACTGAGGCCCACGAGGAAGTCCACTACGTAGACAACTACGACAAGAGGCCGAAGTCGATAATAATCAAGAAGGGCACCGAGATAAGCCCCTCCAACGACCAAGCATAGCAACCAGCGCGAGCTGGTTCTACCAGCTCGCACACAAAGGATGACGGAGACGACGATGTGCCCGACATGTCCGGAATGGACGCCGAGCACACCGACTCGATCCCGACAATCCAAGCGCTCAAATAGAAGTTTCTCTCTACCTCACACCTCAACGAAAGCCCGGATGACGACCTGCCCGACGTGCCTACCTCAGACACTGAGCAGGCCGACTCACGCCCGGTCACTAATAGGGATGCGAAGAAACCCAACAAAGTTGTCACGATAGAGAGCCTAGATCCAAGGGATCAGCCAGAAATCCAACCCCACGAAGACCTTGACGAAGTGGTCATCAATTTCGACTACCCAGAACAAAAAATCAAGGTTGGTCTGAAAATTGATAATGATGAAAGGGAAGCAATAATTGCATTCCTCCGGGAGAACAAGGACGTGTTTGCATGGAGGACAGAAGACATGGAAGGAATCAGCGAAGAGGTCGCTGTACACAAACTAAATGTTGATTCAACCGTAACCCCTGTCCAACAACGACCTAGAATATTCTCTCCCGAAAAACAGGCAGCAATCAAGGAAGAAGTTGACAAGCTACTCAAAGCAAACATCATTGAGGAAGTCTTCTATCCGACCTAGATCGCGAACGTGGTAATTGTCAAAAAGACAAGTGGAAAGTGGAGAATGTGCGTCGACTTCACGGACCTGAACAAAGCTTGCTCCAAAGACTGGTACCCACTGCCGAGGATAGATCAGCTTGTAGATGCAATTGCAGGCCACAAGATACTCAGCTTCATCGGCGCATACTCGGGGTACCATCAAATATGCATGTGGCTGGCCGACCAAGAGTTAACAGCCTTCTGAGCAGCGGGAGCTATCTATTGCTACAAAATGATGCCCTTCGGGCTTAAAAATGCAGAGGCTACTTATCAACGAATGGTAAACAAGGTCTTTGGAGACCAGCTGGAAAGAAACGTGAGGCATACATCGACGACATGGTCATCAAAACAAAGCAAGCCAACCACGTCGATGAACTGAAAGAAACCTTCTCAAATCTTAGGAAGAACAAGATGAAGCTCAATCAAGCAAAATGTGCTTTCGGAGTAAAAGCAAGCAAATTCCTGGGATACATGGTGAATGAGCGAGGTATAGAGGCCAACCCGAAAAAGATCCAAGCCCTTGTCGACATGAAAACTCCCAGCTCGATCAGAGAGGTACATCGGCTGAATGGAAGAATCACGGCACTGGGGAGATTTATAGCAAAATCAGCAGAAAAGAGCCTTCCATTCTTCAAGACACTTAGAGGAAGCAAGAAGTTTTCTTGGAATGAAGACTGTGACAAAGCCTTCGCCGAGTTGAATACTTACCTGGGCAGCCCGCCACTGCTGATAAGCCCGGCACCAGGAGAGCACCTCTACGTCTACCTCACCACTTCAGACACTGCTATCGCTGCAGTCCTCCTCAATGAAAGAGGGGCAGTCCAAAAGCTAATATACTACGTCTCCCACACACTCATTGACGTAGAGACAAGATACTTGAACGTGGAATAGGTAGTACTGGACTTGATAATGGCGCACGAAAGTTGACCCATTACTTCCAGGCTCATGCCTTAACGGTATACACCGACCTCCCGCTCAGGCAAATTCTTAACAAGCCAGATGTGGCTAAAGGAATGTTCAAATGGTCAGTCGAGCTCTCAGGATACGACATTACATATGAGTAATGCAAAACAGTAAAATCCTAAGTACTTGCAGACTTCACTGCTGAAACCTCTTTTGTCAAAAAAGATCAAAGCCCGGCCACAACGCTGATCGAGCCGAGCTCTTCGACAAACCCTCCCAGCCCGCCCAAACAACTCAAAATGGCCAGCTCGTCACGTCCTCGACCACCTCACCATTGGACACTTTATGTTGACGGCTCGTCAAGCAGGGCAGGAAGCAGTGCAGGCTTATCCATACACCCACCAGTGGGGGGAGAAATTAACAAAGTACTTCGATTCAAGTTCCAAGCATCCAACAATCAGGCAGAATATGAAGCTTTAATAGCAGGACTGGAGCTCGCATTAGAACTAGGGGCAGACCAGGTCGTCATCTTCAGCGACTCCCAGCTCTTCGTGAAGCAAGTTTGGGGGGAGTATGAGGCTAATCACCCCATATTGTCAAAATACTGCGAGCTTGCAAAACGCCAATTGGAAAAATTCAAATACTGGGAGCTGAAACAAGTGGACAGGATAGAGAACACGCGAGCTAATCATCTATCCAAGATTGCATCATCCAAAATCAGTGACCTCCCTCCAGATGTATGGTTGGAAACCCTCGAGACACCATCAGTGACCAGGGAGGAAGCCATGCCCATCAACTCCACCGAGAGATGCTGGATAGATGAAATACAAGATTACATTGAGTAAGGTATACTGCCTGGTGAAAAGGACTTGGCCCAGCTACTAAGGAAAAAAGCAGCTCGCTACATAGTGATTGCTGGAATACTGTACAGAAGATCATTTACTAAGCTACTGCTCAAATGTGTCTGACCAGAGACAGTGGAAGACCTCCTCGCTGAGGTCCATGAAGGAGTATGTGGGGGCCATCCAAGTGCGAGATCTTTAGCAGACAAGATTATCTTTCATGGCTATTACTGGCCGACCTTGCGGAGAGATACGGAGACCTACGTGCAAAAGCGTGACAAGTGCCAGAGATTTGCTAATATCCCAAGACTGCCGTCAGTTCCTCAAATGCCAGTGGTCGTAGCTTGACCATTTGATATGTGGGGGTCAACCTCATAGGGCCCTTCCCAAAGGCCAAGGGAGGCTGCGAGTTCCTGATAGTGGCAGTAGATTATTTCACAAAATGGGTAGAAACAAAACCATTGGCTACTATAACCGAGGAAAAAGGCAATCAGCTTCATACATGATTACATTTGGTGTCGATTTGGCCTACCTCGAGCCATTGTGTCCGACCATGGCACCCAGTTCTCCACCAAGTTTACTAAGAGATGCGAGCAGATGAATATCAAACATTGGAAGTCCTCAGTTGCTCACCCACAAGGAAACGGTCAGGCCGAAGCAGGGAACAAGAAAATCCTCCATGCCTTAAAAAGAAATCTGGACGAGAAGAAAGGAAAGTGGCTCGACGAGCTACCTATCGTACTATGGGGAATTCACACTTCAGTCAGACGCTCAATAGGAGAGGCACCCTTCACACTAGCATACAGATCAGAGGCAATGGCACCAGTAGAGATGGCTCTACCAACCTTAAGGATAGCCTATTTCGACGAGCTGGACAAAATAACAACTCGGGGGGCTAGACCTCGATTACTTGGAGGAAAGAAGGTTAGAGGCAAGACTCAGGATGATCAATTACAAACAGCTCGCCAAAGCTTACCATGACAAGTGAGTCAGAACAAGATCCTTCAACATCAGAGATTGGGTCCTCAGAAAGATCGAGGTGACAGGCAGAAACGCTGGAAGAAACAAGCTATCTCCAAATTGGGAAGGACCATTCAAAGTGACAGGCATAATCAGAGAAGGGACATACCGACTAGCCGAGCAGGACGACACTCCACTCAAAAACCCTTGGCATGCCGATCACTTGAAAAGATACTATCACTAATGTAATACATTTTCAAAAATTATCAATAAAAGAAGAATTTCTCCTTTCTTGCGTCTACCCCAAATTTTCTTTCCTTAAGCTGATCAAAGCTTACGACCTACTTTTCACCACGATGAAGAAGATCGTAAGTCAAAAGGCACCCCGACCACGTCGAGGTCAACTTGCAACCTACTCTTTACCACGTTGAAGAAGATCGCAAGATAAAGGGCACCTCGACCACGTCGAGGTCAGCTTACGACCTACTCTTCACCACGATGAAAAAGATCGTAAAAACAAAAAATACTTGTGCAAAAAACACTTAAGTAAAATAAGCAGACATGATTGAGCAAAAAACTCATGCTTATACATACACATCGAATTATTTACAAGCCTAGATGGGCCAAAAATACAAAACAAAATGTTGTTTGATTACAGGGCACATCAGGCCAGATCAAACCCGACGAAGCGGGAGAACTAGGGGTCTATACGGCTTTCAGCCTCATGAATAGATCGGGCATGCTCGTTCTAATTTGACTTGGCCCCCTCAAATTCTCCCAACTTGAAGTCTCCGTCAAAATCCACCTCGTCGCCATAGGCCAATGCATCGAGTAGAAATGGCACGTTATTATCAAAAGGGGGAGAAGCTACCCAAGGATTGCGACCTAATTCGGCATCCTTCCTCTCTATAAGCTCAAGATCCTCAGGCTGAAAAGGTACGAGCTCGTGGCCCTTCCGCGCAAGATCACCCTTTAACTCGGCACTTCTCCACTTAACCAAGTCACGAAGAGAAGTGCCGCAGGCTGCCGCAACACGGAAGATCTGGGCTTTGCCCTTGTCATAATATGAAAGAATCTCGTCCATATAGGACGAGCTCTTCTTAAACTCAGCAACAGCAATAGCAACACCTTGGCTCGCCGCCTTCCTCGCTTCAGCCAGTTGCCTTTCCAGTTCGCCAATTCTGCCTTCGAGGCTCAACCTCATTTTGGTAAGCTCCCCCTGGGCCGTTAGGGCATCTCCTTGCGCAGACTTGAGGTCAGTTCGAAGCTTGGCTTATTTTGCAACAGCGGCGGTAAGATCGCTCTTCAGCTGGCCAGCCTCCTCGGTAACCCTGCTGGCTTGCTCGGCAGCTCGGTTCGCCTCCTCCACCTTACTCGCAGCTAGATCTTGACTCAGCCTTATATCATTCTGGGCCTTGGCAGCAGAAACTTCGAACTCAGCAATACGAGTAAGGGCCCCCTCGAGCTCAACCTTGTTGACACTCTCCCTCTTCTCCTTCTCAAGCTTAGCAACGTGCTCGACAGACTCACGCCTATCTTTATGAGCCTGAGAAAGCCTGTTCGCGTAGGACTTGATGCCAGCAGCAAGCTGCCAAAGAAAAATAAATCAAAAAAAGAAGGCTATGAAAACAAGCAAGAGGGATCAAGTGAAGAGCAGCCTACGTGAGAAAGGTCGACCCCCAAGATACCAGCCAGGCGAGAAGGCGAGTAGTCATCAAAAGACTCACGCGCCCCCTCATTAGCAATGTTGAGGACGGCCTTCGTTCCCAACTCAAGGGACAGGGTACCCGACTCAACACGGGACCAGTTCGAAGGGGAGTAACCGAGCTCAAAACAGATTGAACCTTGACGGAGGGACTGGTCACACTATGTATACTCCCAACAGGAGAAGCTCGCCTAGCGATGTCAGGATCAGCGGGCTCAATAGGCTTAGAAAGGACGACCTTAACAGGCTCTGTGGGCACAGCGACCCTTTCAGGCTCCTCGACCCTCAGCTTTTTGGCCGAAGCAGTGACCGATGTGGACTGGGAGCGCTTTGCAGGAGCCCTCGAGCTCGACACCTTCTCCTTACCCTTGTCTATGGGCAATATTATAGTGGGGAGCACCTCGGCGGTCCCAGCCAAGGTCGCAGCAACGCGAGCTTAGTATCGATATTAGCATATAGGAGTGAAAATTAAATCATTCCCCGGCAACGGCGCCAAAAACTTGATGTGCTGCAAATTAAATTGCAACAACTAGGGCAAGAGTACCCTGCCGTATCAAGTAATATAGTGCGTAAGCACAAGTAACGATCCCACAGGGAATGCACGTAATTTTCACTCCTACTAAGTACCGAAATTGAGCTAGCTAATTATATTTGAGCGAAAATAAATTGAGAATAAAAATTAAAATTAAAAATAAAAGAAAGCAATTAATATTTACAATGTCGCAAAATGGTTTGGCAACAACAAATCAAGATAAAAGATAGGATTTTAGGAATGCAATATTTTCTAGTCTAGCTCGTGATTAATTTAATCCTCTCTCTACTTTTCTTTAACTCAAGTCTTGGTAGCCGAGAACACTAAATTGGTAACTACGGGCTCTCGCCCCTATAGCAACCCGAATCTCCCCTACCTCGCGAATGGCTAAATTGATCGCATGCTAGAACAAGTCCTCAATTGGCTATCTATGAACACTCGTTACCTCTCGGTCTGGCGTCACATAGACTATTATTGTGTTTTCGGAATTAATAGGAAGAGCTCTCGCTAACTATCCTATAATTCTAGTGATCATCTAATGGGTAGCTAATCCATCAGAAGCATTAGGAACACACAATAATAACCAAGATAATGGGTAATAATGGGTAGAGAAATAATCTCTCTATTTTTCTACAAGTCATGCCGGTAGCCGAGACATCGAAAGTGGTTAAAAACCCTAATTTCCTACCTCTCGGTGGAGTGATCGCTTCACAAAACAAGTACTCCCATGGCTATCGGTGTTTTCCAGGCACCAACTATTAATTTGTTCGGTCCGAAATGCAAGGTAGCTCTCGCGGATCCAAACATTTCTTAAATCATTTAATTAGTGGCCAATTAATTAAAAGCATTAAGTTCACAAATTAATAACCTAGCATGCTTGTGTACTAAATAGAGAGAGAGAGATAAAATTAAATCACTACAACAATATAGAAAAATAATTGCATTTCATAAATCATTTAAGCACAAACCAATTTCACATTTATAAGATAATCAACCCTAGAAATTGCAACAAATATCATAAGATATAAATTGGAGGAATTGAACCGAGCAATATCGAGATCCAAGGTTGACATCACTTGCAAAAGCTTCCTTGGCACTTGATTTGGTACTCCAAACCTTCAATGGTGATTACATTTCAAAGGAATGGTGAGAATTTGGAGGAGAAAGCTACAGCCCCAAAGGGGCTGTAAAGCCCGCCTGGGACTGTCTTCTTGAATTTTTGGGGCAGCTTGAGATTAAAAGAGATGGGCTATGGAGTATTCGAGAAGCCAAGGGCATTTTGGAGATTAAATTGAAGACTCAGGGCTAAAATAGGGAAGAAAGGGAGGCTGGGTCGTGCTGGGCAAGGGGCAACCCGGCTGGAGGAACTCGCGGGCTACCCAGGGAGGAAATGGGGCGGAATGAGAGAGAGAAATGGGCTGAAATGGAGCGAATGGGCCGGATCTGGGCTGGAGCTCCATGGACGAGGACGCGGGTTGAAGGCTGGGCGGAGGAGACGCGTGGCAGCACAGCAGGCTGCCACCGAATTAATGAGAAGTTTGCCTTATTGCAGCGCTGCCCCCTGTACTTTTCATTGTTGCTCCGGTGCCCCTGAGAATTCTATAGAGTGAGCCGCAGTCCCTTCTCTCCCAGGCTTTGCATTTTAGTCCTAAGTCAACATCCGTTAGACTCCGTTAGCTTCTTTTCTCTTTCAGTTTAGTCCTTTCCTTTGCAAATGACTAACGGAGGGCTAACGGACCTCGCTCAAATGGCTTTAATCACTTCAAAAACTTCGCGGGTTGCCTTGAATCTTCCCCAATTGCTATGAATTGATCCTTTGAAGCTCGAATAATGCCCAGAAAATCTAAAATACAAAAGAATACAATAAATGCACTTTCTAGGGCAAAATAAATATGAAATTCATAGAAAATGGAGATAAAATATGGGGAAATAAATGTGAAATTATGCACTTATCAACACCCCCAAACTTAGACTTTGATCGTCCCGAGCAAAGAATATGGATGATGGAGAAGCTCGAGGACAATATGAAATGAAGGCGGCACTCAATCAAGATCCCATATGCATTACCATCTAAGAAATCAACTCAAAATTACACACATGCATAATTAAGGTACAAAATGATTCACATGCTAGCTAACAATCCTCAAACACTCACTTAAGGCCATAAAACACAATCCCATTAATAAGTCGCGATGCTCTAGCTATCATTGTGCCGACAAACCGAAAGAGTCCATCAACTAATGCAATCAAATTTATTTCACAAGGCAAGGATACACGGCATGGCAATATCAATAGGACTTTTCAAAGCTTGTAATGTTAGGCCAAGGTTGGGCTACAAGCGAAGGATAGGATAACAAATCAAGAGAGCAAAGAATTTGAAGTCTTCACTAATGACTTGCTTCATGAAAGGACAACTCTCAAATAACCACAACCCACTTCAACAACCCCTTAAACTTTAAACATTGGGCTGAATAAAATGTATCACTACCACAACAATTAAGCTTCACCCTTATGTCTCCTTGAGATATTAAAGAACAATGGCATATATTTTCTTTTTGTTGCCTCCCTTGACTTTTCTTTTCTTTTCTTTTGAATTTTCTTTTCATTACTTTTTTTTTTCAAGGGGGCTCTTTTTTCGCCATTCAACATTTTTCAAACACCAATATCATCAACAATAAAGCACAATACATCCATGAAGCAACACTTCCCAACAAGCATCTGAAAATAAAATTCAAATCAAGCTCTCTTGAAGGGTGATCACAAAGTGTATAGGCTCATGGGATAGGATGATGCGGATATACGAAAATGAAGTCGAATGGGGGTCATTGTGTGCTCTAGGCACACGCCATTCTATAAATAAAGCTCAACGGGGACACAAGGGATTAATGTAAAATGGGTAGGTCGATATGGCACAAACGATCCAAAGATGGCCTATATCATGCTCTTGCCATACACATATGCCCAAGCCAAGCTATTTAATTATCAAAACACCAATCTCAAGATTATCTAACGGTATCATGCACAATCATCACTAGAGCATAACATGAAAACAATTTCCTCAACAAATGGGCATTATAGATGTGAATGAGGTGAAGCTAGCGCATGAATCATGAACATATCCTCTACTATGCATATAATAATTTCAAAATTGAATCCAAGAAAATAATGCATGCACGACTCAACGAGCGCCAAAATGGAGAGGCGAATGATCAAAGCATAAAGAATAGGGGCATTCGACTTCTTCCCATGAATTCAAGGAGCAACAAGTAATGAGTTTTCTAAACTCAACCCCACCCCCAAACTTAAAGATAAACATTGTTCTCAATGCTCATAATCATGAAAATGCATATAAAGGGAGGAGAAGAGAGAAGATAAAACTCCCGCGAAGTCGATTCACTTGAAGGCCGAGCCATGAATACTCCATGATTTTCCTCAAGCAACCCCCAAACTTTGAAATTTGCTCAACCCCTACATCAAATCAAGCTCAAAAGAAAAAGACATGAAAGCAATTATGGAAATAAATGCATACAAAATAAAAAAAAGAAAATCTTTTTGTGTGGGGACACTATATACACCTCCCTACAAACCCACAAAACTCGGGAAGGCTTCGAAAAGCGACACAAGCATATAAATACAAAAGCAAGTAAACTAAAAAAAATGCTCAAATTACAATTAGCTTTGCTTAGTATCGATATTAGCATATAGGAGTGAAAATTAAATCATTCCCCGGCAACGGCGCCAAAAACTTGATGTGCTGCAAATTAAATTGCAACAACTAGGGCAAGAGTACCCTGCCGTATCAAGTAATATAGTGCGTAAGCACAAGTATCGATCCCACAGGGAATGCATGTAATTTTCACTCCTACTAAGTACCGAAATTGAGCTAGCTAATTATATTTGAGCGAAAATAAATTGAGAATAAAAATTAAAATTAAAAATAAAAGAAAGCAATTAATATTTAGAACGCAAAATGGTTTGGCAACAACAAATCAAGATAAAAGATAGGATTTTAGGAATGCAATATTTTCTAGTCTAGCTCGTGATTAATTTAATCCTCTCTCTACTTTTCTTTAACTCAAGTCTTGGTAGCCGAGAACACTAAATTGGTAACTACGGGCTCTCGCCCCTATAGCAACCCGAATCTCCCCTACCTCGCGAATGGCTAAGGTGGATTGATCGCATGCTAGAACAAGTCCTCAATTGGCTATCTATGAACACTCGTTACCTCTCGGTCTGGCGTCACATAGACTATTATTGTGTTTTCGGAATTAATAGGAAGAGCTCTCGCTAACTATCCTATAATTCTAGTGATCATCTAATGGGTAGCTAATCCATCAGAAGCATTAGGAACACACAATAATAATCAAGATAATGGGTAATAATGGGTAGAGAAATAATCTCTCTATTTTTCTACAAGTCATGCCGGTAGCCGAGACATCGAAAGTGGTTAAAAACCCTAATTTCCTACCTCTCGGTGGAGTGATCGCTTCACAAAACAAGTACTCCCATGGCTATCGGTGTTTTCCAGGCACCAACTATTAATTTGTTCCGTCCGAAATGCAAGGTAGCTCTCGCGGATCCAAACATTTCTTAAATCATTTAATTAGTGGCCAATTAATTAAAAGCATTAAGTTCACAAATTAATAACCTAGCATGCTTATGTACTAAATAGAGAGAGAGATAAAATTAAATCACTACAACAACATAGAAAAATAATTGCATTTCATAAATCATTTAAGCACAAACCAATTTCACATTTACAAGATAATCAACCCTAGAAATTGCAACAAATATCATAAGATATAAATTGGAGGAATTGAACCGAGCAATATCGAGATCCAAGGTTGACATCACTTGCAAAAGCTTCCTTGGCACTTGATTTGGTACTCCAAACCTTCAATGGTGATTACATTTCAAAGGAATGGTGAGAATTTGGAGGAGAAAGCTACAGCCCCAAAGGGGCTGTAAAGCCCGCCTGGGACTGTCTTCTTGAATTTTTGGGGCTGCTTGAGATTAAAAGAGATGGGCTATGGAGTATTGGGGAAGCCAAGGGCATTTTGGAGATTAAATTGAAGACTCAGGGCTAAAATAGGGAAGAAAGGGAGGCTGGGTCGTGCTGGGCAAGGGGCAACCCGGCTGGAGGAACTCGCGGGCTACCCAGGGAGGAAATGGGGCGGAATGAGAGAGAGAAATGGGCTGAAATGGAGCGAATGGGCCGAATCTGGGCTGGAGCT